>VXAU01000588.1:125082-149328 GCA_013399695.1 Formicarius rufipectus | reverse complement strand
AAGTATAAAAGAATTATATAAAAGTATATAAACTTTCATAAATTTCAGGAATGATTGCTTCTGAAAAACATGACAAATATGCTTTATTTCTATTCAAAATTTTTAAGTTCAATAATTCTGCTTGGAGAGAGTGCTAGACTTGAGTATAAGTCTGTCTGTGAGGCAACACCACAATCCATTAAGCTCCCCTTATTACATCATAAGCTTAATATGTGATTCATACTTTTGATATCATGAAGGACAAAAAGGTGATCTTTTATGTTTGAATCTCTATTTTACACTCCTCATCTTCCTTTTCCAAGCAGTAAATGGTAGAGAAGAAAGATTTTTCTGCAGTTTTTTCAGCCCTTTTTTTCTGAGGAAAAGCAGTTATATGTCAGGTCTCTAAGGAATTTGATGATCTCTTTATCCCCTGACCTTATTTTCATACTCAGAGCTACAAGAAAAGAAGCTATCCCACAGAAGGAGGGTTAGTAAGAATTTCAGTATGTAAATTATGTGTCCTTTTCCCCAAGACCCACTCGAGTCTTTTGGGAATAGAGTAAATAAGCTCTCAAAATGAAGTACTTTATATAATGGAAATATTCTATTCCACTCTATTTGATACTCACTTGAGGAGAAAACAACACAACTTCTAGTCTCTAGAGGAAAACAGCACAATGAAATATACAGTGCAGATTTAATATCAAAGGAGGAGGGCAGTCCTGATGGATGGAAGACCTTGGGACTTACCCAGTAAGATCTGCATAGTTTATCTTTGCATACTATTTAGCATTTATTAATCATCATAGCATCTCATTGCAGAAAAAAATGCATTCTTTTTCCCATTGTAGTCACCATTTTAATAAAGAAGAGAGACAAAATCATGCTCAAGATGGGGGGATACAAAAGATATTTCTTTTAAGAAGGAATTAATAATGATTGTCTCTGAGCTTCAGTCCCGATGCCACTTCCCCCAGAAAACAACACTACTGATGGAAATGTTTCTGGCTTGGTTTGGGTTTGCTTTTTTTTTTTTTTTTTAATTTTCTATTTCACCACTGTTTCTTTCCTCATAAGAGAAAAGCTATTGTTCACAAACAAAGAAATAAGAACCAAATGTATTGACCACAAAACTATCAATATCTCAACTCCAGAAACTATTTTGGAAACTGTATATAAAAGCTGTCAAGAAGATGAAAAAAATAAAATTAAACCAAGTCATTAGATGGAACTAAATGCACTAGGCAAAACAATGGCTTCTGATATCTCTAATTCTCGTGACTGGGAAGTGAGATAGAGAAGGGGAATGGCGACCGTAAAGGTGTCAAGCTTGCATGCTCTCCCTAAGTAGCTGCTCCCTTTACCAGTGCAGGTGAGAGAATACTGGATTAGGTGGGTCACTGACAAGAAATGCCAGTAGGACATTTCTTGTCACTGAGTTTTCAGATCAGAGTGAAAACTTGTATTTATGAACTGAAATACAGAGCTGCCAGCAAAATAATTGTTGCCTTCAACAGAATCAGCCTTTTGTCCTGTAGTTCGGGCTATCTGTGCATATAGATTCAACATGTAACCAAAGATACCTGTAATCCAGCAAACTTATTACAATACTATGATTGTGCAGAACTTTATTGGAATTGACTGCCATGTAAGCCTTAGACTAAGTAACAGATATGTACATCAGGTAATGAACACCAACTCCTTTAGCAAGCATGTGATGTTCATTCAAACTTCCCAGTTTTTCTACCTGGTAGCTAAACAAAAAGCCTTGCAACAATACTAGTTAAGAAAGAACCTAAATTTAGTGAAGAGGGAAGAAGGAAATTATGTTTTATTTTTATTAAAACATATGCACCCCGTTAATATCCCTAAATCATGTTTGTGCTTCTGTACAGTTACTGCCGTGCCAAGCTGTGGTATTCGCAGGTACAGATGGCCCACGTGCCAGAGTTGCACTTCCTACACTTAACTACCATATCCAAGCCTTTTAACTTAATCATTTTTAATAACTGAAGTGAGACAGAGAGCGACTGGTGTTTTGCTGTTGATGTGCACTCAGCAGTAACTTGAATTAACAATTAATCTTCAATATACAGTAAATTTATACTTTCATTACTAGAGTGATTGTTAGTATCTATAGGAAAAAGCAGCTTACCTGAATAACATGTTTCAGCTTGTCAATAATTTGACTTATTACAGGATGTTCTCTTCACTTTTACTTCTGGATTTGTAGACTGAGCTTTGATTCCACTGCCAACCACAAGATGTGTATAGCTAGTTTAACAGAGGAACACACAAAAAAATGGTTTAGTAGATTTTTCGACTTTCAGAGTAATTTTCTATTTTGTATTATCTCTCATGGTACCAACATTACACTTTAATGAGGTGCATTAATTTTGTGCACACATTTTTCACAAAGAGGAAATACAAGATAATATAATTACTATATTCCACAAAGTTCTGTTATTTATTATAGCTTCAAGTTTACTATAAACTTTAACAAGGAAAGTTATCTACATTTTGAACTATGAAGAATTCACCCCATGCATGTTTTTCTGTGTGTGCAAAAAGACTGTCATCCATTTCAGTTCTGTTAAACATGAATGACATGATGATTGCCTAAATGTGTCCCACTTCAGTTCTAAAACAAACTCCAGATTCTACACACGCTGTATGCTCAGAACTAAACCTGAAGTTTCCTAGTGTTTTGTGAGTGCACATGTAGACAGAATATTTATTGCACAACAACAGCCAAATTGTGTAAAAATTATTTATCATTACATAAATTATATAAGTACAGAGTAGGTCAACATGTACTTAATATATAAAAGAAGAAATAGAAACCAGATATATGCTGATTCCAGAAAGAACTGCTGTACTAAGTAGAACATTATTTCTAATGCATCAGAACTCAAAATACAGAAACTAAACTAAGAACCTAGCAGAATTCTGTGACTTATTAAGATGCGATTCTTCATTCAACTTACCATGTTATATGCAATATTCAAGTTATGCAAGAAAAACTATATCTATGTTCTCATCACAGATATTGGACAATATGCAAATACTCTCCATATGTTACATTTTGTCTGCATCCTCTGTAAGAGGACAGCTCTATATATCTGTCTCAAAAGTATTTTGCCAGCTGTTGTGCTGCAAGAAAAAGAAAGGAAACAGAAATGTAGTAAAGAAAAGTCTAATTCCCTCCTGTTAGATTCACATACAAGCATAGACAACACAGTACATTCAAAATTTGCAGGTCTGTTTGGTTTTGGGGTTTGGGTTTTTTGTTTTGGTTTTGTTTGTTTGTGTTTGTTTTTGTTTTTGTTTTAATGAGAAACACTATAGGCTCTCTGCTCTGCAGAAATTCTTGCATATAAGCTAAACAATCCATGTCATTCAGTAAAACAAGGTCGACACATATCAATAATATTTTATCTTTGATCTTTGCTTAAATATCACCTTAAGTGAAATTTAGGATACTTCTAAGGAATATACATTGAATATATGAACTACTCATAATCTTCACAAAGTTTTGTTTAGATTTATAGCAGACAGCTTTTTGTGCTACCTTGAAGCAATTGAGACACTTGCCAGCATGAAGTGATGGGGAAAAGTTTTGTTTAGGGGTGTGTAAAAAATCTGCAGCCTGCCTGCTAGTTTTGGATGATTGCTTAATGAAGCAATTTGGGAAGGGTCAACAAATCTTCTGGTAGTTCTAAGTGTGAAAAAGAAAAGCAAACATAAAATATTTTACCAAAAAAAAGTCCTGTGACAGTCATTTGCCTAAGTTGAGATAGATAAAACAATAAGAATTTTTTTCCTGCTGAACGATGCTGTACTCACCAGAAAGACAACTGGTTTAACTCAACGTACTGGTTTAATGCAACACAGAAATTTCTCTTCATACCGTAACACTATAAAAAAGTCTTGAAGGTTATGGCCATCCTTTCTATGCAGTGCTCTTGTTTTCTGTTCCACAGCATGCAAAATCCTTGTTCTCACTTTCTGTTACTATGAATTCTTCAATTAACACCTTTTTTTTAAATGCTGCAAACCCAGCTGTTACACATTCACCTGTTAACTGCATATCTTTGAAAAAGAATACTCTTTCTCTTTTTTAGTTTAATTGATGTTACATACTCATTTCTCTAATCATGCAGGGAGAAATAAATCATACAGAAGCTGAGACTTCCCTAGGCTATTATTTTATTAATTTAGCTCACCTGAGAATTATGTCAATGACTCATTCAAGACTGACCAACATTTCTTTTTCAGCTACTTCTACAATGAAATTTACAGCCCTGCACAACTGGTATTTGCCATAGAACGAACTCCCTTCTTTCATATGAGAGAAATCAGCTGGGAAAGTAATGCTGGTCTGGTGAGTGGACCTGGTATTAGGAGTTCCAATCATGTTCCCTAAACATTTCAGAGTTGAGATTATTTAAATTCCTCTTCAGCGCTGGTTCATAACGAGCTGTTGGATATTCTCACCAGTAAAAAGTGTTAGTAATTAATTTGGTTTTCTCTCTTTCCCAATCCTAGTCATTTTCTTATAGTCATTCATTTCCATATTCTTTCAAAGCAAAAATACATATACACCTACTCCCCAGGTAGATGAAAGCTATTATCTATCAAAATTTCTTTCTAGGCAATGATTGATTCCCCTTTGTCACATTAAAACACAGAAATCAACCAACAAACCCCAAAACAAACAGAACAAACAAAAATTAAAACAAAAACAACCTTTTTTGGATTTATTCATTTTCAGTATTTTCAACTCTGTGTGACCGAATGGCTTTTTGCTATTTTGTGTTAGAAACTTCAAGTTATTCTAGGAGCATGTCCAAAATGAATTTGAATATTCTCTCAGATCTCATACCTCAGACAATTTCTAGACAAAATCCAGATGTTCTTAGAAACACTGACTGCAGCACATCTCACTTAATCTTCACCTCTTTTGCCCACTTTAGTAAGAAAAAGCACTCTCGCACAGAAAGTAGATGTGCAGTATCAGTGGCCATGCCCTTCACCAGGCTACATTTTCTTCCTTTCAGGAAGGAAATTCACTCAGTCATTTACCTGCCAAAAACCCCCACATCTACTAACATTAGTTACACAAATTGCATCCTTGCTGGCTGCTCAGAGATGGGGTTGCTTTTTCCAGTTGAGAGTGGGGAAGGGTAAGAAGCTGAAGAGATGTCATATGCAATGAATAAATGGCACGTAGCACGCTATTGCTGGATAATACCACATCTTTAAGTCAATTGTCTTTTAATAAATATTAGGTGTTAGTAGTAACAACCTTGATTTTACTCGTCCTTACTTGCTCTGAGCTGTTTAGCACCTTTCTACTTTCTGTCTCCCAAGCTTTCTCTCACCAAAAGCTAGCATGATCCTTTTCAGGGCTTATAGAATAAGGGAATTTATCATTCCCCCTGCTTTGTGCTGCCTGCAGACCTACTTATCCTCCACAACATTTCCAAACACAACAGCGCATCTTTCCACCAAAAGTGCACTTTCCACATTCACAAGTGCACTGTCCTCAACACTGTTCAATCTCTGTTCTGTGAAAACTAACAAATTCCATCCAATTCTCTGGACATTTCTGACTATTACAGGCCACAAAAGATGCCAAATAACACACAAGATTATGTCAATAGAGAAAGGTTTGGACCCAAGACTGTTATAATCACTACACATTCCAAAGTTTTATGGTTTATCATCTGGTTTACTACATGTTTAGGAAATTCCCCAGCTTGATTCTTAAAGAAGTTGATATTTCTCTCCAATAAACCTTACATTTCTGAAGTGCTGTGTTGAGCTTTGTCTAGTTTTTACTCCTTCAAGAGCTTTTAATTTTGCATTCAGAGACTCCAGGCTCAGACTCTTGAAATTAAATTCTTGAATTAAATTAATTCTTGAAATGAATTCTCCAGGTTCTGGATCTCAATTGTTACCCAGAAACATGCCTAATACCACACATATAGAAAATAAACAGGTGAATGACAAAAATTAAGACTCATTTGAACGCAATTCTGTATGGAAGAATATTTTGCCACAAAACTATTGAGTGTGATTGACAAGGATTTGGCAGCCTTGGGACTGCAGGAGTAATTTCTGTGAGAAGCTTTCCCTATGTCTGATAAAGGCAGTGCCAGCTGGCTGCAGGACTGACCTGACACTGGCCAAGCCCAAGTGCATCAACAATGGTAGCAGCACTTACGGTATAATAGATTTAAAAAAGAGAAAATACTGATGTGCAATAGAAGGTGGAGCAAATTAATTGACAATATGAAAGAAACAGCCCTACAGACCAGTGCAGAGAGGAGTTTACCCTGGAGCAGGTTTGCTGGCAGGTCTTGTGACCCTGTGAAGGACTTGGGATGGAGTAGTCAGTTTCTGATATACTGCACGCTGTGGAAAAGACCCATGCTGGATCACCTGGTAAAGAAACACCCATGCTGGAGAAGTTCATGGATGACTAACTCCCATGGGACAGAACTCATGCTGGAGCAGAGGAAGAGTGTGAGAAGGAAGAAGAGGAAGCTATAATGTACAATGAATTCCCAAATATCAATACTTTCAACATACTGAAGTAAATGAATACATATGTTTGCATTTTTTGTTGTTATTGGAAATCCTAACCCATATAAAACTTACTTTCACCACGAGTTGATCTGGATTTGACAAACTGACATTAAAAACTCTCGCTTAACTTTGAGTTTGTTGTAACTACAAGCTCTGACAAGTCACAAGGCAGATTAAAAACCTTTTTTTCTTTCTTCAGGTGTATAATAAGGTGACAAAACCTTATGAATCATTGCTTTATTGATTCTTATCATAAAAGTAAGATTATGGAAGTCAACCATTTTTTGTTTAATCTACTCTAGCAGCTTGAAATGGTAAAAAGTTATAAATTACTTATATATTGTTGTTTCGTATTCCACATATGATTGTGTTTAATTAACAAATGTCTATAAATCTAACACGTTCAAACCTTTTAATGTAAACTAAATGATCTGTCAAAGCTAAATGGGCTATTGGGAATCTGAGCATGGTACACAAAACTTCATCCCTGTAGACTTACATTTATATGCAAAGTATGTTTCCCTTTTGTTTTGGGGGGAATGTAAAAATCTCAGACTGTTGGCTTGAGAGATTGCATTTATTATAAAGTTTTAATACAGCATTAATCACTTCCTGTTTCTCTAATTAGTAAAGTACAAGTAATGGCAAAAAATATTTTAAGGATCCCCACAGAGGTAGTTGGACTTGAGCAAGTGTTGCTCAGATTTGAAACCAGAGGAAAAAAAGTGACAAATTTCTTGCTAGAGAAGTAATAGATCCACCATCTGTGCTCATTTCTGTACAAGCATGGTAATGTATCACATGACTTCAATAGGTAGACTTGGTCCCCAAGTACTATTCATTTTCATCAACATTAGAAAAAAAAAAAACAAAACCAAGCACTAATATATTTCTATTCTGTAAGCATGTTTTAAAGTGATGCTCATTTCCTCAGCTCAATATAAGAATATTCTCTATTGTACCTATGGATACAGTTGGTGAGGTTTATGATAAAAGAGAAGATCATGAGTTTTTTGCTATCACCAATTCTGTGGTATGTACAGTTAATTCTTCTAAGAACCAGCCATTTTGGACATGGCACCTAAGGCAGATTCTGTATCTCTATATCCCTTCAGCACAAAATAATATTGTGATGGCAACAAATACTGATACATCACATTTATAGCCAACAACTGATTATGATTTTCCTTGTTGAGCTCCCTTTAGGCAATTGGACAATGTTTCAAGTAGGAGATCAAAGTAACAAAAGGTGTATTATGGTGTATTATGACAGCAAATGTTCCAGAATACCCCTAAGTGTCCTGGAAGTCATGCCTCTCCCAAAAGACTTGGTGATGTTCTACACTTCATCAAGTTTAGCTGGTCATCCTATCCTGATATATCTCTTTCAACTGTTATCACCTTTTGTCACCTCATTCTGGTTATTAGCAGTATTCCCCAGGGTTCTGTATTGGGGTCTGGCCTGTTTATCATCTTCATCAATGGTTGAAGAGGCTCGAGTGCATGCTCAGTAAGATCATGGTTGACACCAAGTTAGGTGGGTGTGTTGATCTGCTGGAAAGTAGCAGGCTCTGCATAGAGATCTGGACAGACTGGATCACTGAGCTGAGGACAGCTGTACGAGGTTGAATAAGGCCAAGTGCCAGATTGCAATCAACCCCATGCAGCGCTACAGGCCTGGGGGAGACTGGCTTGAGAGCTGTTCTGCAGAAAGAGGCTTTGAGGCACTGGTCAATAGCTGGCTGGATATGAGCCAGAAGTGTGTAGAGGTGGACAAGAGAGCCAATGACAATGGCCTGTATCAAGAATAGGGTGGCCAGGAGCACCAGGGCAGTGCTTGTTCCTCTGTACTCAGCACTAGTGAGGCTGCACCTCAAGTACTGTGTTCACTTTTGGGCCATTAACTTCAAAAAGGACACTGAGGTGCTGGACCATGTCTGGAGGGGGGCAACAAGGCTTATTGAACGCTCTATAAAATATATCCTATAAGGAGCAGCTAAGGGAACTGGGATTTAGTCTGGAGAAGCTGAAGTTCAAGGGAGACTTCATTGCTATTTACAGCTACCTGAAAGGAGGCTGCAATGAGGTGATCTTCAGTATCTTCTGTCATGTCTCAAGTGAAAGGACAAGAGGAAATGGCCTTAAGTTGTGCCAGAGGAGGTTCAGATTAGATACTAGAAAAATTATTTTCACTGAAAGAGTGGTCAGGCACTGGAGTAAAGCTGCCCAGTAGGCGGTGGCATCACCATCTCTGGAAGTGTTTGAGGGGCTTCTGGATGTGGCACCTGGGGATATGGTTTAGGGGTGATAATGGTGTTAGGCTGATGGTTGAACTGATGGTCTTGTAGGTCTCTTCCAATCCTGATGATAATTCTGTGTGATTCTTGGTCTTTTCAATGCTTGGTTCAATTGACACTACCAAGAGCTACTCAGGAATCTCTTCATTAAGTTGTCAGTTTACAGGGTCATGACACTGAGACAACTATTCTGGTTGTGAAAGGCTTCATCACTGGGGGTGCATTACCTTACTTCTGAAATGCTTCTTTGTATCAGGTTACACACTTATAGGAGGTTCACTTGAGTAATTGTTGCAGCTATACAGAGACACTGCCTGACAAACTCATTTTGTCCATCACTTTGTGGCAATAGGATTCCCATCTCCATTTGTGATATTTCATCTCTAATGAAATCTTAACTGATACCATTACAGTAATGTCCATGACAGCAAACAGACAATAACCACTAACTCTTCATCTGATAACAATAGAGAAGATTCTCCACTGACTTAATTGTCTGTATTTATAATCAATTTTGTGTAAACAATGCAGTGCTGACTTCCATTTGAGTGTGTGAAGTAGTGAAATCCTAGGGAAATAGTTTGAAAATGGGTGTTTACTTCCAGTGGGTGCTTTGGGAAGGTCTAGACAGTGAAAAAATAAAATACGAGAGACTGAATAACATTTAAAATAGTGTATTTTTTACTTTATTTGCTTTCCTGGTTTCATTTCCTTTAATTGACATTGACACAGTAACCAAGCTGCAACTTTTGCAACATATTCCTTCCTTCATTAAATGGATTTTCTTGATTATAAGTTCTAGTTGGTAAAAGTAAGCACTCATGTACTAGCACTGCTAAGGGATTTGCTTTGTTCAGCTTCTCATGTTAATTGAATTCTAAATTACTTCAGAACTTAGATTGTTGGCACTTAAAAGTTTCAAGCAAGCACCTGTATTTATATAGTCTCACCATGTTTAAGAATGGTAAAATAGCAGTGTGCCCACTACATTTTGTTTTATTTCAGACATGGGATATGTTTTTTAATAACTCCTTCTCAGTTTGTTTGCTTTATGATTGTTGATAATTGCTGCTTTACACCTGCTATTGCTTGCAACTTCATCACTTCTGGGCCTTTCAAAATTCTGGGTAACTGTTAATTGAGAAATTAACAATTACTTGAATACCAGTAAAAAGTAAACATATGCAGCGACAAATGAGTAAGTGTTTAGTGGAGAAAAATTTAATTAGTGAAGATGAACAAATAAAAGAATCACTGCAATCATAAAAAATGCTTGAAGCTTAGACAGGAGTATTGGTTGTTTTTACATAGGGATATGTAGAGATAGCCTAAGAAAGTTTGTCTAAAATAATTTTCACCCAGTTATCAGCGACAGTATTTGTAGTAATTCCAAGATGGATTCTATCCTTCTAGACCTTTTTAATACCTTTTAATTGATCAAAATCCCATTTAAGATAAAATGTCTTCAGATTTTTCTATGGAAACTTATTTTTAGATCGGTAATTTGGTATTTATTTGAAAAAATTATTTTATGTACACTTGTTAAATTTGCAGAAAACAACTCAGTAAAACTTGTGTTATTTGTGCTTCAGGAAAAAAAATGTTCTTGTAATCATTTAGACTACAACATTAATAATAAAAAAGTATTAATTTTTTTATCATTGACCTATCTTAATAAAGGGAAAAAAAATAACAGATCAGCCATTGGACTTTTCTACATTTGAAAACTAAGTGACATCTCTTTGGAACACTCTTTTTAAATAGATATTTAAAAATTGCTTATTTGGAACTAAGTTCACAGGAATATGACAAACAACACTGAAGTATGTAATAAAGTATAGAACTTTTCTCTGAATTTACAGGTGTGTCCCAGACACATTTTTGTTGTGTAAAAAATCTCCCCTAGTCAATAGTTTCCATTATGTTCTAATCCTACGAAGCTCTTTTGAGATCTAAAACTCATAGACCTCCCAACATTCCATCCCAATCTTAATTTGAAAATTTTTGAGAAGATTTTATATGTAGTGACTGGAAGTAAGTTCATCATAATTTTTGTCAGCTGTGTCCTCCAAAAACAAGTACTTAAGGAGCAATAAGAAGTGCTAATGCAACAACTTGATGTTCCGAAGGCGTCCTTAGGCAGACAGGTTTCCCTCTGAAGACTTCCAAAAGCACAACTCCTCTCCTCTTGCTGTGTATGGAACATGAATTTAGAAGGACTGTTTTACTACGCACCTGAAATTTAATATGGAATGTGTATCTATTAAGTAAAGAATGAAACATCATCTATTAAAAGCTAAATTTTCTTCAGAAGAAGAAATGCTATAGCCCACACATTGCAAAATCATTCTTTAAAGCTTTCTTCTACAACAACAAATAAACTGATCACAATTAAAAATTGATCAGTAGCACAATTTTGAAATACAACTAATTTGCTGGGATCTGCATTAGCTTGTTAAGGTAATATATTTCAAGCTAAAGTTGTACACATTTTTTTTTTAAATATTATCTTTTCCTCCTGATTTTCTTGGTGCTCTTCTGATCAAATTAGTCTACATTAGCTGAAAAAAAATGGATCAGTTCTGCCTCATTGTTATGAAACCTTAAATACATTTCCCTGGAAGTGTTGTTATTTCCTACTGTTAAGAAAATATTTATATCACATTTTCAACATCAGAGAAGTGTTTGTTTGTTTGTTTGTTTGTTTTACTTCAAAATTCAATCTTTATACAATTTCAAAAATTCAAGAGCTTTTGAAGAATTCTCACTAGAAAGTTACCATGGAAATCAGACTTCTTGAAATTTAATAGTAATTCTTGTAATACCTATCTCTGTGTATACATCTCAGAAGTATGTTGCTAATGTCAGGACAGAGATATTATTTTTATATGTGATGTAAAATGAATGTCACAAAAAAAGCATGGCAAAACATGCTTTAATGCATCTTAACAAATAAATGTGTTCTAGTAATTGCAAGCTCTGTCAGAGAGAAAAGAACTGAAGAGGAGCTTTGAGACATATATTTCATTTAAACTAGGCACCGTGGGTAAGTCACATGTTTAAAGCTGAGAAAATAAATTCTTATTACATTAGAAAATAACCAAACAGGAGACATATGCAAGTGCACTAAATCTAGATAAATGAGAACAACAATATTTCCTTCTACTTTTAGTATTCTGGAAATTTTCTAACAACCACAATAATTCTACTATACCTTCATTTAATGGAGCAAAGAAATGAGAGATATGAATTATCATAAACAAGCACATAAATGTTTGTAGTAAATAGCTGGTGAAACAAAGGAATTAACTTGGAAAAACAATTCAAATAACTTGGAAACACATAGCTGCCAAGCTTAATTAGTCTAAAATTGAGAAACCTGCATCCCCTATAGGACACTGAAATATCTCTGCTTGGAAATGGCAAAAGGGTCATATAACAGCGGCATTATGTAGGATACCAAACCTTGAAGACAGAAGTATGACATGTATTTTGTCCAATATAGTGCTTCAGTGCACAAATCAAAATATCATCTAGGGACTTGGAATGCACTTGATAATTTTGGGACTGACACTTGACACAGTCAATACTTATGTCACAGTCCCATAGGGACTACACCACTACAGATCACGGTCAAAGGTGCACTCTCATAATCTATTATTTGTTATTGAGTGGTTTGGGGTTTTTTTTTTTGAAGTAATTTATGGAAAATTAGCAGAAAATGACAGTTAAGTTATGGTGAAGGAGTATCAAGCAGATAATTAACCTGAATATGACTATTGACAAAAGCAAAGAAGGTCATTCAGTAAATAAAGGTCATATGAAGGAATCAACCTGAGCCACTGTGCAATGCTAAGAGTGAAAAGCTGTTTCAGCAAATTTACTGACATGAGCCACTTGATAGATTTTTTTAATCTATTTATTCCGAGGAATGAAATTCCTTGTGGTAGGAAAACTGCTTTTTACTGTCCTTCTCTGTTGCCTGAGTATACTTGGAGTTAGGAAAGGATTGGTGGATTCTTCATAAGTCACCGCAAGTGTCCATGAATGATGATACAAACTGGGAATCAGTGACACATATCCAACAGATGATGCTTTTCATCTTAAATGGGTTTAGAAACATATCTGTTTAATAATAATTCTGTGGGATGGGAGGGCGAGTTGGTTGGTTATTGGTGGTTTGTTCCATTTTCTCCCAAATAAAACACTCTAATGCAATCTGTTACCATTTTCAATATTATCAAGTCCTAGAGAATATAGCATTTTTGTGAGAAGGTATAGGATTTAATTCATTCAAACCAGTTTTACACTAAGGCAAGCATGTTCACTTTATATACATCTTTGTGGAACTGAACAAATGTAAATACATTTATTTCTCTTCAGTGGATAAAGGTTTACAGGACAACAATAGTAACAATATTTTTATCAAATTATAGGAAGGTCATATTTCCAGGTCTTAATAAACATAATTACTTCAGTTTTGTTATCACATGAATCACTAATTTTTCTTTGTTTGACCTCATTGTGACAAAATTACAATGAAAATATGGCAGTGACTCAGATTTGTCTTCTTCCCGTTCACCCAAATCTTAATAAAATAGATCCTTTATACAAATATTGCATATATTTCACCTGGGAATGTCTCCCATAAGAAGAAGGAAGATTACAAAATTATTAGCATCTGTACACCACTTACCTATGTTTAGCAACTTAAAAATAAGACATCTATTGCCTAAGAGTCTATTGCCTACAGAATATGAAATGAGAGAGAAGGGCCTCTTGTGGGCCCAACACTTACTGTAGGATGAAATTATGACTTGCCCTCTACACTGGAAAACCACTCAACACAATATCGAACTTTTAAAAAACTTAACAGAAATTAGATTGCATTAGCCTTGGGGTACTCATTGCTAAAGTCATTAGCTTCCTGGAGCAAGCCTATTATTCTTTCTGGTTTTCAGTTTATCATCTGTAAAGTCATCACAATTCCTACTTGTATCATGGAAGATACTATGAAAAGACAAGATATTATGATGCATTTAGTTCTTTCAGTAATGGGAACCGTATACCTGAGCATCCATAAGATATCAAAGAACTTGGCTTTTCTTCTGGAATTTCTGGAATTCTAGAAAACAGTGCAGTTAATGACAAGCTTTTCCTGTTTGTTCTAAAGCGTCTCGAAGTATTTAATTGACTGAAATATTCAGTAGAAACAAACTGAAGGAAAAAATTGTAAGAAATTTATACAGATTATAATGGACTGCTGGAAGTAAGGAAAAGAAGGGCTCCGCTTTCTTCCTTTGGGATCAGAAGGAGAGGAAGTCTATTGTCTATTACAAGTTTAGAAGCTCTGTGTGGCTGCTTTGTATGCAGTCTGAAGTGAGAATCAATCTAGATAAGGCTATTCTCAGAGATTTGATCTTTAACTTCACTTGTGATATTGCCTTTGTTACAGAAATTAATGTCAAGTAGGAAACACGGGGTTCAAGGATAATATAAGAAGTCAAACAGGCTGTCTTCCCTATGAGATATGCTGTCAAAGGAAGAGAAGAAAATGCAGTCAAAGTTTTGCCAAAAAAAGTTTAACAGGTGAAAAGCACCCTACGGCAAGTATTGCAAGACTGAAAATATTAAATGAACCTTGTGTTGTAAAGATATATATAACTTGTATGTATAGTTGTGTATTTGTATTCATGTATATATATGTATATGCACAGACATGTACATTTCTATCATGCTTTACATACTGAGCCGAACTCAGTATCTCTGTTCAGTATCATGAAATGATAAGAGTATTTGTAAACAATGTCTGGATTTTAAAAGCATTGTAATAGTGAGGACTTTCACTGAGAGAAATAAAACATGCTTCAGTATCATGGAGTTTGGAAGAGAAGGGTTTTGTGTCTCCATGTATTCACGATTTAACACTGAGCAAGCAACTGGAAAATAGGTCTTCCCCACTACAAGAGTGTTGTAGTGACATTTTAGTCATAAGTTTTAGGTCATTGACTGATGTCAGTAAAACTACTGCCTAATTTCTTATGCAAAATCTCTGGAGAAAGACCAGTTTAAGAAAGGAATTCACAATCATCAGCAGGGTCACAGGAATTAGTATGTTTCTTGAGCTAAATATTTTGCTTTTATCATTCTGTGTTTATCAATATACACCAATTTCAAGCCACCTTAAAAATATTTCTCTTCAGTGGGTTGTTTTATATGAATTCTATCCATCCTGTGAAGCTTATTTCATTGTCAACTGAGAAGATTAAACATAATGGTTCAGGTGACTGATGTGCCTCAGATTTATTTCATGTTGTAACACAAGAAGGAGCTGGTAACAGGAAATTTTTACTCTCTGTTAACTTCAGTGGGTGTTGACTTCACTTATAGGCTGATTTGGTCAAAGAGAAAAAAGGCTGTGGTTCATTGTTAATAGTTGGGGAGGAAATGAAGATAAAAATTCCCATATCTTTACACAAAAGCACATATTCTTTGTTTTACAGTTACTGGATAAAATGATGAAATATGCATGACAGCAGAAATTGCGGTATCCAGTTCCTAGCAAGTCATCCTAATCACTAGGCTAGAGGCCCATGGTCATTCCTGCAATGCTTTTTTCAACTCATGAATCTCAAATTAATCCATACAGTCTGAAAAAGTATCAGTGGGATGGACTAAGAACTGTCTTTGCTGGTACCTGTAATGGACTATATCCCTCTGGATTTCAAGATGAGCAGCTGCCCTGAACCCTCAGTCACTAGAAATGAACCTACTGCCTACCCTGACTGGTATGGTTCTTACTGCTGAATTAAAAGAAGCAGGAAGATATCTCCAGTTTTTGTTGTTTGGGGTTGTTTTGGCTATTTGAGGATTTTGCATTATTTTTGGGTTTGGGTTTTTTTATGCACCCCAATCAGTTCAACATTCTCTGATAACACTTACCAGATTGTACATTGTATATAAAACACTCAATTTAAATTGTGAAGCCCAAAGAGATTGGTGCTTGAACTGCAATACAGTTGTTCTACACTCTTATCCCTGAAATAAGTTTTTAATAGACCAGGATGAAAGAGAACTTGGTGAACAGTTTAAAGAGAAAGTGCCATATAAACTCAAGCAATAAATAGATGGAGCAGCATGAATAGCCATGCAAACATTTGATGTTCAGAAGGTTGTTCCTTCTTCATTAAATACAGTGCTACCAATAATTACCTCCCCTCTCTGGGGACAAGAAATATTGTATAAATGGGTCTTAGTCCCAACATCACAAGCCCATTCTTCAGACTGTGGGGTTCCCTGACATCCCCCCTTTATTTATATTTTCTTTAGGAGACTATAGTTTGACAATAAAATACCCACTGAAACAACAGTACTTTGACAATTTAAAAATATTTGTTTACAAATTAAAAAAATAATTTTTTTCCCTTGAACATCCTTCTTATAGCATAAGGCTTGATTCAACTAATCATACAAAAGATGCTTTACTGTGGAAGAAATAAAGCCTAAAGCATGAGTTAGAGCAACTTTATCATAAGTATTGTGAATCTCTGGAACAGGTTCTGGAAAAGTTGTGACTTGATGCTGGCAATCCCATACTGTCATGAGTCTAATGTAAACACTCTAACAAGGTTTGGAAGCAGCAATTTACTCTGAACTGCTGAGCTTTATACACAAGACCATAAGGCAAATTTCTAATATGCCTATTATTGTTAATAATTTAGTAACATGATCTATTATTTCAACCTCTCTCCACTTCATACTTAATATTGAGTGAGCATTGGGAGGTATTTTTCAATATTTTTCAATCTTTTCAACCAATGTAGAAGGAACACAGTAAAAGTCAAGTCAAGAAAGAACACTTGGGTCAAAGTATTCAGAACACACCTCAGAAATACCCATTATTCAGGTCATGGATCTTTCGACCATTTTTTCAGAACAGAACTGAGACACCAAACAACATTGAATAATTATTTTTTCAGCTTGTATTCACAGAGAGCAGTATTAATGTAATCTATGTTTTCTGACTTAATCAAGACCCAATCTTATGCTCTTCAGTCAAAGGAATTTTCAGTTTAAGGTCCTGATCTTTCAATGAGTCTATTCAAAGATGCCTCTCTCCAGGCAGATAGTGAAAACATAAACCTCAATTGCAAATAGGAATATTTTTGTAACAACGTCTTGGACATCTCAAAAGTATTGTAATAAAAGATGCTATATCCTGGTTTATTATTTATTTGTTGGAGTTTTTTTGGGGTTTTTTGGTTTTTTGGTTGGTTGGTTGGGTTTTTCTCTTTGGTTGGTTGGTTGGGTTTTTTTAATATAGCTGCAATATTATAAACCAGAGGACATAACAAGGACTTCCTAAACAGTCTCAAATATTACTCAACAAGTGTGTTGCCCACCAAGACAGGCATGTGCATGCCCTGCCCTGGGCCCTCAACTTTCTTTTGTCTTAGATGGATTTTAGCAAACGTCACCCAAGTTCATGAAATCAAAACCATTGCTCAGATGGTGAGAAACACTTTCAGACTCCTTTAGACATTCTGTTGTAGATTTGCTAGCTCAGTTATGTTTCCAAGAGCTGTACCAACCCTTAACAGAGGCAGGTAGGAGAGAACTAACAGTGTTTTGATCACACTAATTCCCTTTGGTGAAGTTTAAAAATGAAACACACATTTTTTAAAAAGTTTATTTTGAAGAAAGAGATGGCAAGGAAACCAGAATAAAGCACACAACTGAATTTAGATTATTCCACTGTCTGTAATTTCACTCGTTTACTAAAAAGAAGTGATTAAAATTACTGGCTAGTGCACCATCAGAATGAAGTTTAATTTTTTTTCTTCTAGAGGAAAGCAGTTTTGTAATTTTAAAATCTGAATATCAACAGAAACTTTGTTGTCACTGGAGAAAAGACATTAATTACATGATTTATTTACCAAATATTTGGTTAAAAATCAGGTCTTCAACATGGGCAAGATTTTCTTCTCAGCCATGGTTACATTAAATCTACATTTTCCACAAACATTTTTACATTTTTGTAAATGTAAACAGAATCTATTAATAAATAAGGGAGGTGTCCTAGCTTACTTTCTTTTATCGTCTTTGAGAAACTATTTTTGGGGGTGTTGGTTTTTGTTTGTTTGTTTTATGTTTGTTTTTTTCTTTTTTTTGTTTGGTTTGTTGTTGTTGTTGTTTTTTGTTTGTTTGTTTTTACTGGATGCAATATAATCAAACCCTGGGAAATTAAAGAAAAAAAATTATGAAGATTTTAAAAATGTTTCTTGATTGCAATATTTTATATAAATATTTTTACATAATTTCTAAGTGTGTTTGAACTAAATCAAGTTCTATAATGAATTGCCAGACTATATCACACATATAATGTTAACTATATATTAGGGGTTTTTGCCAGTTTGGTCCTAAAGATGACATCAGGCTAATAAATGTAACTTCTTTTTTCTTTTTGGTTTGTGCCTTATTCTGTTTAACTATCATAGACTGTCATAAATAAATAGTACCAGGAGACATATTTGACTAAATCATCAAAATCCCTTATGATACTTTTTTATATTTTCTCTCCCCTGTCCAGGGGAGGAGGATAGTGATAGAGAAGCTTTGGTGGCACCTGGAGTACAGTCAGGAACAGCTCACTACAGATCTATGCAAAATAAAATCAAGAAGTCATGGAAGAGCTTTGAGATGTTCAGTTTCTAAAGTTAACACTTACAGCTTTATCTGGCAGATATCATGGATCATGCAGTCAATCTTGACTGCACACCAGACTAGGGGTTGATTTTCTAAAAAGCTAAACTCCTTCTGAAAAGTTTTTACTACATTTCATTTGACCATTTCCTTTTCCTTTAATTATAAGATCAACCATGTCCAGAATGACTCTTTATCTTCCTCAGCTATATTTGTGGACAATTTAAGGTTCCTTAGCTCAGCTGCAAACATCTAGGATGCAGCTCAAATCCTCACACACAATTAACTTGTGTCATTTTGTAAGCCTCAGGTGGCTTAGACAGACAAACCAAACTTCAGATCTGATAGAGGATCCCCTGGCATGGCACATGGATGCAGGGTACCTAGAGTATCTCCAACAGTGCGAGGCACCAATGTTTAGGTACCTCAAGAAACATTGCATGAGTGTCACGTAGGTCTCGTCAACACAGGTAGCAGGCTACTGAAAGAATGACAAAAAGGCGTGAGACACCTTAGCTTAATAGGCCTTGTGCCATACATACTTTCATGTCTGAACTCCCACCCTACAGACATTTCACGTGCCTGAAGATGAGCTGACATGACCTAGGAGTCAAATGAATCAATCAATTAAGGGGTATTCAAATTAATCCAAGATGTTCCTCAATTCATTCCATTTAGTTAACTTTTTGACCTAGGACCAATGAATTTGCACTGAAAACACAAGTCATAATATAAACTATCTCTACGAAACTAAACATTGTTTATAATGGTTAAAATGGCTTAATGGTTTAAAATGTTTGGATGGAAGTCAGTTCCTGATTGAGACACTCACATTTAGATACAAAGACCATCTTTCAGCTGCAGCAACAGATACCTTGAAGTACCTTACAGGCCCTGCACTGTTCCTGCTTCGCTGTGTCTGCCTCCAGTATCATATTGCCAGGAAGCAAAATCACTCCCTGGAGATCTAGTGGCATCCTCAGCAAAGTCAAAAAAGCAACATACCTCAAAAGTCCCTTTCATCAGCCGAACCACTTTGTAAGCATCACTAACTGTATTAAGGACTTGGTTGAATTTTTTTAACATATTTGTCTAGTGCTGTTTGAGATGCTGTCAGGTACCATATCTAGTCAACTGCTGCTTCTCCAGAACTGTGCAGAACTCCCATAGTACACATACCTGCTCCATGCAGCTGATTCTAGTTACTCTGAGTATTGCAAATAGCACATTATAAGCATTATACCTTATTAAACAAAATTTTGGTATCATAAATCCCTGAACAACATTGGGAAAGCCTAACATGCCTAGCCATAGTTTCAAACTAACACTAATGTTATTATACTCAGCAGTTTCTAACACCTATATTGAGTTTGATAATTTATTTTTATTTATTATTTAAAAATTGCACTTAACAATTAGACATAAATCAGACATAAATTTAGCTCTTGGATTTGTTGTTTTGTTTTTGTTGTTAGGGTTTGTTTTGATTTTATATATTTGTGTAAGTTTCATATGAAGATTTCTCAATTTTAGAATTATCCTCTGGGTTTTGAACACATCTTTTGCCTGCGTTCCAAGTTGGATAGATGTCAGCCAGTCCTGATCTGAGAGGTGTGAGCTCAAGGTACTTCAGTAATACTAATGAGCACACAACCCTGTGCTAAAAAAGGTGCACAGCCTCCAGACTGAAGTTGGTTGGCCTTAAGCCAGTCTCAAGCATCAGTAAAGTGTTGGTTTGCCTCCAAAAGTCAAGGAAGATGTGCTAAGTCAGATTTCCAGCATTTCATAAAATGATCACCTTTGGCACACCCAGGTGTTGAATGGCAAAATCTCTGAAAACATCTGTGGCTAATGTTTGAATAAATATGTCATATATGAAGAGACCTTTGTTGATATAATAACATGACCAACTTCACAAATATGCAAGAAGGAAAAATTAAGTTCCAGTGAGATCTGGGAAACTGGGAAGTGTCTATTTAATATAAGAATCACACATGCAGCTTTTTTTTTTTGCCTTTTTTTTTTTTTTTTGCTTTTTTTTTTTTCCTAACCCAGAGATACTATGCTAACTGGTAATGAGATACAAAGATAAAAATGCTTATTCTTTAGACTGTCTTGATATTGGTGTTATTGTGCTATTTCACAACTGGGTATTTCAGAAGTCACTTAGGTTAAAATAATAATGTACTTGGATTAGACAACACTATATATATTTGGAAAAAACACTAGTGTAACTAATGTGAACGTAATTCCCTAAATTCAGACTTATATGGTTTACAAATGTTAAGAAAATTAAAATTTTGCAGGAGATAAAACATGACATATAAGTGGTTATGAGAAATCAGATTTATACCATCATGACAACCTATTTTGTCAAGTCACATCACATGAGAAAACAAGATTTTATATATAAGCATCAATAACAGGACTTCAGAAGATTTTGTCTACTGCTATGTGCTGGGTTGTTTTGGTTTTTTTTTGGAAGGTAACAGCTTGACACTCAATGTTTACTTGTGACTTTATATTTCTGCGGTGTGAAGTGCATGAGATTTTACAATTTTAGTAACTGATAAAAAGATAAATGCAGCAAAAGTTTGTAGTTCTATTTAACCTAACCAGAATCAGTAAAGAAGTCCATCAATATTAATTATAATGATGCTGCCACTTCTGTTACATGTGAAGAGGTAGTTTTCCTGTTGTTATGCTGCTATATATGTTTGAATAGTAGGAATAAATGACACAATTTGTTTTTTCCTTACATAAGCATGAAGTAAAAATTTCAAAATGCAAAAGTTTTTTGAAATGTGATGTGAAAGAACATAGTAAAAAATCAACTTTGTTTCTCTTTCTGCTTATTATAATACTTGCAGATTTTACATTATCAACATCCAGGCAAGTAGAGCTCCTTATGTTTTGAGCAAAATTATGTAAGCTTTTGCCAATCAACTTCTTCATACTCAGTAGGCAATCAAAAAATACCAGCAGATTTTGACTATTGTTTAAGTAAAAAATCCCAGGAAATGTATCAAATAAAATTTGTATCCTTTTCAATGCAAAGATGAAAATTCCCTTAGTTTCTCACAAACTTCTTACAGTGCAGCACAATATGTGATGTATCTTGTGATGTAATCCTATCATACTTTCATCACCTAGCATACACACAAATTGTCCAATACCCACACATACATGTCATACCTGGGGAATGCATATGTATATATAATCATAAACAGGCATATATGTCTAACAAACTGAAAATATGGGAGCTAATCAAATCCCCAAAGTGAGATTTTACACATCATTTTTCAGGATAGTCTGCTCTAACATACTGTTATCAGAAGTAAGTGTATAATAAAGTGGTCAGGCACAGATTGTAATACAAAGTGAGAAGAGACTTTTGATCTGCTTAAAAGAAAAAGGCTTTATCAGATATTAGACAGGTCTCAAGTGGGAGGTACATACATAGGCCTGGGTTAATTCTACCTCAGTGATTGTCTAAAAGTGCTAATAATGTATGCTCAGTTGCCCAAGTCCCTGTATAGTCAGTGGAGAGAAGGGGCACCTTCGAAGAGAAAATTATCCCATGTAAGTCTGATTCAGCTTTTTTAAGAGCCTCTATCTCTCCACACGTGATAACCAACACACCACCACCATGCAAGAAGACTCAGAGGAGATGGGCAGGAAAGATGAGCTAATGTAAGAAGACAAGGACTGATCACCAGTCACCGCAGAGCAAACTGAACTGGTGTCAACAGGACAGGACTAAAGGGTGACCTTTGTTGAAGATATACATTGTAGCAATGGGTCTAGTTAGACAAGTACGAGATGAGGGGAGAACATACAGTGGATCAACCCAACAAAGAGTATAAAATCTGCAGTTAATAAAAGGAACTTTGAACAGAGAAATAGGTTTAAGTTGGCTTTTACCCACATACAAGTCATTTAATTAAGATTTGATGAATATGGGACAAATGAGATATTCAGGCCACAGGATTTCAAGTAGCATGGTGCCCAATAGGATTTCAGGGACTACATGTAGGTGTGTTTAATCAACATTGAACAGTCTTTTAGGAAAGAATATAGCAAAATCACAATTGGAGCAGCATTTTTCCAAATGGTTGTCTCCCTATACACTCGTATTTTTTATGAGTTTAGGATGTTTTGTGGGCAATTGCCTTTCAGTAATCAAAAGGGAAAAAAAAAAAGGAAAAAAAAAAAAAAAAAAAAAGGAAAAAAAAATTCTGTTTCTCATCTGGGCCTTATCCTTACCAAGCAATAAACATTTTCCTGAGAGTTCAGTGAGCAAATGATGACCAGCATACACCCTGTAGAACATGTAACTGTATTAATCACATTAAAGAAAATGCAAGTGTTCTGTATGTTATGATAAAAAGAAAGAGTACTATCAGTATAAGAGTTGCACTTCAGCAATCACCTCTGGCTGTCAGAATAACTGATTCTAATAGGAAAAGATTCAACACAGAAGAGAAAGAAAAAATGCAACCATATATTATGCAGGACAAGATTCATCATGGTATCATGTAATTTACAGACCAATGAATTGATTGGCCCAGGTTCCTGAATTTTTAATTTTATCTACTGTCAGTACAATCACTGTAGTTCATGCCAACACCATATGTTACCCCACATATATGCCACTGCACTTCTGTGCACTTTCAGATAATGAAAATCAGACTGAAAATCACTCTTTATATGGTGTTTCAGCCACCCATTTAAAGCACCTTAAATAATTCAATGCAAACTGTGTCGTTTTCCTATATGCAGCATAAAGCAAAAATAAAGCAAGACTGAACTTTAAAGATACAAACTTTAAAGTTTATAACACTTTAACTGTAAATCAACATAGTACTGTCTTATTCTCAAACCAGAAACAGGATTTCTTTACAGTGCTAAGCTATGGAACAATTACTTAACAGAATTAACTAACAGAGCAAGTGGCAGTTACCACCGTTTTTTAAAATAAGACTGGTTATCATTACAATGTTAGGTGTGGATCTCATCCAGAAAGAGATTGATAAGTGAGTTGAGAACATGCCTTCAGATAGGTCCAGTAGGGAATTTAGTGAGAAAAAATAATAATTTAGTGATCAGTGTTTTCATTTGACATGAAATAATCACACAGCTGCTCAGCTTGAAATTACCTAAGATAATTCTGCCTATACACAGAAACAGAACTTTTGGTTCCCTGTTAAATTTTCTGATAACTGCTGGTGTTGGGGGAGGTATTTTGATCATCACAGTTTCTTATATGTGCACAAAAATTCTGTGGACCAGAGCCGAATCTATTAACTGATTTGTGATGCAGAAAATCTCTGGCAGAGGCAGGGAGTGACTTGATTCTTGGAAGCAAAGGCAGTTCATGATTATAGACCTGATCTTGAACTAAGAGAATGGCTAGTTTAATTCCCTGCTCTGTCACAAACTTTCTGTGACCTTGACCAAGTCCTGCTGGATATATCTGTTTATATGTGTAGCTACCTCCAGCTTTTATCTAAATGAATCAATTTGAACCTCTGAAGCTGCACAGTTACATACACAAGACAGATCTGTGAAGCATGGCTCTTCCAAGAATTCCTTATCAGTCAGATTCCAGGACAGAAAATATCTAACAAATTCAGTTTTAGCAGCTATGACATCTACCCTAAAAGAAAAG
>VXAU01000588.1:103624-117254 GCA_013399695.1 Formicarius rufipectus | reverse complement strand
CTGAATAAACACAGAATTACATCATTTTGATTATTATTTTTTCTCACCTCAAATTCTACCTAGAGTTTAAAAAAGGCTTTCATCATATAGCATACCATTTTTAAAACAAAGATTTGTGGAACAGTCATTATCTGTTTGGCTTTTTTGCACATAATAGAATGCAATTAAAAGTCCTGTGCAATACCATACCTAAAAAATAAATGTAAGATTTATATCCTACAGACATACCATCAATTACAGTAGTGGTTATCATACTCAGAGCTGAAAATAATATCACCATGTTTGAAAAGTCAGTTGCTGTCAAGATGCTATAGATAATAAAATGAAGGCAATTATTTGTTTTGTTCCATTTTACTCCATTTAATTTGTAAGAACTAATGTGACATTCAGTTTTAGAAGTCTAAAAATATTACAAAGTTAAATAAAATTAAAACTACTTTCCATAAATAATAAAACTTTTTTTTTTTGCTAGTAAAAAAGACACCTTTAGTACTTTGAATTTTGAAAAAACAGTGCATTTATCAACAAGGTTTCAAATTTGATAAAAAGGCTGTTGTTTTAAAATGAAAAAATAGTAACCATTTCTTACATAGTACTATCCATATATATATTTATAAAGTATGCACAAATTAGTTATAAATTCTTACAATGCAAACTCATAAAAAATTACCATCTTTTGATCTTTCAAAATGAAAGCTTCTCTGTGACTACACATAGTAGTATAGTAAATTGCTCTGTTTATATGCTCTACATGGTCACATTGGTCTTGGAATATCTTCCTTCATCCAAACCAAAGTTTTTCTCCATCACGAATACAACTGTTCTAACAAAATATAATATAGTCTTTATCTCTCCACTCATATAAAAAAAAAAAAAAAAGGGATCATCAGAATTCACAAAGTTGTTCTGCATTATGGAAAAAAAAAAAAAAACAAAACAAAACACATACAAAAAAAAAAAACTACATGAATTTAAATTCCTGCTGTATGTCTACTACATGGATAAAAATTATTTTAATAAAATAACTACTTACCACCTTCTAAAATATATTTATAGCTCTTAATCCTTAATGGAGTATTACATGTAGCTCAAGTAAAGTAGAAATAAAAGCAAGACAGTCTTATTCAAGAGCACTAAAGCAGGATCATTCCCCCACTAGACAGAGGAAGGAGGCATTAAATAACCTTGTTTGAAATCAGCATAAATAAATGGTGTTTACTACTTAGGAAAATGAGGATTTCTGAGACACTTCTAGTCTTACTAGGTACTTACCCGACCACCAATGTTTCAATTTTCTTTTTTTTAAAATTAAAAATTTCTTAAGGGTACTATTATAATTTTTCTCTGTTGAATAATTGAAATAAATGAATAAATGAAAGTCAGTCATGGTGTGTGACTTCCCTGAGTGATCTATTTGATCTATACTTTTAACTATCATTTGTCGACTTGTCAGTAAAACCCAAAATCCAAGCTGCAGATGTTTCCAACTCTGTATGGAAAAATCTGTATCTCGAGCCCTCCAACTGCAAGAAATTAGTAGCATTACAGACTCCGTAATCAGTCCCATATTTGCTTGCCAGGATATGTCTCTTTATTCATTGTCACTACTGACTGCTCCACCCTACATGTGTAAGCCCACCAGTTTTAGGGATCAGACTTGGCTCAAAACATAGCTCATTTGTTACAAGGATGGGTTTCAGTCTAAGATCAGGATATCTGAACTTAATCATAAATATATGGGCTGTGTTATAGACAATGGGAACCTTATTCACTTGTGCAAACACAAGCATTGAGCATTAACTGGGATCTAGTGGATCCAATGCACCAATGTGGGGCTAGCAAATGTGTCCCAGAACCTAACCTGTACCCATAAGGTATATAAACTGCAGCTAGGGGCTGGGCAGGAAACACTAACTACAGTAACACAAATGGTGCTAAATGCCTCTCTTTGGACCATTCAATAGAGCCTCAGGTGTCTGTCCAGCTGGGACATTCTCCAGGTACCACAGACCAAGCTCATGATTCATTGGCTACAATAGAAGTATATTTGTTTAATAAGTTCAACAAAGGAATCTATAGACTACTATGCTCATTTGTAAATTTCTCATTTTCCAATTGATGATTAAATTGTTCATAAAAAAGACTAAATATTTCACAGCCTTGAGTAACAACACCAAATGTGTAGTTCACGCTGTTTACCTTGATGTGCTTTAGTTGAACATCTCCCATTTCATCTCATATTTGTATACCCTTCTGCATAAAGTAGCACAGATGGCCACATCTGTTAATTTTTTTAATGAAATATATGTATATTGCTCATTAGTTCAGAGTTAAATGCTAAAGGTATGTTAAGCTCATCAGTACTAATGTTCTGTAGGTCCAGTGCCATTTGGCTCCTCACCGGAGAAGAGAGGCCTTGGATTGTCCCAGTCTCTGTTACACACAATCAGGAACAGAAAGCTCCCAACCAGGGTTCTCTGAATTACTTTTTAAAGGTTGTCAGAGGCACTTCACTTTCTGGGAAAAAAAAAATGGTGAGCACAAGCTTCAATAGAAGCTTAGGTAGCATTAACCACATTGCTTAAGCATCAAATCTGCATTTTAGATGCAGAATCTAAAAGCACTTGAGCAACATTTATGAATCAAATTCCATGACACGTAAAGCAAAGAACGACATATATATTGAATTTTCCACCTTAATACTGAAGTCCTTGGTGTGAAATGTAACACATTTCTCCTTACTTACTATACTTACTGTTACAAGGCATGGTTATATGTGGTTTGCATTCAATTTATGACAAGATTCATTGAATTATACACCCTAATTTGTGACTTAAAAAATGTTTTCCAACTCTGCTGTAACAATCCTGTCAGAAAGTATCTTAATTCACCTGCTTCTTTGAGAAGCCCCACTCATACATTGTTTCAGACTACCTTAATGGATAATTCTGTATGCATGGCCACATTCCATAAACATGGTGTTCAGCACACATTGAAAAACTGAAATATTTTTCAGCTCTTTTGCTGGCAGATGAATTCCTTGTTGCCTTTTTTTTCCTCTTAATAAAGTAGCCAGGGTACAAAAAAACGTGTGTGCATTCCACTTAAGAGATGCTTGATGTCTGCACCTGCTTTAAATATCTACAGTTATTTAACTCACAGTTGTTGCATTTGTCTTCAAATGTTGGAAGATATTCCCACAAGACCAAAAACTAGTTTAAAAAGTACTTGTGCAATTGACAGAAGAAAGGTTTTCTGAGAACCAGACAGAAAAGCACTATTTGGAAAGAATTTTTAATTTAAAAAAAAATACAGTAATGTTAAATGGAATCTGACAGAAAATGTTTATGGAATGATTCTTCAGCTTTTGCTTTAGATGCATAGACAGATGAACATAGAGATAGACAATTACCTAGTAAATACTAAAAATATGAATTTTCTTGACACTTTGGAGGAAAAGATTTTTAACTACTTCACAAGAGATGCAATTCTTTAAAACAACCAGCTAAATATGGGGTTTTCATAACAGAAGATCACTTGTGATTTAAGACTACTTTATTTTCTCTCTACAATAATAATTAGGAGAACATTTTTATCAGTTGTCTAGTGAAAACTCTTGAAAAATAATTGTATTGCTATCTCCCATGTTATGGTGATAGTGTAGGTAAGACCAAGACTGCCAAATGAGTATCACCCGTGTTTTTTTATCCTCTATGTTCCCCTATGTATTTTTTTGTTTTTGTTTTGTTTTGGGATGTTTTTTTTTACCCTCAATAAATGTGTATGTTTTTGGATATATGATTCAGTTTAAAAGAACATATTGCTTTTGCTCATTGTGCTGGTTTAAAGGTCAGACAGCAGGAGAAATTAAACCAATTCAGAAAGAGACTGCAAGTCAGAATTACAATTTAATAAAAAGATCATAATAAATACAATGATGTGGTGAAAAAATCCATTTGAACCACAAAAACAGATGTACAGCCCAGCACTGTGGGGCACGAGTAGAATGGAGCTTATCAACCCCTGGGCTGAGTACCACATGGCCCCCCTGAGTACCAACTAAACAAAGAAAGAAGAAGCCTGTTCATGAGGATTATGGTTGCAGTCTGACCAAGAGTGGCAGTTACAGTCCTATTAAGACTCTAGCCCTTCTCTGGGTCTGACAAGTAATACCAGAAATCTCCAAACACCAAGCTTACATATGTTCAGGTTCAGGTGGGAATGCCCAGTGCCTCCTCCCCCAGGATGACAAGTTTCACGATGAGTGATTTACTCTGTTAGTCATAGCATATTTTGGGAATCCCTGATGGCGCATTAGCAGACAAGACTCCTCGGACTGGGTGAGAAGGTGTTAATGACTCCCCAGAGGGGAGTTATCACACCTGAGTCGTTGGTGTGACTACAGGAAACTTTCCTACGTCACAGAGTTCTCTAACACCTAGCTTGTAGCCTGAGGGGTCAGGTGTGCCCTGGGCAGCTGCTGCCAGTGGTCCATTATTAATAGTTCATCAGAAATGGCATGGAGAGTGTAGAATACACAGTTTTGGTTGCACTCATACAGTGACAAACTGGTCCTGGCCACTATAACCAGGACATTCATAAACAAACCTTTTGAATTATGTTTTTAGTTGTTTTTCTAAGAAAGCAATTATTTGTAAAATGTGGTACAGAGCACTGTGAATATCTAATTTTAAGTCTTCTGAGTCACATTAAATAGAAGAGTTGACAAAATTAGAGTCTCCTAGGAAAGGCTTTTAAAATTATTATCAGAGCAGCATATTCTTGTTTACTTAAAGCTCTGAAAAGAATTTTCTGAAATATTTGGACCTGTTCTAAATTTTACACTGTCATGATATGTGGACAACAATTATTAAGATGAACTGTGTTATTCTTTCTACTTGATATACAAGAGATACCCTTCTCTTTAACTGGTGTAGCAGATAAATATGCTTTTTAACCAACTTTGTCCTACACTGAAACAGTCTCACAATGGACTCTTTCAACAATCTATACATTCTTATAATAGAAAAAAAAGAAATAAAACTGTGTTGTCCTTAGGACACAAAGTCGGGAAAAGCTATACTAATTCTGCAAGAATAAAAAGACGTCTTCTCTTCCATTAAAATGAAACAAAACAAAAAATTGAAACCAAAACAAGCCAAACAAAACAACTCCCCTCTCCTGACAGATTTCAATAACCCCTTGATAGGCTACCCATTAAGTTCTAACTCCATCATTACATACTGCATTAGTTCCAAAATAAATGTTTTAAGAGTGCTGTATAGTATATAATGAGGTATTTAAAAGAGAAAGAGTCTCTTAAAATACCCTTTCCATAATAATGTTAAAAGTCATAAATTAACAAGCAGGAAAGAGAAAGCAAAAGGACTTAGTTATCAATACAAGACAACATTTAAAGGTTATGCTTTAAATATCTTTATTATATGAGAGTAAAATAGCCCCCAAACAATTAATAATGTTTTTTATCTTTAAGATTCTAAAATTAAACAAACAAACAAAAAGTTTTACTTCCTTATGACAAAATTCTTTAATGATCCTGTTTCTCATTTATACTGAACACCATTTACATGTTAGTGGCAGGGTTAAGGGGACTTTCAGTGTGTGTAAATGTAATTTACAGTCAGACAGATTTGAAGAGCTGATCTCTCCCTGTTCTGCAGTTCCATTCTAATGTATAATTTACATATACCTGAAACATTAATGTCAGGTGAAATAATTAATTTTTGAAACCCTACATAAACTTAGTACCAAGCTTAATTCTTAAACAAGTTGCTAGGTGGCCTTCAATTTATATGATACACAGTAACCTTTTCCACTGGTAAATGTGCAGCTTGATCTGCCAATTAAATTAAAAAGCTGTTCATGCCAGGGAAGATGTTCAAACTATGAGTATGTTATAATTTTAGAATCTTGTGGAATTTTTCTTTCCCCTACCACCGAACGAGGAGTTAATGGCCTCCATATCTTTTTTATCACTTCTGTCTCAAAGGTTTTTTGTAATGGTAACTTGAAGCAAGGGGGAAATCCATTATATAGTACACATATTGCTGTGTAAAACATGAACATACAAAATTTTTCTTTTTATTAAATCATTGTGACACTGTCTGCTCAGCATTATTTTCACACTGTTTGACCTATTCCCACACATCAAAGCAAAAATGGTCAGAAAACAGAAAAAAATATTCACTTGATAATAACAGATGAAAAAATAGGACTTGTCCTGTCATTGCTTTGATAAAATTGTAACGCACCACAAAGCTTTATTGAAACATCAACTTAAACACAGAATCTGTTTTCTGCATTGTCAAGACAATCTCTTCACTGTTAATGACAAATACCCAAGTAGTTATACTATTTTTGTTTTTGTTCCATTCATATTTTCCCATAAGCCTTCCATGTTCCTGTCAGCAATGCATCAAAATGCTGGAACAGAGCTAAAGAAATCATCCAAAGTACATACAAGTCAACATATACATGAATTTTAAACCATGAGCAATGATGACACCAACAACATTAAATATCATTTGCCTTTGCTTTCCTTACAACCCGAGAGTGGATGGCAGCAGAACTGCTACAGTTTTAAACAGTGAATAAGATGTACATGCCCTTAATTCTAATTCAAATTTTCCTTGGTTTCACTCTGAGACTGCATATCAATCTAACATTCAAACTTTCTTAGAACCGCCACAGGTATAACAGGAGGATGTGCGTAAACTATGACGTTATAGTGTATCCGGAGCCCTGGCTAATCATATCACTCAAGCAATCGACTGCAGTGTTGTGCTTACCTGGATAACATCCCAGGTTTTCTTTTTGAGGGAGCTGGTGCATTTGTTTTTCTCACAAGACTTAATCAGGATGCTGCACACTGCGGCAATTGGTAAGGCATTAGTATGATCAGAGAAAAACACCAACTATGGATGTTTTAAGAAATAGACCTTGTACTTTTGTTTTATTTTCAAGTAACTTGCCAAATACACTTTATTTAAATATTTTGGTATTCTGCTAGAATCAGCATATTCAGTTTTGCAATAAAATTGAACATCAGCACCAATGAACCCAAGTATCACTTGACATGTGATGGAACAAGTGAACAGGATGTGAAGGTAATGACCAAGCCAAAGTATGATCTAAGAAAATGATCTTTGCAGAACCCATGACTGAGGTAAAACTCGACACACCAGTTCAGTAACTCTAGTTAGTGTGGCTGTTATTAATCTTACTGAGTCAGTAGCAAACCGGAAGTACATTTCAGAGAGTTTTTTGGTACTTGGGGCATTTTCTGTGGTGCTGTAAACCTACATTGCCAGTTTACACCACTTGAGAACCTAATCTTACTGCATATTCTATCTACTTAGCTGATCTGATTTGGGCTGAGGTAGAGCTAGTGTGTAGGTAGAGCTTCACTGTGGCTAGTATAGGGATGTGTTGCACTTGTGCTGAACACAGTGTTGATAACATGTAGATGTTTTTGTTATTGCTGAGGAGGGCTTGCACAGAACCAAGGTCTTTTCTTCTTGTACTGCTACACTGGCAAGGAGACTGGAGGTGTATGGGAAGTTGGGAAGAGATACAGCCAGGACAGGTGGCCCCAACTGTTCAAAAGAATATTCCACACCATATGACATCATGTTCAGTATATAGAGGGGAGAGGAGGAGGGAAAAGGTGGGGAACAATTTGGAGTGATGGTGTTTATCTTACCAAGAAACCATTATGCATGATGGGGCCCTGCTCTCCTGGATATGGCTGAACACCTGCTTGCCGATGGGAAGAAGAGAATTAATTCCTTGTTTTGCTTTGTTTGAATGTGTGGCTTATGCTTTCCCTATGAAACTGTCTTTATCTCAACCCACAAGTTTTCTAGCTTTTGCTTTTCTGATTCTCTCCCCAGTCCCACTGGTGCAGGAGTGAGTGAGTGGCTATGTTACACTGGGATGCTGGTTGAGATTAAACCATGACAATAGCTAACCTAGTTTGTCATGTTGAGTGTATTCTATTTTCTTTATTAGGAAGGAAAATAAAATCTATGACCTTCGCTACTTTCCTGTGAAAACAGCACTTTATCTCAGGATACAGAGATGAAGTATGTGATTTGAATAAAACTGCTAAACAGAAAGCTGAGCAAGAATCTGCTCTATGGAAAATGTGGAAGTAATGTATTGGGAAATCCCTTATGAGCTTTTCAGGATGGCAAGTGTGACTGAAGGCTCTCTTGCTCTAGAACAGTGATATTTTTAAAATCCTGAGTGTACTGAAAAAAAAGCAGACCATGTCTAAGACAACACTGTTTTGGTAGTTACAAGTAGTTTAAGGTTGTGAAAAATATAAAAGCAAAATGGGGAAGAAATAGATACACTTTTTTTTCCCTTCTAATTTTCTGAGACTTGTGACTGGAATACTTTGATGGTTTCCATTATATATGCATAGATATAACGGTTTGTTTGATTTTTTTTTTTCTTAAAGACTGAAGCAATCTCTGTCCCCAGTTATTTATCAGAAATTTATGTAACACAGCTGGTGTACCACATCAACCACTGGGCATTTGTTGACACTACACTGAGCAGTTATATTTACTGTACTCAAGATGAAGTGGTTGTAGTACTTGTTTTTGAAAACTCCAAAAGCACCTGCAAGGTACAATGGGAAAAAAAATAAAGTCTACACTGTCTCACTTCAATCAGCAAATTCAATCAGATTGTTTAGAATTAATTTGCCTTGTACAACACACTTGATAGATTATAGTAATTTATGTAAACGGCCAGGTAAAGGAAAAGGAAGAGCAGAATAAAGTTGCCCCGGCTATTCAGATATTTCAGAATGGTAAAAACTATATGAAAGCATAAATGGGAAAATGTGACACTGGACAAGGTTGCTCAGTCCTTCTGTAGAAAAAGGAGTGGACACAAACCAAGTCACTTAAAATAGGCAAACCTACTAAAGGTTATGGCTTTACTATTTGAAGAAACTATTTTAAAAATCACCACCTGAAACAGCAAGAAATACACCCCTTATGAACTCAGAATGACTGATGCCACATAAATTAAGTTCATGTTTAGGACTTAAATGATGTTTCAGTGTTGAGTATTATTGAAAAATAATAACATCCCTGTCTGCAAAGAAAATTAATCAAAATGGTGGATAACTAGAAAAGCTAAAGGTAGAGAAGGCAGAAAAAAATAGAAATATCAGCATTTCTGATCACTGAAATAGCTATCAGTAATACTGTATTTTTGTATACTTTGATATTTGGAGGACATATTCCTGGAAATAACTTGAATGAGAAAATTACAAAAATAGCTTTTCAAGAGAGTGGAAAGATTACACAGCCTAACTCCTCGCAGCACAAAGTTTACTAAACGTGCAGCAGTCATTATGTGTTTTAGCTTTTGGTAGCAGAGCATAGCTGAGGTTCAGCAGTCCTTTTCTGTGCCTCTGTACTTATGTCTGACTAGTTGCATTTTGATTAAGTTGCCTAAACATAAGAGTTCAGCACAATGAGAGATATCTACTCTTAGAATTAGTCCTAATTATGGCAATTTGAATGTCTTTAAAAGATTTGGGGAAAGTATGTGCTCCTTTATGCAGTTGAGAGCATACAAGAATTCCAGTCATCTTGGCTGTCACAAATGGAATCATAGAATGGTTTGAATTGGAAGAGACCTTATGGATCATCTAGTTCCAAACCTCCCGCCATGGGCAGGGATACCTTCCACTGCACCAGGTTGCTCAAAGCCCCATACAGCCTGGCCTTGAACACTTCCATGATCAAATTGTGGACTCTACTCTGTAAGTTTCACAGGACTGTCTAAGACCCTCCAAATAATACAATTAACATAAAAACATTGATTATTTTTTCCAGTAGTTTGTAGACTCTGTCCTCTATTTAAGTAAAACTGGTCTGTACATCTTACAGTTTCCATACTGTAAGACTTATTTAAGATAAGCTGCATATTTGTGTATACTTTTTAAGGTCACAATTTTAGAGATCCCATGCTCAGTGCCCTTAAGACAGGAAGTGGCATGTTTCAGTCTATTATAAAGTTTGCAAATCTTTTTGTTGCTGCACTGCAAGTCAAAAGTGTAGATTCTGACAGGTCACTAGTTCCCACTTGGTAGGGAGTCCAGAGAAGATTTCACAGCTGTCACTAAAAAAGACTATTGCCTGGAGCCTGCTTAGGGGCAGACAATACAGCCTCTACCTCAACATAATCTCTACTGCTTAAAAGCTTCATTTGAAAGTACTCTTCACTAGTATTTTACTCTTTGTAAAATATAGTCACTTTTGGAGGGTAGAAAGACTGCAAACAGCTTTTCTTCTTTCCTTTGATTCTATAAACATATTTGCACACATACTAGCTTAAAACATGAAGTCCACCTTCTGCTTTCATAAATCAGAGTCCAGGAAGAATTTTCTATTATAATCCAACAGGAGAAAAATCAATAAGTGTTAAACTTTTCTTTCTGAGTGCCTGCTAGACAATGTTTATGAAAAATGCTGACTCAACAATATGGAAGGAGACCATGCTTATCTGTAACAAAAGAAAGAATGCAGTGCTTTTCCTATTACCTTGTATTCTATTTCAGAAAATTGGTATTCTAGATGCTACAGCACTTGCTCAACTCCTCAAGTTGATTACTTGGTAACAGAAGACAGGAAAGAAAGATTTATCAGCCTAATTAATTTTTTTAACCTTGCATATAGTACACTAATGCCATCTACAGACATGTGCAAAAGCATTCCTAAATGCACCCAATTCAATCTATGAAGGTTGTGTCTTGGATATTAATTAATATGTTTATTTCACTGGCTATGGCTGGAATACTAGTAGCTTAACCAGCGGATAATAGTTTCTCCTTGACTCAGATCAAATAAAAGGCTCTCATAGTTTGGCAGAAACTGAATCAAGCCCTGAAACAGGTTTTTTGTCTTATAGTACCACTATCACCCCACACATACACCCTTCTCAACACATCATCTCTCCCTTTTCAAACCAAATTATTTCCCTTAACTTTCCTGCACAAGATAAACTTTTCCCTCATTCCCAGATGACACTTTTCTTTTTTTTTTTAATTTGGGCAGACTGACTAAACCCTTCTGAGTGGTAAAACTGTTCTGCTACATCATACATATGATTTCAACGCACTGTCTCTTACTTCAGATCATTTCAATAAAACAGTTTTATCTGGGAAATACCAGAAAAAGACAAGCGCTGTAATTAATACTCTTTAGCACAGCCCTGCATTGCTTTTACATTCACAGATCATCCAAATGTCTGGAAGGTTCCTCTTCTACTCATTTATCTTGATTTTAAGATTAAACAAATGTAGTATAACTTGATATCTCCTCACCTTTCCCTAAAATTTTGTTCAAGATATACTTTGTAGTGCAAAAACTGCATCTCTTTATTTCTGGAAATATCATACTGAATGCAGATGTAGTCACTAGTTTCTTCTAAACAACTATGCTTTATTTGCATTTCTAGTATAATTGGCATTGAAACGTACTGCCTCCTGTACAATGCCTGATGAAAGAGGGAGGTTCTAGCTGGGATATCAGCAACCTGACAGCATGAATGTAACTGCAGTTACATTCCCTGCTCTGAGGTTGTACTTTCACAAATACATTCATGTAATTATATTTATCAGTCTTTATTACATATCATGATATGCTTACAAAGTCAAACCTTTGGAAGCTCATAATACACATGGCCTCTTTTTCTGTATAGATAGAAACATGAGAAAAGAAAGTAGCACTGAGAACAGGTAGCACAGTTACACCGAAGGTAAACTGTGCCTGACCCTCCTGCAGCCATCACCTGTTATGATGGCTCTGTGGATGAGGGGAGATCAAAGTATGCTGTACAATCTGACTTCAACAAAGACTCTAAAATGTATTCTTATAGCCAAGCTGATGAGATATGGTTTGGGTAAACGGACTGGTTGAAAATTGTCTGGATCACTAAGCTTAATTAGTTGTGATCAGTAGACAAAGTTTAATTGAAAACCACTTCAGTGGAGTCAATTATGGGGGTGACATTGTTTAATAGCTTTATTTATGACCATAACAAATGAAGGAAATGAACTTTAATCCAGTTGGTGGTTGATGTCAAATTGTGGAAGAGCAATCAGTATGCTGGAACTGGGGTGCAATTCAGAGATGTCCCTTGGACTGGAGAAATGGGCCAGCGAGAATCCCTTGAAGTTCCATGATGGCAAAATCCTGCTCCTGCACTTGTAGCTTAGCAGCTCTGTAGGACAGCTTGTTTCTTGGTGTGTATTCTGAACAGACATTACTGTGAGAACTTTTAGCGTAACAGTACATAGATTAGGCAAAACTCCTGATTACTGAATGCAATGTTAATATTAACTGGTTAAAAATTTAAAATCCCAAACATCTGGTCTAACCTAAATTCATGAAACACTTTGTCCTGTTCTAGGTTGGTTTTAACAATGAATGACACAGCTAACTCCTACTCAAAGCAGAAATCCACATACACATACTTCTATAAAATATAGCTTTGTAGCTTAGTAAGAAAGGACAACTCTAGATAAATACTCTTTCTTAGACATTTGAGGAGCTATTTATTTAAATTTCTGCTTTAAATACAGATGATAATAAGAACAATCAAGAACCAAGACAACAATTTGTTGTCTTTTTTAGGAACATCTAAAGCCTGGATGAACTTTCCATTATGTCAGATACCTCAAACAGGTAGGAGTCAGTTCCTGTGTCTGACACCTCTATTTGGTGCAATCCTAGTAAGTATAAAAGCTGAGTAACTGTTTGCCTAGATGCAGAAACTTTATATTTACACATGTACATATGCTGTTAGAAAGAGTGGTATTTGTCAGAGAAGCAAACACGAGAAGCAAACCATCACCTGTGAAAGAAGCAAGAAAAAAAGGGGGAAAGGGAGGGGAGAAACAAAAGGAATAAAGGGGAGAAAAAAGGGAACAGGAATAGAGAACATTGAAATTGAAAATGTTGGATTTAAGAGGTCTGAAGATAAGAACTCATTGTCTGGAAATAGAAGAAAAACCTGAACACAGTTGAGCACAAGCAAATTAGAAAAGGGAACAGAAAGAAAGAAACAAAACTGATATATAAGACAGGAGAAAAAAAAAAGTCATTATGAAGTCTTTCTTTGGAAAAAATGTACATAGTGTCAAACATCAACGCCATATGGGAAAGGTGAATTCCAGTCAGTAGAATGCTAGACTACAGCTGCCAGGGCCATGAAAAGAGGATTAATACCATCAAATTGAAATATACACCAAGAAGGATTTTGGTTTTTAAATCTCAGCAGCAATCTAATATGGAAGGAGTAAATATCCTTCCATAAACTATAACAGGATGCTACAGTTCCGCCTTTAGAAAAAGAGAAAAATGTTAGCATAAGAAAAAATTATGGTAAATTGAATAATGAAAAAAATTAATTAATTTAAATGAAAATGCTATTAACCACTAGTGAAACACAGTTAATAATAGCATTCAAAGCATGAAAGCAGGAAAGACTAATTCATTTTAAATTAGAACTTATTAAGGTTATGACAGGAATAATACAGCAGTAGTTGTTGTTGGTAAAAAAAAAAAAAAAAAAGAGTGTA
>VXAU01000588.1:79299-103585 GCA_013399695.1 Formicarius rufipectus | reverse complement strand
AATGATCAAAGTCACCTACTCCAACCCTGTGCTTCCTATGTTGGCTTCCCAAAGTGGCTACAAAGCTGAAGCCTTTATTTATACTATTTCTCCAAAGAGACAGAAGGACTACCTAGACCTCTTTGAGGAGTTAGGATCTAGTTCACAGACTGGTTTTGAAAGGATGTGCATTTTTAGGAACCACTAGAGGATTCTACAAATTTCATTGACAATGGAGGGAGCTGTAAGGAGAGACAAAGAATCTCTGCCTTTGAGGCAAAGAACACTCTTAAATTAAAAAGATGTGAGAAGAGAGTACAGGGAACAGAGCGAAATGTTCAGAAAAAAAAAAGCAGGTGAATGTAACATTCTCCTTTATGCAACACAAAGCACAGGTGCAAAGTAAAATAGGAGCTACCTAGGCCTTAGTATTGCCAGGGACTCCAGCTGTTCCACCCCTGCCCTCTTAATGGGGTAATCACGACATCTAATATTTTGTCAAAATTGTTGGAAAGGGGAAAATCCTGTATCCTTCATCTTTAAGTGCCTCTACATGAAAAAAAAAGTGAATATTCAGATAGTTATTAATGAAATAATGCAATTTTTGTCATACTATTTTTGAAGAACTGTGTGCTTACATTTTTATATCTATATAGATATAGATGATAGATATAGATATAGATATAGATATAGATATAGATAGATATAGATGATATAGATATAGATAGATATAGATGATATAGATATAGATGATATAGATATGAAAACAACCTGTCATTCAGTGCCATTTAACTCTAACCCCCCCCAAGGGATCTAGTAACAACAAAAGCCGGGTGAGGGGTGCAAAGACACAGTTGAGGCTCAAGCATGAGAGTTAGACTAGAACTTAGTATTTGGATGGAGGGTGGAAGATTTGGTAATTGAAGAAGAGAACTGATGCACCAGACACATTCCTCTAAACTCTTGTTTAAATTCTATAAGTATGCTGGCTGGAATAAGACAGCTGTCTAGTTTTGGAAAAACATCTTCATTTCTTACTGTTCCTATTCTCCATTTGTTGAGTGCAGTAATATTGTCTTTCTCTTATTGAAACATTGGGAAGACAACTCAGTTAATGGACAAATGACTGTCTAACAACACTGTGACTGACTATGCAAGCCACAAACACTTGTGAGTGCTTAAGTTCAGTTCTGTATTTGTCTAAATTGCAAATATTTACAAGGTAAGAGAAAAGGGGGTGTTGTTCATCCTCCTATTCCCTTGCCTGATTATTCACAAAGAATATCAAGGAACATGCCACAGAAAAGTGATCATATAATTTTCCAGCAAAGTGAAGATGTGGACAGTTACTTTGGTGCTACAAATGTAGCTCAGGAGCTGATGAAACGGGTGCAATACAAAAACTTTCAAAGGAAAAAGGAGCTTATTATTCTAAACATACAACTTCAGTTTCTTATGATGCAATTGTATTCTCTGTATCACTAAGAAGAAGACAAAAAAGATTTTGAGTTTTCTAATACTGACACCACAGATGTTGTTACCACATGGTATTGCCACATCTCAATTTAGAACCTAATTCAGAATGCATCTGTCTAGATGTATTCAATTTACAATGTACTGTAACCATTTGCTTTAAAGAAAAAATGAGAAAACTAAATACTAAACTCTACAGCAAAGACAATGTGAGTTTGGGAGATGTAAAATTGAAGGAAAGATAATTGCTTTGAAATGGTGAGTATCCAATACACAGAGAGCCTGAACATTTCAATTAATTTTCCAGTATATGTGATCTATCTGTATTATGTTAAATTGACATCTGTGTGCTATGAACATTCCTTGACACCATGATAAACAGGTGTTAAACAGCCCTTGCGTATGCTAGTGAGATGTCCTAGCCTTCAAAACAGGGTGACTGCAGCATATTGCTTATTGGGAACAGTGCCTAGAACCTTCAAACTCCTGAATTATGCCTGGGAATTACTTGGGGAAGTGCCAGTTGATACAAATCAAAACCCTTCCAGGGACTGTTCTAATAACTTAACAGCATGGATGATAATTTTCTGTCACCCTGATACATTTGTGAACACTATTTATTTTATACACACATACAAAAAATACATACATTCATATAATATATAAAACACATTAAAATATATATGGCTCGTGACTAGAAATTCTGCCTGGCCAGGTGCTCATAATTTCACAGAAAGCCCAGTGAAAAACTTCAAGAGATTATTTTGCTTTACCCACCTTGTTCTGACAGACCCCACTGCGAATTGCCAACAAGAAAGCAGGACATTTGGGAATGGGTACCAGGTCAGCCCATTCTAATGGGGAACTTTTATTTATAGAAGCATAGTTCATCTGCATAGAGAACTGACTGGTATTGTATATAATAACTTAAACTTTTTTTTTTCTTAATTCTAAATACCAAATAAAAAATCACCATGAATCAATACAAAATAAAACCATTAGAAATAGAGGTACATGTTGGCTTCCATAATAATATTTAGACATAAATTATCTAGACTTTGGTCCGAGCATATAATTCTATTTTTGGTCTATAAATTCACTAATGTCCTGCAATTCACCTTTCAGACTGTTCTTGTCCTCAGTTTATGCAGCATCAGTTTATGATGAGCAATGGATGCAAAAGAACACCTGTATATGTAAAAGAAATGGCTGCCAAGGCAGCTTCATATGTGTGAACTCCCTCCCTTTGAAATGATCCCTTTATTTCTGGATCTAACACACTCCATAATTTTTCATGAGGGCTGTACAGCCCATCTTCTCAAGTCTGCACTGGGTGGAATTCCTATTGGGAAAAAAAAAGGGATGCAGTGAGAAATTTTTTACGTTGGTCCACTGCTAATGAGCACCATCTGGCTGGAAAGCAAGCAAAAAGCTACTGGCTTGATCAAGTTTGTTTTCTAACTGCTTTTTCATGTGTTTTGAAAAGGGATATACACAAACCCTGGACTGGTTATTTTTGGAGAGGACCTTTTAAAATTAAAAAATAACAAGTTTTTATAAGTATAGAAAAAATTAAAGTGAACTCATTGATAGTGTCTTTAATTATTAATTTCTCTCAGTTTGCATTTTATATGGCACATTAAAGGCAATTACTATCTATATCATTACTTCTTACAACATACAGATGAAAGCACTATGGCTGCATACACCATTTTGTCAGCTTTGCAAGTGTGGATATAGCCTTCCTCAAAACTTGTTTTGAGGAACCTCAAAAGGTTATGCTTCCTCTGAATGACAAGGTCCTCTCAAGCAAATCATGTTTAATGTGGAGGGCAACCTACATGTGACGCTTTTTAGCAAATAACTATTAATCTGATGCTACCACTTAGTGTAATCATGGACATGTCTACAGCTTGTATAGACTCAGATTACTGAAATCCTGACAGGAACATGATTGTAGTGTTTTTTCCATGTTTTTTTTGCAGCCAGAAGCCTGACTATTCACCCACACTCCTACATAAATCCAACATGTCCTGGACTCTACACCAACTAGTTTTAAATCAGTTCAGTATATAAATAAAGTGAATTGCACTCATATCACAGTCTCACAGAAAGGTTGGAGTTGGAAGGGACCTCTGGAGATTTTTTACTATTACCTTCACTGCTACAGCAGGGTCACCTGGAACAGGTTGCACAGGATAACATCCTGGCAGGTTTTGATTATCTCCAGGGAAGGAAACTACACAACCTCTCTGGGCAGCCTGTTCCAGTACTCTGTCACCCTCAAAGTAAAGAAGTTTTCCCTCATACTCAGATGGAACTTTCTGTTTCAGTTTATGCCCATTGCCTGTTGCCTGGTGCCTACCGGGCACCACTGAACAGTCTGGCCCCATCCTCATTCCCGGCCTTAAGATATTTGTATACATTGATAAGACTCTCTCTCAGTCAGCTCTTCTCCAGAAGAAGCAGTCCTTGAGTGTAATATAGATATAGTAATCTATGAAAACATTGGTGTTTTTCACTCATCCATTCCAAGAAGGTATTTAAACATATACCTAATTCAATGCTACATACTGTGTCCACCATAATTATTATGCATCACTCCTTCCCCTTTTTACTTCCTTTTACTTTTGAGAGAATAAAAATGGTTTCAGCTAGTGTTAAATTCAGTTGGCTTTGGGGTAGGATTTTTGGTGACTAACTCAATGCCAGCAGTAAGCTGTGAGTCCCTGCTCTACCACAAGCCCCTCCAATTAGCCTATGAAAATATATTTTAAAAGGAAGGATGTTGATACATTTGCACCATTCTGGAGCTTCTCTCTCTGGAGAGAATCTGGAGTCTCTAAGCTGGCAGTCTGATGTACTGCTATTGCATCCCCAGACTACAGTGGCAGAAATCTTGGCCACCAGACAAAAGGTAATGAAAATTTCAAAGGTACAAGGCTCTTGGAGCTGCAAAAAGTGGCAGAGCTGTCAGTGGAATCATAGCAGAATCATCTAAGTGAAAAGGAAGACATTACCAATAACAAAACAAACAAACCAAAAAGTTGGTTTTTTTTTCTGGACATAACTAAAAGTGAAGGTTACAAATTCTATATATGTTTTTTAAGCGAAAAAATCCTTGTCAATACTCAGGAGGTTGTTTCTATTAAAGGAGCTGGAAGAGTGGTTGGTTTTTTTTCCTAAGGACAGAAGAAATACCTCTCACATTAAACATTTAAGAACCTGTCAGAACTGAAGAGTAAATATACAAACATGGATGGCATTCTGTGTCCTGCAGTGTAAATGCCTCCTGAACTGCAAATATTTAGCTGTTCCATAGTCTGGCCTTTAAAAAGAGAGTATATTTTCATCCTGCAGACCCAAAGGGAATTTGATGCCATACTTGCATATATACTATGAGAATAAAAAGGTACATTTAAAATTCTTTTTACTGCTCAGAAAAAAAAAAAAATTTAAATTACATTAATTTCCATGTACCTGTGGATTCGTCATGACTATTTTTAAATTATTAAATTTTTAACATTTTTAGTATATTAACCTAAAGACCAAGACTTGAATATGCTTAAGAAACAGGAATTGTATTATATATGCTATCTTTTTTCTACAAAGATCTATACCCAGACATGAGTCAAGCTTTCTGATACTAGCATTGTGTATCACTTTGAAAAGAAAATCACAAAGAAAATCAAAACCAATGCTCTCAGTTCTATGTATGTGTATGTATGCATGTGTATATATGTCCAGATACAGGAAAGAATTCAGCAGAGGAAAATCTCAGTCCTGCATGGCATGCTTTGATCTGCTCCAAAGTGTTGTTTCAAGCATGAATCTTTTAGTAACTCCACCAGAAGTCTCATGGGCAAGGCAAGGGTTAGAGAAGTGGCCAGAGAGACCACTCCAAAACCTTTCCTCAGTCTCCCCTTCGGATAAGGCTGAAACAAGTAGCACAAACATTTCTGCACTTACCTCTCTGCCACAGCCAGTGCAACAAGAGCTCCCCACTTTGTTTTCACAAATTTTAACCACTTTGCTCACTTCTGACTCTTGAAAGAAAAGGAAAAAAAAAAAAAAAAAAAAAAGAAGAAAAAAAAAAGGTATTGTGCTCTATGAGAGAGGTAAAATCCAACAAATAAACAAATAAAGCCAAAACACACCCCAAACTCACACTCCCAGTTCTTTATTTCAACAGAAAATATATAACTTCAGTATGCTGGGATTTTGGCAAAACTATTCACTTCAAGTCAGATTGGGCTTGCTTAGGGAACTGGCTGTTTTGAAGACATCAGCTTGGGGAGAGGTGAATTTTCAAGTCGAATACTTCAGAAAATCTGTTTGATAATTCAGATTAGTTTATTCACGCCCCCCATCAAACCCTGGAACCTTCTGAAACAAACACCTGGCATTTCTTAAAAGACAAATTTCTCCATCTACTACTTCAGCCAATAATCCAGCCACTGAGTCAGGGCCTCTTGGGCTGGCAGGTTTATTTATTAAAAGTTTATTGAAGTTGTTTATTTTATTGAAAGTTTATTGAAAGTTGTTTAAAGATCCCAAGCATACTCTTTGAAAATCAGTAATGCACATATACTGGAAATGAAGCCATAAACATGAAAATAGCAATAAAAAGCAAATAATACTTGAAAAATCAGCTAAGACATTATCTCAGAAAATTTACTAATGCCTTTCTAAAAATTTTTGAGTAAGAACAGTCACTGCAATTTCAGTATCCTATAATAATTAAGGTACAGACTGTTAATTCTCTTTCTCTGGGTATAGGTTGATAATAATAAAGAAGATTTCTTATGGTACTGTATTACTGCTTGCTTATGGTAATATGCCTAATTCTCAAACTATAGCTGCATGAGTCAGGAGAAAAGTTGAAGTGCATCTTCTTTTTCCAGAGGATGTTTTATCTCAGTCTTAAAAATAGTAGGAGATGTTCCTATTATCACATTATTTTAAAGAAAAAATCAAAAATGTATTTAATAATAAAATTAAAATAGATTTGCACACACTGATGATAAACTAATGCTTTGTCTCAATTATATATTTGCTCTTTCAGTGGACCTGGTAGGTTGCCTCAAAGTTTCTGACTCATTTAGCTGGAGCTCCACCATGTGGCCAATGTGAGAATATATTGAAGGAGAGAGACCTATCCAAAGCTTTTGCAATTCCTACGTGCCTTCATTCCTAGTTAGACGTCAACAGCTTTGTCCCACTAGGAAAGGTTACAGGCTAATGCGATCTACTAATATTTTGGTTATGTGGGGTTTTGGTTTTGTTTTTTTTGTGGTTGGTTTGTTTGTTTGTTTTGGTTTGGTTTGTTTTGGTTTGTGTTTTGTTTTTTCCAAATATTATTTTCAGGAACTTAACAATACTACCTTCAGGAAGTTTAACATCTTCTTATATCCTGTAAGATAATGGCTTTGACATAAAACACAATACTGAAAAAAATCAGTAAATACAATTAATATAACAGTGACAAAGACAAAAAATACATCTGCCTAGTAGAAAAAATATTTCACTTTTTAAGCAAATTCATGGTCTAATAAGACAGAAACTGAGGCTATTGTAAACACTGCAGATGTAATTTCTTTTTCCACTGGAACAACCTGATAAGTGAGACAAATATACTACTTCGAATTACGTGTCATTGATCATTAAATTCACTTACAAACAATTATTTTCCTAAGTTATTTCGTTGGGAGGCTTAAAGGTAAATCCATTCAGGTTATTTGTTGTAGTATCTGTGTGTGTGCATAAGCTTGTTTAATTTAAAGCTGGACCACAGATGTAGATTCTAATATTCCCTGAGGGTGATTGGAGACATTACAGATCTATTGTTCATTCAATACAAGTACTTACTGAAATTAACTATTAAAATAAATGCATTAAAAGTTACTTCAGTGTTAACTGCAAAAGTGATGACTATCCCGAGAATTTAAGAATACAATCAGTTCTGTGCTACCATTGCTAAACTGATTCATTCTAGCAAGAGAGATTTTGAAGTGGGAAATTACAATACAGTTAAGGTTGCCAGTTTGCATTATTTTATTCTTAGCTAAACCTTTCAGGCATTCATAAATTGACCATAAAGATTTGCTCTGCCCTGAGGCTACTGTGATATATATATTAGGCTGACAATCTGCTCCTTATTCAGCTTGCTGTGTCTAGAAAAGAAATATCACGTTACCCTGAGCCTGCTTGCGAAGTCTGACAAGGGTATAAAGTTAAGAATCCAAAGACAAATTTTATCCAGTCTTTTTCTCATATCAGTTGACAATAGTCTGAAAAGTTGTGGTCATCCAGTTTTGATTATTCACATGATAACTAAAACAGTAATGATACTATATCAGAACACTTTGCAAGCATGCTTTAATTGCTATTCCTTATATCTCCATGAGGCAGATAGAAAAGTGTTACTACCCTTATATGGGGAAACAGAGAAAGGCAAAAAGTCTTGCTAAAGGCTGTACAATTATTTAATGCTGTGTCAAGATTAAGACCAGGGCTTTTCAGATATAACCCTATATCCTTTCTATTGGATTACAGTCCCTGCCACATTTATCAGTCAGTTTGGTCTAGCGGGAGGTGTCCCTGACGATGGCAGTGAGGGTTGGAACCAGATCAATGTCCCTTCCCATCCCAACCATTCTATGACTCTGTTATTCTTTTATAAAAGCCTTTGAAACTAAAGAAAATGTTTTTACAACATATAAGTGTAAGTATATTGGTGTTGAGAAGATACCTCTTTGTTCATATTTAGTTCTGTGATGGAAATTAATCAAAAATTGATCCTGAACTAGAGTTTCAAATGTCCCTTTTAAAGTCACACTGGCAACATGAAATTCAGTCATAAAACATCTTAAATAACAGTATATGAACAAGATAGTGAGAAAAAGCATTGGTGTTCTGAGTCTCATAGTTCTGAGAAGGCTTTGGATATTTTGGATTGTTGTTACTGAACCTGAAAATGCTCTTAACAAGAGCATTGCAACAAATTGCAGTCTTTTCTTCAGCTCCTTCTATGATACATTTTACTGAATACCCAGAAGAACACCCAAGACGGTAAAACATCAACTCATTAAGTGTGTTCAAATCTTTTATTTAATTTGAAAAGCACCTAAGAAAATTTCAATCTTCACAAGTATGTGCTGTACAAAAGCAGACTACGTGAACACAAGCACAGACTATGTTCACTTCAGTTTATATGATGCTATGAGAACTTCCTTGGAGTTAAGCTTTCTCAAGAACTGTTTAATCCTCTGTGTTGCAGCACATTCCTTGCTGCCTGACTCACTGCACACTGATTTAAAGGTCTCTCTCACCTGCCTCATTTCAACAAATTTGCTTAAACACTTTAGTTTTAGAAAGGTTTTTAGGAAATTGAGTACTGCTAAAAGAAAGAATGATTTTTTTTTTTTAAGAAGAAGAAGAAGAATGTGAGTAAAGGAGAAACAGCTTTAAAAATAAATGCATTGTACATTGTTTTAGAAAAAGAAAGTCCTGAAAATTATAAACCAGCATTTTAATTTTTTTAATGAAATGGTTGCCAGTATGACATTTAGCCAAGGGAACACACAGCTCTGCTGAGTTTTAAATTCTTAATTTCTGTGTATCTGTGGATTTACTTATCCAGTATCAGATGCTGAAGTAATTGAAAACAGTGTCTAATATTTCTGAAGTTCCACTGATAACTGCAGCCATAACCTTCTTTATAAGCTCTCTGCTTGCATGTTTCTGGCAGCATCTTTTAGTGGAAAAGAATAAATAATTTCCTTTTATCTTTCATCACCAGTTCATGCCTTCAAAGGCTGTAAATATACCCTGTATTATATTTTGAATAATTAATTTTATGGGTTTTTTTTTCTGAAAGGATGAAAAAATATCAGCTCAGGCTTTGTTTCTATCTTTCAGAGACTGTCCTGGTTTTAGTACCCAGGATCAGTTTGTCACTGTGTGGGTGTGTACTCTAAATCTTCTATGTCATTTTTCTCATGAACCGCTCAAAATGGTCCATTTGCAGGAACTGTCTAAGGCACACCCAACCCCTCAGGCTACAAACTGGGTGCTTAGGAACTTCTGTGAGATAAGGAACTTTTCCTCTCTTCACACCTCAGGGGTCATATCTGTTAATGGGCCATCAGGGATGCCAAAAATATGCCATTGTTCACCTCACAGAGTAAAGTCTCTGCCCAGGGGGAGGGACTGGGTGTTCCCATCTGGGCCCAGGCAGAGATAAGCCTGGGATTTTGGGACTGAGAGTGCTCTTCAGATCCAGCGGAGGACCAGATCCTCAACCAGACTGAGACTGCCACTGGACTGCAACCATCATTTTCACCAGCAGGTTTCTCATTTTCTTTTTACTTTGAACTCGGGGGGGTCCATGTGGTGCTCAGCACAGAGGTTGGTGAGCTACATTCTTCTTGCATCCCACTGTGCTGGGCTGTACATCTGGTGTTTTTGTGGCACAAACGAATTTTCCTTCTGATCTTTCATTAAATTGTTATTCTGTCTTGCAATCCCATTCTGAGTTGGATTCTTTCTCCTGCCAGTTTAACTCTAAACCAGAACAGAGACTAAGGAAAAAAAAACTAATTAACTTTGGCTATATTATACTAACATATAGTATAGTATGTATAGATATTATTAAAGCATAATTACAGCATCAGAAAAAGAAATCCCCCCTAAAATATTTAAAGGCTGTGCCTACAAATCATCCCAACTAAAATAGAGAGGAAGAGGGAAAAAAAATTCTACATGGCTGAGTATTCTCATTGAACTCAAAGTCTGTCAATGAATATTTATTTTTATTCTTCTGCCCTGAAGGAAAGCTGAAGGAACACAGAAGAAAAACATTTATTTCTGTCAATGAAGCTTAGTAATCAACTCTATCACCAGAAGTCTTCTTACTGCCAGCTGTCATTCAGATGACAGGTTATTTCAATGTATCAGCAGAGGACCAACTGGAAGTGGGATAGAAATTACAGTCTTGCTTGAGCAGTGAAAAATATTTTCAGCAGAATTAGCAAGAGTGAGATTCCTGTATATGCCTGAGCATACAACTAAGGCCAGAGAATGGATATATTTGATCAAATAGGCATATTTATTCTCTGTTTTCTAGTGAAGGTTGAGAAGTATTTTTTCCAAATAGCAGAAAGTGTGTCAGTCAAAAGTAACTTAACATTTGATCTGTTTGACAGGGTGCCTTTTCACCTCTCTGTTTGTTTTCCAGTGTTAATCTCCCATCACAGCTCCCTTCCAAATCAGAAAATTCTGTGATTCTGTGATTTCCTGTGAGAGAACACTCAAGCTTCGAGGATTGGAAGAAACAGATGAAGCAAGAAGACCAGGACAACAGTTGCCAGGAGTTTGCTAAATTAGAGACCTTTTAGAAATTGTGTTATTCGTAAGGGTTCTCCTTTCATACGTACACCCACCAAGTGAAACTGTTACCTGAGCTGGCCTGCCCAGCTCCGCCCCTGCCTTTACCCCCTGAATGTATCCCCGCCTTATCTCCCACTCCCTGGGGGCCTGCCTGCTTGTGACCCTTCCCTTCCCCCATTGGCTAACCGGGTTCCCCAGCCGCCCCCACCCCCTGAGGGGTATATAACTCGCTGTTACTTTGAGTAAAGCTGCTTCTCTCTTCACCACCCAGCCTGAAAGGAGTCTTGTGTGTATCCATACCATCTTCAGCACAGGGTATGAAGCTCTGGTCCAGAGGTTGTGAGGAGCCTGGCCCCACGGTCAAAACCCTGTCAATCTCCTATGTTTAACTCCTAAAAGTTTTAGCTTAACCCAGTTTTATTGCATGACATACAGTGATTTCTCTGAACTGCTTGTCACCTTTGTGACCTCCCTTTTCCTCCCTTTCTTTTAAAATCTTTAGCTCTTACTTTGTTAGTTACTTCAGAATCTTCTCAGTCTCCGCCATTTTTTTCCCTGCTGTGCATTCATCTGACTTCAAATCCTCTCAGTGGTTTAACTCAAGTTGACTTTAAAATTATCTGCTTATGGATAAAACTCATATTTTGAAAAATTCACCAGCAGAATGTCAAGGTCCAGTTTGCAGTGCTGCAGTGCAACTGTGAAAAACTTGCACTGACTTCACCTGGAACTGAAGGCATCAAAAGTTGTTGAAAATCAGTCTCTGAGTGTGAGTATATGCAAATGAAACTTGACTTTCTTCTGCTACTCATTTTGTATATTTCTTTTATTTATCTTTAGTTTTGAATGAATCTTTTGAGTATTTCTTTTCAACCCTGACTCTTTTCAACAAAGTGTTCAAAAACACCTTTATTAAATTCTCCATTTTCATAGGGAGAGTGTGGATTTAAGTGACAGATTTGAAATTAATTGGACTTGACACTGATTGGTATTCTATATCCTACTTTCTGCTTACAACTCCAATGCATTAAATAAGCATTTTCACTTATAAAAATCATCTTGTAGCGTGTAAAATATAGGGCACAGGATACACACAGCTTCTATTTCTCCCAATTCCCTCAAACTAAGAGTAGAATCAACTCTAAAAAAAGAAAATATATTTTCCGTACCTGTAGTTACCTGAGCTATCTTATGCATGACAGTAAGCACATAAACTTTCTGAAAATTTTATGAGGAAAAATTTATCAGAGGAGGGACGTTTTATAAGGGCATCTCATATCCGTTATTGTTATGCTTAGGGTTACGTAATCTACAGAAGAAATTATGCCTAAATTAGTGTTTCTTAGCACATACACACATGATCCCATCTGTTTCCTATGGAGTAGTTATCACTCCATCAGTAATCATCAACACTGGTTTGACTGTGAATAAACAACATAAATTTTTGAGCAATATATCTATTGAGTATCAATAACTATTTTGCTCCCTCGACAACATTTCAATAATCTATACATTTAAATTTAAAACATCTATAAATTTTTAGGTTGCCTCAAAGCATGTTCAGCTAGTTCATTTATGTGTGCCTTGTGTAGGTTTGGAGACAAAGTACTGAAAGAGCTGTCTTCAACCATCCAAAACTCTTCAACTTTTCACTAAAAATATGATGAAGTGCTCTAATGGCATTATGATACAGGTTTTTAATTCTAAGATGAGATTTCAATAGCAGGAGGATATTTAAAACACAGCATGACCTTTCTATTTTTAAATTGCTTGACAAACGTGTCTTAACATACATTTTTTTCTTTTTTCATAGATTTGTTTTCATTGCTATTACCATATAAATAGAGATTTCACTGAAAGAAAACAGGAAATTGCTCAGTTTTCAAGTGTTTCTACAACAAATTTTCCATGAATCTCACTGACAGCGTCTACCTTCCTTTATTGGGATGCTAACACTGAATCCTCACTGAACAGACTTACTTGCCATATTTCTAATGCCACGCTGCCAAACTTCAGAGAATATCACAGCAAAATGTGACTTCTCTCAGTAAACTACTGAGCTACTTTCCATGGTAAAGGGAGGGACTACAAATCTCAGTGGCCACTGAAAGGCTTTATCTACAAAATATTCTTTGAGGATAGCCTAACTCTTAAACATTCCTAAACAACTTCAAGCCAATTTGCATCCCTAAGAGCAATGGTGCTATTTTTAAAAGTGAAACAGAAGAAAAGATGAAAGTGCTACTCACCCTGTGACCTAACAGCACTAAATATTGTTTAGTATTTGGGTACCAGAATGACAGGTGGCATATTAACACACAGAATGGCTTGAAGACACACACACAGAAAAAAACCCAACCAAACAAACGCAACCGATCACTGGTAAACAAGTCTTTAACGTGCATAACTGCACTATGTTACTAATAAAGGCACCTTGCAAGTAATGCTAGTGAAAGCACAGATGGGTTCTGAGTACCCTCTCCACATTCTCTTGGGAATATATTACACTATAGATAGAAAGAAAAAAAGGTGGACTCTTCTGAAATTGTTTGCTTGAGAATGCCGTATTGTAGCTGACAGCACAGTCATTAGCATGCTATTTCAAACAGTAGGATACTGTAGGAAAATGAACATAAATAAACCACAATTCAATAAACTAACTTTTAATTTTCTGGAATGTAACTTTCCTTTTCCATCTTATCATCCTTTCCCTGATATCACCAAAGAGTGCTTCAAATCAAAACAAACTCAGCTAAGATGGAATATATCATTCAAGGCTGGAGTCAGACCCAATTTCACTGGGACAGCTGCACATCATGTGTTCAGCATCTCCATTTCCCACATCTCCTCCATCTGTAGTGCATTACAAGAATTAATATTCACATGGTGGTACCTTTAAGGTTGCAAGTAAAAAATAATAGAGGGAAAAAACCCCAAACAACAAAAAATGATGGTTTTTATAAAATTCAAGAATTTATGCTTTGAAACAGATTCTCAGAAAAGACAGACACACACACAAATTTAACATGCTGCAGAAAGGAGTTCTATGCATTTTGAAAGAATCCGTCTCTGTGAAGCCACAGAACAATTATATTAATCTGTTGCAGTTTAAATTACTATATGGAATGTGTTTTAGTATATTTAGGTAAAAGAGTCAGAACCACTATGTTCTTAAAATCTTCTGACAATACATGTTTCTAGAAGTTGATTAAATGGTAATTTTCAATGATTCATGAAGGTCTAGGGCAAAAGTTGATGTTACCAAGCAGAGCAGATAGGCACTTAAAATGCTGAGGTGATTGTCAAAAGAAATTAATAGTACTGAAGACAGTAAGGAAAGAAACTCCCTTATCTTTCAAGGTAATGCACAATTCTCCCTTCAATGACCTGGCTAACATAAAAGAGTTAATGTACCAAATGAGTGCTTAAATACATACCAGAATATTTTTTTTTCTTAATTATAGGAATATTTGTACAGGAAGAAAGAAGACCATCATCATGAAATATTATCTCATATAAATAGGTAAGGAAAGCAGTATTTGGTTGGCTGTACATTGTAGGCATCACTGACAGTTTACTTAAGAAAATTGCTCAATGGCCTCTACATTTTCTGCATTTCTTTTTTTCTCCAATACTCTCTGGAAAACAATGATGGTTAGCCTATATATATTTAACTCCACAAGATGTTGACAAGTTAACTTCCTAGAGTCTTCTGTGCTTTTAAAAATATGGACGTGACCCCTTGTTTCAGATGCAATAGCCTAGTTAAAAACATGAAAGGATGCCATATTTAGACAACTAAACTGGTTTAAAGAGTTGTTGCTACTATACAATGGTCTTTAACACAGTTGCTGACCCTTTGGGCTTTTTTTTGAAATTAATTTCCTTTTCTTTCCCTATTCTACATAGTTAGTCCTTTTTTTAATAATTTGTCCTATAATATCTTTCATCTTTTGTACCCCTACCTTAGCAGAAGTGAAAATCTACATATGCTCTCTTTTTCCTATTTGCTCAACATATCAGTAATCTCCAGTTTGCTTTTTTCTCTAATGCCCACTGTGCAATTTTGCCATACAACCTATGATCTGCTCCAGTTCAAACTATGCCTTTTTCCACACCACAGTTTTCCAGAGTCCAATGACTGGAGCTAAGCTTGATGTAGCCGATGTACCAACCGGATCATCAAACACTGGACTACTCTAACTGGCCTGGGATTTTGTCAGGGCATGGCATCCTGTTGTACATATCACCCGACTCTAAGGATTTTGGGAGGCAGCCAGTGGTGTTGGATACGCCAATGGATACACATTTTGGTTCTGCTCAGTCCATCTGGTTTTGTACAGTGTCTGGTGAGATATTCACCAGAGTTATGGAGAGTAATTAAAGGTTCTACATGTGAACATAATTTAGATAAAATTACATGATGCCATGTGCAGCTGTACTCTGTCAAAAAAGTTCAAAGAGGTGAGCCTGAATTATTGTAGGTTAATATAGAGACAGCTCTGCAGCCATGTGACTGCTGCCCAACATCAGTAGGCGCATTTTATGGCATTGCCAGGGAGGTAAGAGACAACTGATATTTACAGGTGAATTTGGGAGGCATTTTTATTGACCTCTTTGCCCAATTGATGGATTTAAACTATAGTTCATTCAAAAATTTATGGAACCCAGTACTGGTCCCCATTCTGTGTATCAAATAGTTGCAAGCTTAGTCATAAGTAGCATGTAAATAATTTACACGCAGGTATAAATGGATAGTAGTTAATTTTATGCACAAATAATTAAATTTATATCCTCAACTATTTCTGCTATAAACAAGCAACTGTTTCACAACAGTTTATAGGCATTCCCAATGTTGATATACACTTGAATACAAGAATATTGCAGAGATTGATAATTTTCAGGTATTCAAATTTATCTTTTATTCTCTGCACTTTATTATGCGATATTGTAATTAGGATTTGGGGTAAATGGTCAGAAAACATTGGTATGTTTTGAATATTTTTTTTAGTGGGTAAGGGGATAGATTGAATATGCAATAGGAATGGGAGGAAGATAAGGAAAATGAGTTTAAAACCTGGATTTTGTTACTCAGTATTTGCTTGGCTGGCTTTTGTAACTAGTGATCAATAATTCCTTCTACAATGAAGGCAAACATACAGCTGAAAACTAACAGCAAAATACAAAAAGCGATGTACTGCAATGCAGCATAGAAAGATCTTAAATTCATAAAAAATATGGACTAAACAAAGAAGCATGATAATTTCAAAACCCAATTTTACAGATAAATATTTTAATACAAATCATTTAAACACATTTTAATATCTCACTTTACATAAAAGCTGTTGCCCACAGACTGACAAATCAACATTTTTAATATCAATATTCTTAAACATGATTTGGGCATAATTTTCCATTGCTAGCAATTTTCCAGATAATACTTTACTATTCCCTAAACTTCACTCTCTACAACTACATAAAAAATACTCAGAACAATTTCCAATGTTTAGTTGAATCTTCACAAGTTAGTAATATTTTGTATTTCTTTCCCAAGAAGATTGACATTTAAATTCCATAATTTTTGAGTTTATTTCATCTGCCTTCAACTATGTTTCATCTTTTAATATTTCTGCCACCAAAAGTAATTCCAAAACTCAAATTAATCATACATATGTCACCTACTTACTTGTAAAGATACCGAGAAAAAGTCATGTTGCTTTCTGTGACAGCAAGAGCAAAAAGGAAAATATTTTAACAGAAAGAAACATTTGTCTTCGTCAGGAAAAAAATCATGACTTGTGTGTTTATCACTTTAATTACTTCCAAGTCTCCTTCACATCTTACAAAATATAAAGGTTATGATTTTAAAACAAAATTCAAATTTTGATTTTAATTATGACAAATGCCTCAGTTTAAAAGAAACTAGGATGTCTATCACGGAAAGTGAGGAACCCTTCTGGGCTAGGAAGGGGGGACTTCTCCCCTAAAAACACCATGATGTTTGAAATTAAGAGACTTTAATCAGAAAATATAGAGGAAAAGGATTACAGTTCTTTACTACAAATATGTATATGTATAACCAAAAGAAAATCAAACCAGAAGAGAACAAACAGAAACACCATAACCAAAACTTTCAAACAAATCAAGTCCTATCCCTGCCCCTTTGAAGAAGTCATAGTTATGGACAGCGAGAGACAATGCCGCACCTTGGGAGGCAGAGGCTGTGATGACCCACAGGCTGCAGCGAGGCAAAGATGGAGGGTAGGGAGAGGTGCTGGTTCCTAAAGCTCATGTGGGAATGGTGGCCACAGGGCTGAAACCTTTCCCGTGAGCAGTGCAAAGAGCCTCTCCCCATCCCTTGTCCAAAAGCATTGGTGGAGGGGCAACAACTCTTCCACAGATGGCGTTGGCCCTCCAGGAGTCTGTAGCGAATCCAGCCAGCGGCAACTGTTCCCTCCAAGGAACAGCACAGGGTGTGCGGAGACAGGTGCCAAGCCAGGGGAACCCCCTCCAAGTGCTTCTACCACCCCAGCAAACGGTGGCTGGCACACAAAGCAGCCAGAGAACAGAAGTGTGGCAAAACCCGGGAAAACTCTCTCCCATCCCACTTCCCCCCAGTCCCCTCCCCAGCCATCACGTTGGAATGCAAAGCTATCAGCCATCCCTTTGTTTAGGCTTTAGACAGCTAGCTGGCTCTGGGAACAGCTAGTGGGAGGCTGGGCTTCAACAAGCCATCTTGTCCTGGCCTCCAACTCCCAAACCATGGTGTTGGCAAGGGACCCTCAAAAAATTCCATGAAAGATTTTGAAACTATAACAACAATAAAAAAATTAATTAGTCTCCTTGTGATCAAATGTGCATTGGAACTAAACAGCTTGTGATAAATTAATGGTCTGGGAGTCCTGAAATGGGTATTTAATCTACTACACAAAGAAAAATCTTTAAAGTGCTCTAGAACTGCTTTGATAGCCAAATAGGTGTATGTTAGATAAACTCATTCAGCTCATGCCACATATATGTGATTTCAAAATGGAAATGTAAACATTACTTTTATTGTACCCAGTTTGCCTTCGCTGTGTGTCAGATATTTCTACCACAGGTTGTCACAGGTGATTAATACGAGTAGAATAGAAGGAGTCAAATTAAGTAACAGAGCTGTTTGTATTTTTCACATGATTAGATTCAGATACATAACACAAATTCTTTTCCCTATCAAGTGTACTTGTTCACACAGTCACAGTGAGCTACCAAATGCTACAGTCATGAAAATAGAAGGTTCAGGTGCAACAGCAGAAAGAATATTAGTGATATGTCTTAATATTAAGCTATACTGCTGTAGACATGCCAGCTTGGCTAGGCACTGCCTTGGGAACCTTTTATATTGTACTCCTTTGAGCAGGGCGCTCCTTTAATTTAGCAACGCCATACACAGGTTAAAGGAAGATGGTTGATTTTGTATGAATACACTGTTCAAAACCAGGAATGGACATGAGGTATAGAACTGCAATTTAAAAGTGTGGTTCGTGGTGGCACAGGAATAGGATTCAACCTCCTGAAAGCTGTGTAAGCAATGTCTGAAGCTCAGCTTCCAGGTATGATACCTTTAACACCTCAAAGCAGCTTTAAACATACTTTTTATTATTTTCAAGAGCCCTGCTTAACTGAGGAGAAAAAGAGAGAGTAGACATTGGCCTGTTCACAGATCAGCTTGGACTACCGTCATGAAAGATTGTTCTGGGGAAGGGATAGGTCCAGAAAAGCTCATTTTCTTTCAAGGATCACCTCCTCCGAGCTCAAGAACAGTCCACCTCCTTGTGCAGGAAATCAAGCAAAGGGGACAGGAGGCTTACACGGATGAACAAGGAGCACCTGACTACTCACAAACACAAAAAGAAAGTCTTTAAGAGGTAGAAGCAGGGTCAGGGTACCAAGGATAAATATAGAGATGGGGTGCAGGGATGGAGGTTAAGTCCAAACCCAACTGGAGTTGAATCTGGAGAGGGTCACAAAGGACAAGAAGGAAAGTTTCTACAGGGTTATCATAAGCAAAAGCAAGCCTAGGGAAAATGTGGGACAAAATAGAACCCTGAGAAACTAGCCATACGTGATCCTGCTCTGAGCAGAGGATTAGACTAAATGTTCTCCAAAGGTCCTTCAACCATTCTGTGAGATGACCCCAGCATACTCATCTGCTATATAGCTGTAAAATCCCTGAGGCATAGCTGATTTCAAAGAATTTTGTGTCTTGTTCCCCAGGAATCACTGACAGTGCAGGATTCCTGCTTGATTTTTCTTTTGCAAAGGAAATGTTAAGAAGCAGTAACAATTTTAATCCTAAATCAGATAAAGACTTTTCTGACTTGTGTGAATAACTGATTACCAAAATAGTGCAATTAGCACCTTTACTGTTACACATATCAGAGAACTTAGAGAAGACTTCTGCCTTTATACAGAGAGAATACCATTATCTGGCAATGACATTATAGACACACTTAATTGAATGTGGAGTAAATGGAGTGCTGCCAGAATAAATTAGATGAAACTAAGATACATGAAGCCTTCACAAATCACCATTTTTTTTTCTCAGACATAGCTATGATTACTTATCTCCTACATAACCCTACATAACTGTTATTTCTTTCTGTATCTTTTTCACAATAATCCTCCTCCATTTTCTGTTTTTATAGAACTTCCCTTGTTGGTATTATGGTGCCAGTATCACAACAAAATGACAAAAAGAGGTAACAACTAAACATCTGACAACAAAGCTCTGTGACCAAACCCAACACTGCTGTATGAACACTGCATCTCATAGCTCTTGCTCTTTTCATGCCTTGCTTACCCTGGGTGGCCACGCTATTTTGGCAGCCTTTCTGCTTGCTGAATAGAGTTGAAAATACACAACAGTTTGGCATACAGCAATACATGCATACTTTTTCCTCAGCAGCACATGTCTCTTGGAATATATTCTGACTGTGATGCAGCGCAACTTCTTTGCCTTTCATTGGAGAGCTATGGCCAAATCAGTTCATCCAGTAAGTACATGACATTTGTTTCTGTCTACCTATCATTCATTGGAGCTTTCCCTATTAAATTTATTTTTTTTCATTTTTTTTTAGATTACTTCTGTGCCATGCCAAGATAATTAAAAAAATGTTAGTGATATTGTCCACTGCATGAGCCATTAGGGATCCTATACAAATACTCCAAATGACCAGTGCTGCATCTTTCATCCTATTTCAGGGTGCCATTGGTCTTCCACAGCTTAACCTGCTTTGGTTTGGTTTTGGGTTTTTTTTTGTTTTGTTTTGTTTTGGTTTGTTTTGGTTTGGTTTGGTTTGGTTTGGTTTTGGTTTTGGTTTTTTTTGTTTTGTTTTGTTTTTTTTTTTGTTTGTTTTTTTTTGTTTTTTTTGTCAGCAAGTTAATATTTGAATTACAGATTCAAATGAGGAAAAAAATGGTACAGAACCTATGGTAATTTTATATGAATAATAGAAAAAACTATTACAGAAAAAGTTACTATTTTATAGAAAAGATTTTCTAGTTTGACAGTAATCCTAGCTCTTACAGTCTGATTGAGTGCCTGACCTTCTTTCTTTCCCTTGAATAGGCCTTTTTATAGCTTTCTTCTAGATAGCTAGAATCAAGAAGGGGAGGAAAAGGTGCAGTTAATCACCTTTTTCTCTAGAGATCAGAAATGAGTCAAGTGCAACTGCCCAGTATCTTAAACAGTAGTGTTAAATAAAAAGAACTAATGTATTTATGTATACACTTGTTGATGTGGCAGTACAATTGAAAATTCTTTTCAAAATCAGTCATATCTATGAAATACAGCAGCATAGTTCTTCCTCTGCTTATCGTAAGGCCCTTTACACAAAAGCTAAACTTCTGACATCCTCTGGTGAAAAGTACTTGTGAAATGTTTGAGCAACTATGTGGCTTTTAAAGTTTCAGTAAATCTTAGCAAAAGCTTTGGCATAAATACATTTTTATCTAAACACAAACATTAAAAGAAATACTACAGTTATTGATTGCAAAAGTAGAACCGGGTGGTTACTATTTATTTAACAAATAACTCTGCCAAACAGAGAGCTTCTTCCTCAAAGACTTCATTATCTAACACCCCAGCTTTGCAAGTACTTTCCTTATATGTGTGATTACACACGTAAGCAATTCCTTTGATTTCAGCAGTATTTCTCTGACAGCATTTACCTTCCAAAATGCCTTTTTCTGGTCCAGGTTTAAGCAAATGACAAAGAAAAGAGAAAGGAAGCCTGCAGGAAAGATAAACTGGAGGGATTTGGGCAAGGCTCCCTATGTTACCATGGGAGAAAGGTGGCTGCTTCGAGAGCTACTTAGAGAAGGAGATTAACTCGGGGCTTCCCAATCACCCTCCTGCAGAGTCTGCCCAGCTCTGGTTGCTATTTAGGAGATTAGCTTATGAAAAAACCCAAAGTCAGATGCCTAAAACCCAGGTTAAAACTATGCTCCATTATTCCCATTGTTTGCACACCAGGAACTGAAGTACATAATCCACTATGTTGTAGTAGTACTAAAATATAGATTTATCTTTTTTTATTTTTAGTCTCTAAGTCCATTTCTCTGACTAGAAATGCAAAGCAACAAACATGAAAGCTTCATTCCCAAAGTATTTCAGACAGAAAAATGTTCAGCTTTCTTGTTCTCCCATAGGCCAAGTATGCAGAAATTCCAATTTGAGAAACATCTCTCCTCAGCAAGAAAAATATTTCATAAACTCTATTTGTCATGATAGTATTAGTGTTGCAGTCGAGTCCCCAAAACACTCTCTATAGCTAAGAAGTACTATAAGACAAGTTGCTATGATAAAAAAAATAAAAGTTGCAATGTTAGGGAATTTTAATTACTACATATTGTAGGTCAGACAAATCTGGTACTTGGTCTTTAATACTGTGCTAAGTTCACACACACACATATCTAATTAAGATTTTGTTGTAAGTATCATGTTAGATTTCAATTATAGACCAATCATTTTAGTCTACTTGATGAATATATTCATGCTTTGAGTCTACAGGATTTTCCTTTTTCCCTATCTTGTATGTGTCAGCAGATGCACAAAGAAGATAGGTACGTAAGTCAGCATCACTGCATCTCTAGAAGAATCCATTCTTGTCATTATTCAAAAAGTAGTCTTAGAAGTTGACAGTTATATAAAGCCATCATTACTTCTCCTGGTTTAAACCACTTTTGTAAACAATTACATCTTTATAATTTTTAGCAATTACATAATTTTAACCAATTGCTCATTTGTTTGGCTTACGAAAAAATACGTAAGACAAAATGTTCCCTAACATATAAACATGCGTTTGCCCTCAAAACTTATGGAGAAAAAAAAAAAAAGAAAGAAAGAAAGAAAGAAAGAAAAGCCTCTGAAAATCATTCATGCGTTTGAACATTAATGAAGACTAGGAAGACTTTTTTCCTAGTTTTAAAATATTTTCGAATCCTGACATCTCTTCTAAGCAGAGGCTGAAAGAAAAGATCTTAACACTCAGACTTCACAGTCTTTAAAATATACCTGTATTTTAGCAGGTTGTTTGTACTACATAGGTAAAGTAACAAAAAGATATTAAGGAGCAAGAATTTCACATGGAGTAACCCCATTTAAGATTTTACCTCATGAAAAATGGATTTCAGTGATCAGTTTTTAATCAAAAAACCCCAAACAATAATGATGCATTGTATTTTAAATTCCTTCACTAAGCAGTAGATAATGCTTCAAACAGATGATCTGTCACTTTACCTAGTGATCCATCACTTGGTGATGAAGCAGAAGTGTCCCTGACTGTGCACAATTTATTGAGTGTTCCATCATTTCAGGCAATAGGATAAAACCATTCCACAGTGAGGTCTTTTCCAGCTCTGAAGCAAACACTAAGGAGTTTAATCCACTCTCAGAGACACTTGCCCTTTCAAAAAGCAATGCAATCTCTAAGACTGCAGAAATGCAAAGCAGCTGTTTCAAAACAAGATGAAATACATCGTTTGCCCACTGAACAACTGCATTTGGCAGCTTTTCAATAGTGGACGAAAATCAGATCTAACCTACAGCAGAGCCAGGCGCATTGGCCACCCTTCTGTGAATCTCCTGCATTTCTTCATTTTCTCTGTCTGTCAAAGAGTACAGTATCACAGTGTTCATTTGAATTGTCTCCTTTGGTTTATTTATTACTATTGGATCAGGCAACCTTTTCATACTACTTACTGAAATGAGAGGACTAGCATACTCAGTGTCCTCAGAGCTCTACTTTCAAGTTTGTGTTTCCTCCAACAGTCAAAAATTTCTGTGTCCTTCTGCTAAAACAATCCCTTTGTTCTGGATGATCATGGTGGCAGAATTCTGATAAATGTTTACTCCACTATTAAAATAGAAAAATAATGGCAAAACCTTATAATCAATAAGCACCCATAAGATTATTTAATATTATAGGATTTCATACCAATAACAACTTTAGGAAAAACTGTAATTTTTAAACAAGTACAAATTTGACTATACAAATTGCTGATAAAGCTGCAGCTATTTCAGAAGAAAATGCCTAATACATGAAATTTTCCCCCTTACTTTTACAGGATCCATTCTGCTGCAGGTATCTTTATACCCATAATACAGAATACATACTGAATTAATAACTGTACTCAGGGAGCAGAACAAGCAAACCTTAATAACAGGCTCAGCAAGAGATCTCAGTCATTCTGGTATCTTTTTGTGCAAGACAGGCTGAGAAGGCGTAAGAGCAAAAGCCACAAGTAATTTGTAGCATTTCAGAGTTACATTAACACCTCTAATTGTTACTGACAGGGCAATTAGGGCTGAAAAACATCCCAATGCACTGCTTTGTACGTGATGATTGTCCCACTGAAACAAGAGATCATGTATTCTATTTGGAGGAAAAGTGTTTCACTTTATTTCCCTCCACTGAAGTACATGTCCCAGTTCATCATGCCTCATTAGAGGTTTGTGTTGCTATAAACATGATTACTTCAAACAATCACAAGCCTTTATATGAAGGTTATAATTTAACAATTGCTGTCTCAATAGGGGTGTCAACAAGGTTCTGGAAAAAAAAAAAAAAAAAAAATACTAATTGCTATAAAAGCCATTAAAATAATGAGTCCTAGAAAAATGAACATGCAAAACAAACATATCCCATGTTGCCCCCCTTTTTTTTTTTTTTTTTTTTCTTAAATGAAATCCAGACAATTCACCTTATGTGCCTGGGTTTGCCAGGCTTGGTACACTAGTTTTCCTATCAGCCTCCTTTCCTCCCACACACATGCACAGTTCCCTATGGTGAGCCGTAACAAGTCCTGTTCAATATCAGCAAGTATCTAAATTTTATAACAGAATAACAGTTCTGTAAAAACATAGTTACAGATCTTTTTTTTTTTTTTTTTTTTTTCCTGC
>VXAU01000588.1:51927-79281 GCA_013399695.1 Formicarius rufipectus | reverse complement strand
TTTCCCCCCTGTAATCCTGATGGTTACGGACCAGAGTCTGTGACACAGATACCTCTTTGGAACAGATTAATCCCAAGAGACAGAACGTCTCTTAGTCACGGTCCCTCAGATGAGATGTTCAGGCAGACCTCACTGTTGAGTTTCATCTGAATGGAATCCTGTTCATTTTTCCCAAGGCTCTTCCACAACAAGAAGTGAAGTAACTAGAGATGACCTAGAGATTTGTGTCAAAAACACACTCCTGATCTAAATTAAAATGCTAATGTAGATGCATCTGTACCTTCCTCTTCAAGTACAAACCAAGTGGGTAATGAGTCCATAAGTTAGGAGTCAAGAAACCCTCTCCAGTTTCTGCACATATGCTCAGGATTTTAAAGGAATAGGATTTTTTCCTCCTTTGAGAACTCCTCCAAATCTTAGCTGTTGACTATTTAATTTCCATACTAATAGTTGGATATACATATTTGTATATCAAACCTTAATAATATCTGACCATACTCTATATATCTGTGATTATAGCAACACTGGGGAAAAAAATTAAGACCAAATCTCACAACCTTATGCTGTATTGCAATCTTAAAGAATATATAAGAGGAAAAATACTCTGAAGGCTGAATAATGATGTAACTAGTTCTGACAATTATATAAAATAGAATTTAAAAATCATTAATCTTAGAAAAAATACTCAGATCTATGTCCAAAGTGTGACAGAGGTCATGTTAGCACCGGACTTCAGAGTGTGCTTTTGTTACCTCTTCCAAATTATACTCGAGACAGATAGAGCATTGAAGGGGGAAAAAAACAAACAAACAAACAAAAGAAAAAAAACAACACACCAAAACAAAACCAAAAAAACCAACCAAATGAACCCCAAAACAAATAAACAAAAAGAAACAAACAAAATCCAATAGAACCAAAACCAAACAAATAAAAACTTAACCCAAAACCAAAAAGCAAGACAAATAGACACAAACCAAAACAGTAAGTGCAAATGTCACAACAACATATGGGCTTTTACAGGCCTGAAAAGCAAAGTGAATCCATTTAGATGCCACCAAGATGTTAAGAGAGCTGTAGAACTTGGCATATGAAGAGAAGATGAATTCTGTTTACTTAGTCACAGGATATCCAGGCTTAGTGAAATCTCGCCACACACTTTATAAAATATCTAAAATATAGGTACAGAGAAGGAAGGTATAATCTTTTTGCAAGGATGCACACTAACAAAAGAAGACACAACATGCACAAGTTGCTCAGGAGAAATGTCATCTAGATATAGGAGAAATAAAGCATTCTGTGAACAGATGAACACTGGAATAGGCTGCTTTAAAATTAGCAAAATCTCTGTCATTGGAAATGCTATTGAGCTTGACAGAGCTCTAATATCCTAAGCTATGGCCTTCACTTGTTACTGAAGTTTGCACCAGTAATTCCAGAGGTCCCCTCCTAAGCCAGGCTTTTCTCAGTTTCGGACCTTTGACTTAAAAAAAAAATAAATTTATCAGGCTCCTGAACTGCAGTATTCCATGCAGACTTTTACTTTGAAAAGGATAAATAATAACATGGGTTTTGTTTTTTTTTATTCACACTGCAAACAATGAAAAAAACACTAAGACATAGGTTTTATAACCTCCAAAGTTTCTGTCTTATATGCTACAGTTTGGGTTTATCAGTATAAGACAGGAGTATGCCAATATGAAGAGGGCTTTGAAGAAGTAGAATCTCTCACAAGAAGTTTGTGAACTCTCCACCCAGTGTAGGCAGAATCAGCCCTGCCCTCTTCTCTTTCTCTCTCGTGATAAAGACTTTGAGGAAAGAAATTGGAAAATAGAAATACTACGTAATAGGCTCGATAAGGAAGCTGAAAATGGGAGGGACGATTTGAAGACTTTGCGTTTCTGTTGCTTTTAATCTTTCTAAAGAAAGGAAGTACTCTTTGAGATTGTTTGCTTTGTAACTTGGCTTTTGTAATGGCAATAATGACCAACTGCAGAATTCCAAAGGAAAGAGGATTTACCAGATAACTTTTCCATTCAATTTTGATCTGCTCTGGACATGTCACTCTTCTTCAGAGTCATCAACATCCTTCCTTTTTTTTTTTTTTCTTTCTTTTTCTGTACTCTAATTCAACCTTTTCTGATGTTCTCCTTTTATTAAAGTCAGAGTACTTCCTCATGATACACTACTTGAATATCAGATGCTGCCAATGCTTGCCTATATTAGCTTTGTACAGCAATTGCAAACAGATGAAATAAGTAGAGAATGAGTCAGAAAACTCAGTACTACAAACTGGAAAACAGGTTTGGGTAGTTTGTTTTCCTTTCCTCAAAACTGTGAGCTGCTTGTTTAAGCATAGCTAAGGCCAAATGATGTTTGTGTTAGAAGAGATTTTAACTGCACATGCTACAAGGTATAAGAAGTTGAAAATAATGTAATCGTTTTTCTAGAATACAAGACACTGTTGCAAATCACAGTTCTGACCCACTGCTATGTTAATTAGTTTTTATATTAATATACATGAAACTATATTGTTGTGTCAAGCTAGTATGTGGCATATAGCACCCTGGTCACACCCAGCAAATACCTAGAGAAAAGGGGCAAACAGCAGAGGACTTAAGATTTCATGCTATTACTAGTGGACCTTTTAAATCCAAATTAAAGCAATTGAAAACAATGAAATTGAGCAGTGTTTCCCTCAAAAGACCATCCACAAGCGTTTGCTTGAAGAATAAAGGGCTGATGACCAGAGGGTAAGAAGTAGTCACAGCACCAAGCCAGCCAGAGTTGAAAAAGCATTTGGACAGTGCTCTCGGGCACATGGTGTGACTCCTGGGGATGGTCCTGTGCAGGGTCAGGAGTTGGACTCGATTATCCTTGTCGGTCCCTTCCAACTCAGCACAATCTATGATTCCCTGATAAGGCTTCTCACTTTTGGGATTGTGACCAGGAGAAGTTACAGTCTTCTCCACTGGGTGGCAACCTAAGATACAGCAACAGCAAGAACAGCACTCTCCGCAGGACCATCAAAAAAGAGGGATTTTGCTCCTGTTGCTGTTTCACTTGGCAATGCTGTGAAGATGTGGGGGGGGAAAAAAAGAAAAGAAAAGAAAAGAAAAGAAAAGAAAAGAAAAGAAAAGAAAAGAAAAGAAAAGAAAAGAAAAGAAAAGAAAAGAAAAGAAAAGGCAGCTTTGAACACAGGGGACTGATTATGGCCTAATCAAACTTAGTGCAGTTCAAACAAGCACAGCGCCTCCCCCCCCCAATCCCAATTTTTGGTTTCCTTTTGATCTTAATAGTGTTATGAAATCTGAACTAAGGTTACCACTAGCAGTGTTAGAAACTACTAATGTTGACTTTTCATAAATGGTTTCGCACATACTTCTTGGTTGCAGTTCTGCAATTTTTTTAGAATGAATGATTTTAAGTCACTTGAATTTATAACAAGAAAACGAAAGAAAGAAAAGAAAAGAAAGAAAAGAAAGAAAGAAAGAAAGAAAGAAAGAAAGGAAAGAAAAGAAAGAGAAAGAAATGCATCATCCCTGACAAAATTTCCTAGCACAAGACTACAGTTTCTATCTGTCCCTCTTCATTGACAGCACACAGGTGAAGGTCATGTAGCATTACTCCCAGATCCATACAAGTTTAAATGCATAAGGTCAGAATTATTTCAGATACACTTATAAATGGGAAAAATGAACTTATTACACTGTCTATTTGTCAGGAGATGATTTTCTAGGACATGAATTGTTCTGTTCCTAGAGAAAGAATTTTTTCTCTTTCTATCAAATGTTAATCCATTTTATTCAAGGATTTTTTTAATGTTTATGGGAAAATAGTTTAAACCTTTTGGGGATTGACAGAATTATTAGAGAAAACTGCTCATCTGAACAATGACTGTAGGATCATTTTACATATGGCTTCTCTTCATGTATTCCACTGCAATTTGTATGCACAGCTGAGACAAGAGTTCTTGTCGTGAGCATCTGTTTGACTCATCATATGTGCTGTATCTATCACTGTGAACTGTTCCAATGGCAGTGTTGAAGCATCTGCCACATAGGTTCTCTCTACAGGGAAGTTAATATCACAGAGGAATCTGAAAGAAGGAAGCAGTGAAAAGCAAATGAATGAGCTTCAGCTGGTGTTCAGAAAACTTCAGTCTTTTTTCCTTCTGGTAACATTTAACTAACTTCTGGTGACATTTGACTAAGGCTGGTGCACAGTGGTGCACCTGTAACTACAGCTCCCTGAGGCACAGGATAGAAATGACGCATTTATTTTCTTTTTGGTAGCCGTGAAATACGCTCTGAATTGCCTTTATCTGTTCATGCTGGTTTTAACTGGGGTAGAGCTAATTTTCTCCACCATGGCTGGTATAGGGTTGTATTTTGCATTTGAGCTTAACACAGTGCTGATAATATAGAAATGTTTTTGTTATTGCTGAGCAATGCTCGCACAGAGCCAAAGCATTTTCTGTTTTTCAGACTGCCACAGGGGCAAGGAAGTTGAGAATGCAAGGGAGGCTGGGAGAAGACACAACTGGGACAGATGATTCCAACTGACGAAAGGAATATTCCATACCGTATGACATTATGCTCAGTATATCAAGTGGAGGGAAGAAGGGAGAGGGGTGTTTAGAACGATGGTGTTTGCCTTCTCAAGTGACAGTTACGCATGATGGGGCCCTGCTCTCCTGGAGATGGCTGAACATCTGCCTGCCCATGGGAAGCAGTGAATTAATTCCTGGTTTTGCTGTTTCTGTGCATGGCTTTTGCTTTCCCTACTAAACTTTCTATCTCAGCCCACAAGTTCTCTAGCTTTTACCCTTCCAATTTTCTCATGAGTCCCCCTAATGGAGGAATGAGTGAGTGGCTGTGTGGGGCTGGTTGCTGGCTGGGGTTAACACACAACAACGTTCCCTTAGGGTGCAAATGTTTTTCCATCAGAGGAAGATGAGGGCAAGATTCACATGATCTAAGCTGTGAAGAAACTCTATGCTGCACACTCCAAGTGATTACAGTGGTTAGAAAGAGCAAATCCACTTGTACTAAGTGGGATGTGTCTCTCTCCATTGATTGCACAAAATTTTTCATTTTAAGTCCTTTAGAGATGTCCAAGCAAATAAACAACTTCTCTCTGATTTTATTTTTTTAACAACAAATCAATGCAACAAAGCAATCAAAATTATGGAAGAGGTCAAAGAGTCTAGGTATCAGCTCTTGAACTGATAGGTAAAAAATATTCTTCCTTGAAAAATTAATTTTTTAGATATTAAAATATGGATATGAAATTGCATAATTACTGCCAAGACCTCTGTGAATATAGTCTCTGCTGCCCAAAAGCTGAAGGGCAGTATTCCAGAATGAGCTTCCATTGGGTTGGATTATAGTAGAATCTTTCCTGTGCTAGAAATACATGGTGTCAGGGGCCAGATGTCTTTCTCTTGAAATTCCTATTCAAGGAATTGAAGAAAATATAGTGATAATTTACAAATACAGAGGCTTTTGCTCAAAAAAATAACTATAATGGTTTATGCAACCTCTCTCCATTAGCTGCTCCTAGAATCCCTGTACTATTCATCATTATTTCTTGACCATTCGCTACCACAGTGTGTTAACTGACCATGTTTAATACTTTTTCACAGAAGATGAAACATCTTTATATCAAAAACATTATTGGGATTTTTATATTTTTCTTTATTTTAAACAGCCTCTGTACAAGAATTTCAGGAGATACTGTTAAATTATTTTTCTTCTCCAGGTGGAATAGAAAAAGTTGTTTTGATGTTTGCACTTAAGGCAATAATGTTAGCTATCTGCCATGCTATGCTTATGCTTCTGCCGTGCAGAAATGCTTAATTACACAGTGAAAATATGCAGTTTTATTAGTAGTATAGGATAGGTCTATTTCTTCTATTACTGTTGTATGTGATTCAGAGGTTTTAAAGACATCAGGGTATGAAAGTGAGACATTAAAATAAGAATTGCTAGGAACCTAGTTGTGTACGGGAATATAAGCATCTCTCATACTGTCATCATCATATTTGAAAAAAGGACATGAACACAGCAATTTTTATAGCACTTTATAAGAACTGTTTATAACAACTGCTTGTGAGAAATGAACCTCAACTATAGAGGTTGTGGAGTCTCTCTCACTGGAGATATATAAGGACCATCTGGACACAATACTGTGCAATGTGCTCTAGGATGACCCACCTGAGCAATGAGACTGGACCAGATGACCCATTGTGGTCCCTTCAAATCTGACCTATTCTGTGATTCTGAGAACTGGAGACTTAAAACCTGAAGTTCTAGATACATAAGATCTCCTACAGTGAAAACAGGCAGAGGAAACAGAGGGAATATGAAAGGAAAAGGTAATATTCTTTCTATAAACACCATAACACTCTCCAGATCCATTCCCAACTTTATCTAACCTTTCATACTGAAACTTTGAGATACTATGCAAAACACAAAATTTTCTTTCTAATTCAAGTATATGTTCCATGTTTGACCAAAGGTACTGAGAAAGAGCTAGACTGATGCTTGGTCCTGCACAATTATTTTATACAGCTTAGCCCAGTGAGATTCATACATAATTTCGACCAGAAGATCAGTACTAGCAAATATTGATTAATGGTGCTATATGATATTACTTGCAGTATATAGATCAGGATGGGTTTTCAAGTGAAATATCTCAAACAGATATAACTGTTCTGGATCAATCTCTCAGCTTTAATACTTAGTCTTTAGGGTACTTTGGGGTTTAGTTTCAGCATTGATACTTTGTAGTAGTGTTTCTAGACATATTTTGATAACATAAGTTCTACCACTACCTTTAGGCTGCCTCCCTTTACAGACAAGGGGGAGAAACAAACCCTTCTAGGAAGTTCTATCCAACTATTTGCAGGCTAAACAAATTGCATTCTACAAGGGTCCCTTATCTCTACTGAAAAAGAGGCCAAAAGGCCCATTCATATGTGCATTTCTTCACACAAATATCTGGATTAGAAGAATAACACAAGTTTCAACATGGCAACCTCTTATTAACATAAGACAGAGATGTTTTTAAAAGTTAACATGACAGAGATTCATGTCTCACAGTCATTAGGAGGAGAAGCTACCGCTTATTACACAGCAGTATGCTAGAGTACAACCCTTAGCCCTGCACAAGACCATCCCCAGGAGTGACAGCATGTGCCTGGGAGTATCATTCAAACACTTCTTGAACCCTGTCAAATTTGATCCTGTGACCATTTCCCTGGGGATCCTGTTCCAGTGCTCAGCCACCCTCTGGGTGAAAAACCTTTTTCTAAAATCCAACCTAAACCTCCCCTGACACAACTTCAGGCCATTCCCTCAGGTCCTGTCACTGGTCTCCACAGAGAAGAGATCGGTGCCTGCCTGTCCTCTACCCCTCACGAGGAAGCTGTAACTGCAATGAGTTCTTCCCTCAGTCTCCTCTTCTCCAGGCTGAATAGACCAAGCAATCTCAGCCACTCCTCTTAGGACTTCTCCTCAAGGCCCTTCACCATCTTCATTGCTCTCCTTTGGACACTCTGTAAAAGCTTAATATCTTTCTTATATTGTGGTGATCAAAAATAGTTGGAAGGAAGGTCTTGCTGGTAGCAGAGGGATCTTGTTAATTGTGGAAGAAAAACAGCTCATCGTGAGATTGGACTGTGTTTTATGCTTCATATTTTCTTTCTCTGTCTGAGAGGCATCAAGTATGTATATGGGAAGAATCTGCACTGTCTCCTGTTACACAAATGTAACAATTTCTGCTGCTTTGATCTGTTCCTCATAATAACTTCTTATATGAAATCTTAGGTGCTACCTAAACATGAAAGCATTTCAGATTTGGACATGACTATTCACATTAGTACTTGACTGGGTCAATTACTAAGCCCACAACATGGTGTATGTAAGTATGTATGTATTTCCTTTTCACTAGTTTTTGCTTCAGTCTTTTTTCAGAGGGGATTGTCACTGAAGCACTCATAGCAGATATGTGCTTTCCTATGTGGCTAAACTCAAAACATCACTTGGAACATATTAAATTCATTAATTGGGTTGGCTCATTAAATTTCTGTGCAGGATACTACAGTTCAAAAATTAAAATTCTTTCTGAACTGAAGTAGCTTCAGTTTGGTTTATTCATTCAATGAACTGGGAAAAAAAAAAAAAAAAAAAAAAAAAAAAAAAAATAAAAAAAAAAAAAGAGCTAACATCATTGATTTCTAAATTAACAGTCTTCATTAAGGCAGCTTAATCTTCCTGAGTGCCAACATGTGAACCGGTGCTAAAAAACTTTGACCCTAAAAATGTAGTGTTAGAAAAGAAACAGTTAGAACAAAATAGTTATTTTAATGAATATAAGCCAATTTGTATTTCCAATCATGCAGTGCTAAAGGAATGCAAGTATAAGCATAGGTGCTAATGAAGATAATAATGAAGATAACTTTTTATTAAAGGACAAAATGATATTTTAAAGTATATGCTCATAGACTCACAGTTGTGAATGGCAGATTAGTTTTACTTCTTTAAAGAGGATATAATGATTCTTTTGACTACAAAAGCAGGAAGAAAAATTGATACAATTGGAAAGAATAATATTTCTAGAAAAAATACTGAATAAGCTCATTCTTGGAATGCATTAATAATTATATGAATATCAATTTTTTATCACCTGTATTACATAAATGACAGTAACAAAATCAATCTGTACACATAGAAATCTACAAAATCAAAATGGCACTACATAAAGAAATTTTTTTTAATTCAGAGGAAAACTTTCACAATTAGACACATAGAAAAAAACCAGTGGTTTTCACATAAAACTCCTAATCCATTTCCAGACCTCTAAAATCACCCTGCTTGAGCATCTAAGTCAGCTGTGAAGATGTAAAAAGAACAACACTCAACATATTCTAAGCTTCAGTGGCACACTTTCACAGTCAGCATAGGATGCTCAATGAAAATCTCACCTACAGTTGTCAGGAGAAAAGTCTTCAGCAGATGTCTCATAGTAATACAAATGTTGAAAGGAATATCTGCAAATGCTGTGGTCCTGAACATCATTACACTGAAGTTTACTGTTTGGACTAGTAAGGCTGCAGTGTTTATAGAAGGCTATTGTGGGAATTACACTGAAAGAAGAGCTTAAACAATATTTCATAACCCAAAATAATGTTTAAATAATTCATTGAGAGCTACTGTATTAAATTACCACGGCTAGAGGCGATAAATAACTTGGGCTTAGAAATAGAAAATGTTTCAGAAGATCAGTGTGCAAAAGAAGCCTCATTGTGAAATATCACTAAACTTATTTGAAAGAGAACCTATATATCAAAGTTGAATTAAGTAAGAGAATATTTCTTTTATAAGAACTTCAATGAGGCACAAATGCACAAACTTTCAGTTTTGTATAACCTACTATGACCCATAGTTATTTATTTTATGCAAAGCTTGTTTCTGAACTGTGCAGTAAAGCCTTCTGCATGAGTTTTCCTTGGTTTTAATATGAGCCCTTATACAAAAAGGGATCATAGATTTTTTTCCCCCATTAATTCATGTGATAAACCATGGTAAAGTAGTCCTGAATTCATTGGAAAAACCTTGAAAAGTCATCAGATCACTAATACTACATTCTGAAGGCTGTTTTTCTATGGCCATTTAAATGGAAGACCAAGATATTTCAAAACAAAGTTCTTAAGTCAAAGCAAAGGTCACTGTTCTTTCTCATGCTTACCTTTCAACAGTCTTCTATGACTTTAAAAATGTTATAATTCATTTAACATAGTGCTAATCATGTTTTACAGTTTAAAATTCAACACAATTTGTAAATTATTATCAACTTCATAAAAATTAATTCACCTGGTGATAGAACTCATTTATAGCCTCTGCCGTGCGCAACAAACACGTCCAGTGAGTTTGCTCAAACAAATAAAAGGAAAAATAGAACATTTATTTGGAGTTCATCTAATGCAATGTGTATTTTACTGCTTTTATATATGTAATCTATTCCATCCTGGAGTGTCATGAGATTTATGTAAGTGTATATTGAGAACTGATATTACTAATATTAAAGAATTAATTTAATTTTTATATCTCATGGCAAAATAGAGAACAAACCCCACAATTATTATAAAAAAGGGGATCATATGTCATTTCATGTCTTTTCCATGTTGATATAAAACTATGGATCATAAGCCTAAATAAGTCCCTCTCATTCCTTTGACTAGCAAATAGGATCAAGAAGAAATTATTTGTGATGGGGGGATGGGGAGGGAGAACAGTGGTGTTGCTGATTAACCATTAAACGTAACCTGATGTCAGCAGTTTTTCAAATGAAAATGCATACACTGTAATGAAAAGAATCCTCCTTAATTCAAGGATGAATTTTGGAGCCTTATGTTCTTATAGACCAGATGACCTGATTTTTATTACAGCCCCAGTGTCATATGCTGATGATTTCACTTACAAGGTATCCCAAAGGGGCAGCAGCAGTTCAAAACAAAACTACTTCACATTTCAGGCATTTGGATTTTAAAATTTATTTAATTTTATTGTCTTTACAAAACATTCAGCCTATAAATATTTTTATCCATCTTTTACTTCTTGAGTGTTGGTTCAGTGCTGTGGTATCTGAAAACTTCTAGTTCCCTTGTTGTGGAATGCTACTGGTGTTAAGATTTTTGAGTTCATGGGAAGATTGAAATTCACAGTTCTGGGTCAGGTATTTCCAAATTTGCAAATTTGGAGGAAGCAGAAATTTACAGTTACTTTTTCTATATATATCTATTTCTGATCCTTGTTGGCAACAGCATATTAGGCAAAGCAGTAAGAGCCACAATGAGTTGTCCCTATAATTTAAGTTGCTCAGGCAAATCTTTCGCATACGTGTCAAGTGGTACCTTTGATGGCAGTTTACATTCTCCCTTATTATAAAGTAATGACTATCTCAAATAAAATAAAATAAAAAGAAAAGAAATTCATTAGATACCTTTATACCATTGCTTATCTTCTTCTGTTGGATAAGAACAGGATCAGGATTGTACTGTAGATTCTTATTTAAGAACAAAAGAGAAAATTCTTTTTCCCAGACTAAGAGCTGTGCTAAAGCTCAGCATTTATTTGATGATAGATGCTTATTATAATCACTTTCTAACAATTTCCTCAGTAATTAAAATCAATCATGATGTTTAATTTCTCTTAATTTGGATACTTCAGATATGCGTTTTATATGAAACTCTTCAAAACTTGATTAGCTGTTTTTAATAATCTTCATTACTCTTGAATCCTTCAATACATGTAATTTTATTACTTTTTTTCTCTCATATCTATTTTTGCTTCACTTGAATCACTAGTCTCAAGATGAATATATTCTTCTCTTCTCTGTGGATTTTTACTCCATCTCTCTTCACATTCTAGCCAGTCTCTCTGGACCACCAAAGCTGTCTATCTCAGTTTATTTGCATAGCTCCCATTATTTCAGCTTTAATGCTAAGATGCCACCAAAATTCTAAACTGATGCATCCAATTCTTCTTGTATGCTTTGTTAGCTCATAACTTCTTAAATGCAATTTCTTTCTTTCCTTGAAACTCAGGAATCTCGAAACACAAAATTTCAGGTACTTCCTCACAACACTGCACTGGGTCTGGCTGAGATGGGCTTCGTGTCCCCAGAGCAGCCCTCACAGTGCTGTGCTTTGCACTGGTATCTGGAAACGTGTTGATAACACACCGGTACTTTGGCTGCTGCTGAGCAGTGTTGGCATAGCACCAGTGCTGTCTCTCAACACTCCTTCTCCCACCTTCAGCACCCCATCAAGGGGCAGGGTGGGGGAGCATAGTGGGTAAGACCTTGGGAGTGGACACAACCAGCCCTGCTGACCCAAACTAACCAAGGGGTATTCCACACCATATGATGTCAGCTCAGTTATAAAAGCTAAGGAAAGGAGGAGGAAGGAGGAGCATTCACTGTTTAAAATGTTTGCCTTCTGAGCAACCACTATGTGTGTTGAAGCCCTGCTTCCTTGGACACGGCCAGATATTGTTTACTGGTGGGAAGTAGGGAATAAATCTCGTTATTTTCCTCTCCTCTTTTTCCCTTGTGAATTTTCACTTTTGCTTTAGTAAACTGCTTTATCTCAACCTTTGAGTCACTTTACCATATAATTTTCTCTCCCCTGTCTGTCTGGAAAAGGGAATGATAGAGTATCTTAGGGGGTACCTGGTATCCTGCAAAGGTCAACCCACCACAGACACTAAGCTAATGCCTTTAAAAGTGAAGTTTCAAATTCAAGTCTGACAATTGAGTAAAACAGTTGGAAGGACTGAAGACTCCTCTGAGGTGTCTCCTCTCTCATGCTGCAGTGATGTGGACCTTATGAGCGTGGTCTTACCCACTACTGACCTTGTCAGTCAGGACTAGAGGAACGTGGAGATTCTGGTCTCAGGTTTTCACAAAAACATGAGCCAGTAATGTGTGACAGGCTAGATCCAGAACAATTTCTAGATGCAGAATCAAGGACCATATTTCCATAGCATTGTGATTTGAAAGACAGAGAAGCTTTAGCAAAAAAAGGAAGCAGTTAAAGTACATGAAATGTAAACTGTTAAGTAAGTTTTTATTTCAATAATACCCTCTTTTTTTCTTTTTCTGACCTTTTCCCACCCAGACATGATAATCTCTTAGCTATTATTAGAGAAGGCAAAGGTTGTAAGATTTATCTGATATACAATATTATAGCTGTTAAAAATCTTGAACTGCTTCCTTTAGAAATATGAACAGAAAAGGAAAATAAAGGACTGCAAACATCTTTTTAAAACATATCTGTCTCCTGTCTCCAGGGCTTTTTCCTACTTGCAACTTGAAACACAGATACAGCAAGCAGTCTTAGCAATCTCTTCAGGTCATGATACAGCAGCATTATGTAGTTTATGATGTTGTTTTCTCATATCAGGCCCAAACTTGCAGTCAGTCGCCAGTTAAGGCACATGGAAAGGATGGAGACTCTCAAAACAGATACAATCCATTTATCTTTAACTAATCTGAACAATACAGGGTTTCTCCTATTAGTGCCAGAAACACTCTACAGAACAGTTCACCAATACCTTTATTTTTTATTTTACTAGTGGAAAGGCAGGGTGAAGGGAGAAAGAAAAGGAGAAAAGAGACTGAGTGTACAGGTTGAGGAGTTCTTCAGTATGTAGAGAGAAAAGTGATGATGCCTGCTCAGGTCATTATTGCTTCTAAAATGTCATGGTATCCTGACATCATGACAACAAAAGTTGAGCAACAGATGATTTAGATAATCCTAGATTCAGAATCATAGGGCTAGAGGAAATTTTAAGAGGTTATACAATTTATCTCCATATCTCTAAGAAAAATCTTCTGCATTTTTCTCAGTGCCTTACCTTCCTGCTTTAATTAAACATCCTTCTTCAGGCAGATGCTGGACAGCAAAACTACTTATTTTTGACCCTTACCATCCTTGTCACTGGAAAACTCACCCTAATGTTGAAGCAAAATATATTTTTAAAGCTTGTTATGCACCCTAGCCATTATGAAAGCAGATAGACACTTTTCTTTGTGCTAGCAACAGCCTGTTTGCACGAACATTTTTTTGTTTTCCAGGTTAAACAAATAAAACTTTTTTATGGTTTTTTTTTGTTTGGTTGGTTTTGGGGTTTTTTTTGGAAAATGTATTTCCTAGAGATTCTCAATTGATTGTAATACTTCTGAGAGTACTCTATGAGTATGCCACAGTTTTCCCAAAAATGTTAAAATTGGGCTCAGGTTAAATTTCACCAAGACCATTTTGAATTGCTTCCTTGTATTTTGGCATGTTACTAGTCCCTTTCAATCTGATTTGCCCACACAATGCTTAGGTTCTTGGTCCCCAGAACACATTCCTAAAGCCTTACATCTTTATTTCCCTTCATGATATCTCCAACCACAATCACCTCTGATGATGGCCATCCCTCATTAGACCGCTTAGCTCTTTGATTGGTGCAATCAATCTATTACAAATATTATTTCACAGCACAATGTGTGGAGCAGATAAGGAGCCTTTCTTGCTCAAACTCAACTTCCTTGTTCAAAGTTTGCAGAATTCATCTGTTTGAGTATGTTTCTGACCCTGAGTCTGACTTTCCAGAGCCAAAAGAAATCCTGCTCTTCTGGTTTTAATCATCATTCTGTACTTCTAAATATTATCTACATCTCATATATTCAGGAAGCTAGCACTAACATTTACTGCCCAAAAATGTAAATATATATACATTAGTATATATATGAAGACAAAATATTTTAGTAAGGAAATTTATTAGTTAAGCTAATACCAAAGTGGTCTTACATTTAAGATACAGTGTCACCTACTATGACTGTGGGTGGATACAATAATAAATATATTGCATTAATTAAATAATTCTAGTGAAATTAGATTATTTTTTAAAAATGCTATGGTCTGGAATTTAGAGAATGTTTCATTTCTCTATGAAGACCTTAGTGCCTCTCCAATCAAAATCAAAGAGTATTATGGTATAAACAGAGTACAGCATAATCATATAACATAAGAAATACAATATAATAGTATAGGTTTGAAAATATATAACAGATGAATAGTAAGTTTGTAACACACTGTGTCTCACCTAAAAAATCCATTGCGCAGGCTTATCCCAAATCTTCATTCGCGAAGTTTAGCCAACAACAACAACAAGAAGTTTGTAAGCAGCCACAAGTAATGATACAAGAACCTTGTAAATCTGTAATTGTAAGACACATACTTCAAATTGCTACCAAAACATTTGGTAGAATATGTAATTTGGGGAAAAGCAGCAGAACAAAACCCATGAGGTACATTTGAGTTTAAATTAAAGAAGGAACACAAAATTTTCTGAAGATTGTTGAAATCTTTGGACAAAGGTTGTCAATGAGACTATCAAGTGGGTCAAACACTCACTGGGCTTTAGTGCTGCCAAAGCACTGCACTGCCCAAGAAGATATAGAAAAGTAGGCCTGCAGTAGGTTGCTGAAAGGATGTTCATTTCCTTCAGTATCAATAAATAAATGACACTTCCTACCTAAATTTTTTAGAGATACATAAGGGTGCAGGCTGCCCACTGTTCCTTCTACTTGGTACCAGCTATTGCACACTATTAACTCACCTCACAGTCTTTAGCCACCTTTGGTATGACTATTTACTACCGAATACTAATAATACCACTAATGCCACATTAACATACTGATTTTTGTTAAAAACAATTGTAAAGAACTCTTGAATATTTTGGTCTCTGTCATCACAAGGACTTCCTCTCAGAGAGACACTTGCTTTGGTGAGCAAAGGAATAAAGCAAAAACATAGAGGTCAGCTCTCTGAAAGTCTTTCTGTCAGCCAGAAATGATAGTGTTTTTTAAGCTGTGCAATTCCAGAGACACATCCTGAAGCATGGCAGTTTATTATCTCTTCTGTGCCATTGATGCTGAGCGATGTCTCCCAAGCTGCTGCATACATTAAAAAAAATACATTTGTTTCACCTTTAAAATGTTTTATCTCCATGTTTTAACTTTTAGCTTTCCCCTGAGAAGAAATATATATTAAGAAATTACTTCAGAGTTTTAAGCTTGTGTGTTATCACACACACTGCAATAAAAGATGCATTTTCCAAAGATCAAGCTCAAATGAAAATTCATATTCTTTTCCTCTAATTGTATTTTGTAAATGTCAAATGTCAATCCAGCTTCCTTTCCAGCCTGTGTCTAGGTGTTGTAAATTCGAACGGAAAATGTCTGAAGAACAGCAGAACCCTTTTTTTTTTTTTTTAATTTTTTTTTTTTCCCCTTCAAACAGAGATGCAGGGAGATTTTGTTTACTGTTTGTTTCCAGGAGAAGCTTGAGAGAAAGAAGCCCATGTGGATTTATTTTTCAAACTAATCTTGACATAGGGAAACAACATACTTGACTCGAATGGAAGCTAGTTTAGAGAAACATGACTTGCAAAATCAAAAAAGACAAGATTCAGAAAGGTACCTTTTTACGACATCTTCTCCATTCCAACACGGGAGTCCATCTGCAGCTGCGAACTCATTACTGCACAGATGATCAGCCAGGCCACCGTAAAAGGCTCTGTAGAGCCGGAGGTGGCTCATAAATTCCCTGCACAGGGAACACAAGAAATAATTGACAGTGTCAATCAACTACATTAAGATGTACTACTGTTGTCCATTTCTACAAGAAGAAAAGGAATGTGCTTATTTCATTACTCTCCACTGGTTCCAGTGATATTTCAAGTCAATCTGTTAATTTCCTGTTAGACAAGTTTGATTCTTTTGGACACATTTCTGTAGTTTACAAACTTGATACTTCCACTGGTCAAATTTGAAAGAAAACCCTCTATTTTACTCATGCTCTGGAATGGGAACTATTTTCTTTCAACCTGAAATTTTCTTGCATAGTTCTAATACTGTTTCCAATGCTATATGTGGACAAATAAATGAAATAATGTTCAAAAAAAAAAAAAAAAAAAAGCCATTGCTTTTTCAAAAAGAGCAATCAACTAGTCTCCTACACAGTTTTACAAACACTACAAAGAATATTTGTAAAGACTTACACAGTAACTCTAGATTTAGGTAAAATGGATTTAAGATGTAGGTGCTAAATATTTAGTGGAGATTTAAATAACTGTCTGAAAGATTATGCTTGTTCCACCATGTGCTGTACTGGGAGGTTATAAATTATGTATTGTTATTTTAAATAATTGCCTAGATGCTGAGAGGTAATGATAAGGTTTTGAACTTAATTCAAAACAAATTAATTACTTTTTAGTTAGTATGTTCCTCACTGAATTGTGATATTTAATACAAATTGTTTGCTTTTGTACTGTAAACACTTCCTGGGAGACTCCTTCCTGCTGTGAAAAATGAAAATATTTATTCATTTTTGTATAGAACATCACACTTACTGAGTTATCTATGACCTGCAGGCACATAGAAAAGCACTACCAAATACTGTACTCATTGCTCTGTAATTCACTATGCTTCACTTTATGTTAATTTCTTTTATTGAATCTGGAGTTGGGAAAAAATGTCAGAAATAATCTATATTTTTCCCTATATTTGGTCAACATAGGCCTAAAATGGTATAAAGAATCATATTAAGTATTGCTTACTTTGAATTAAAATAGATAAAATTTCTGTGTTTATATACAGTTTGTTTAAAAAGTCATAGGTTCTGTCATGTAACAGGGCAAATATTTTACACAAACGGCAGAGATTTTGATTTACTATGAGTATTAAATGTGATGTGAATGCTTTACTAATTCTAAAACTACATTTCTGACAAATCTCATGTAGGGTCAATTTTGACTATATATCGTATATTTGCCTATGTGTGATAGATTTTAAATATGTAAATATGATTCATCCACACTCTCCTAGTCACATACGTTATTTCTCCACACCCAAAATTGAATCCAGTTTACACAGTGTGTTCGCAATTTCCCTTCAATTTACATTGAATGAGACTGATTTTGTTTTTGTCTGTGCTTTACATTTACATTCTGGATGAAAACTAGTGTTTAGAGAGTCTTCACAAAGTAAATAGTTGGAATTTTGTCTTCTGAAGAAATAAAAATAAAAACATATAGCTGCCATAATATCTTGTCACAAACTTCATTCTAGCAGAAAGGTCATTCGGCTTATTAGTAAATACAACGTGAGGCAAAGTTAAAGTTAATAGAGAAGTAATAACTGGTTTCAGTCCCAGCTGATGTCTGACCAAAGTAGTTAGAAGGGCAGATGATATGAGTGTCAATTTTCACATCATCATATTTGAGACCAGAAAGCATGTAATTATAGGCAGCTGAGCTCAAAAATGCGCAATTACAGTCAGTGGAAGATCAAGATGCTTTTTATCTGTTTATTTGGAAATGTCCTATTTATTTATTTTTATTTCATTCTCCATGCTAAAGGCTGTCCGCAATATGAAGTTCCGTGGGAAAAAGTAAGAAGTGTTACATACTTTCAAGTTTGTGTGTTGCTATGGAAGAGTCTGTTTGGCTTTTTTTAAAATTCCTCTAACAATTTTTTTGGCATCAAAAACACAGAGAAATTTGTTTTTTCTCTTGTACCATGTAGTACCAGAAAACACCAGCTTAGGTACAATGGTAAAAATAATTCAGGAAAAGTTCAGGCAGAGGTAGTACACAATGTACTTTAAAATATAAGCTTTCACCTGCAGATACATTTGAAAAACATAAGGAAATAAGGAGTCACATATTTATTGAAATATTTTCTTTCATTTGTTTTCCCTCAGACAACTGTCATCAATAAAGTCCCAATTTGGAGAAGCCAGTTCTTTTCTGCTAAAGCCTGTGAAAGTTGCTGAGAGCAAGCTGCTGCCAGAAGTATATAAGGAAATAAATAAGATGGAGTTAGAGAAAGAAGGCTGCAAGCATTTGCTGAAGTCACTCTTACATGTGAAGTTCTTACAGTTGCCATGGGAATATAAAGTGAAATATAAAATGATTGTGACTAATAAGGAAGGAGGTGATCCAGGAGGCAGCAACTCATCAAATGCAGATACCAACTGCGAAGTTGTTAAACTGAAATCTGCATCAGTGGATCTCAAACTTTCTTCCCCTTCCCCCTTTTGGGAGCAGAGGCTGTTGCATGCCATAAGGTGTCTTCAGAATCCCTGGCAGGTGGTATCAAGAAAAAACAACTTTGTGTTGCCAACTATCTCTCCTGCCCCTTAGGGTCTCCTGGTCAATCTCCCTTAAAGTCAGTTCAGTGCTCTGTGTTTTGAAACATGGAACAGTCTTGGTTTAAGTGAGATTTTAGAATATAGTTTCAGGTTTGCAGAATGCCAGTGATCAGAAAACATCAACAACTTGCTTAGCTACATATAACTGAGAAAGACGCCTGGAAAATGGGTATTCCCTGATTGTCTGTGCTGGCTATAGCAAACTTCTGGTTTGCATCTCTTTCTGTTCCCATAATGTTTTACAAAACCTGTATTTTTATTTTGGTTTGGGTTTTTTTCTCTACTATTTGGTACATAAAGATCCTTAGACTAAGAAGAATGGTCTGCCTTTGATGTTCAGAGGCACTTTTTCTTCTCCAGATATCTGGAGTGAACCATTATTCCCTGCAATTCTCTTCTGTTTCTTTCTGCACTGTGAAATTAAATGAGAAGAGGACCCAGAAAACTTATCTGTATTTTAGCAAACACTGTGACAGAAATTAAATTTCTGAATGTAACTTTGTACTTTATTTACATAAAACAAGGCTTTCAGTCTTACTGCAACACTATCCTCATGCCTTAACGTGCTGTTGCCACTTATGGTTATTAAAAACGTGATTAACTTCTCTAAATATAGACTGGTCTTTGAGATGCCTTCAGCTACCCAGGATATTTGTGGAAAGCTGGAAGATGTGAAACAACATACAGGATCCCCTCATCCTTCTAACCAGGAGCAGATCAGATGGGAGGGATACTCCAGGGTATCCCTGAGTGGCACTGGATGCAGACTAAAAAGACAGCTTAAACACCTAACTTGCATGCAGTTGGGCAAATTTCACTCTGCAATACTGAGACAGGTTTAAATGAAACCTCCAAGCCTTTGCAGTCACTATATACGCGCAAAAGAGCCAGAGAAAAAAAAAAATTAGCAGGTCTTGCTTGAAAAAGGCTTTCAAGATTTAGTCCCAAATGCTTAGTTGTCTCATTGTTTGCACTAGAAAGGTATGTAAGAAAAATAATTCTTTTTTTTTTCTATCCTACCAACTTGTACAAACAGCCTCCTGTAAAAGACTGCAGTAATTTTTTGTTATATTTAATAATGCCTGTTGATAGGAAAAGTTAAAAGTAATTTGAAAAATTACACATAAAGATAGAGCTAACGTTCTGCCAATGTTATACAATGGTAATGTCATCATCTCTGCTACCTTTCTCAGATCTCTAATGTTCCAACCCCAGGGACCACTGACTGACCAACTCTGTTGGTTCTTTGTGTGTTTGGTACATTGCCCCTTTATTAGTCACCCAGCTGAACCCAACTTGTGTCTTTTTAACCATTTAGTAGTGGCTGCCACTTCTATGCCATGTTTAAAACATTAACTGTATGTGCATGAAAACGTTACTTTTGCCTCCCACAATAGCCTAGTCTTGTCACCTGGTTTCTTCAGTAAACTTGTGCACATGAAAAGGTCATATACTTCTATCTTGTCTTCAGGTACTGTTCTGTCTGCGAGCCAAATAATTTATAATTAAAATATGTCAGTATCTCGTTTCCAGGATGAAGATAGTCTAAAAAACAGATGAATACAATTTCCATAATCATGTCTTTTTTTTTTCCTTTTTTTTTTTTTTTAATACATTCCTTATATCTCAAGAAATGAGTACATGTGGTAAGTGTAACATCACTTATTTGTATTTCCTGGATTTTCTCAAGGACTACAACTATATCCATTAGTTATATAGTTTCTTAATTTTTGGTCTTTGGGATGCAAAATTAACCTTTCAAGTAAAAATTCGTTCACTGTTATTATCACCAGACTTGAGAGACACTAACTGGAACCATAACTTTGAGAGAAGGGAAATGCTCTCACTACATCAATCAGCTAATAAATTACCACTTTGCAGCAATATCTGATCAGAATGCATTCTGATTGCATCTGATCAGAATGCATTCCAGTTTCACTAGCACAATATTCCCTCTGAATGTTTCCACAAGTTGAGTGGCTGGGGGGGGAGGAGGGGAGCTGTGTTTGATTGGTATTTTGTTTTGTTTTTTGGGGTTTTTTGTTGTTGTTGTTTATTTGGTTTTGTGTGTGTGTGTTTGTTTGTTTGCTGGTTTTGTGTTGATTTGTTTTGGGTTTGGTGTGTTTGTTTGTTTGTTTTCAGGAACAAAATCCTTCAACAGTGGGTACAATGACCCTCAAAGGGGACCAAAAATACCCTTAGAAAAGTGAGACTGAAAAATCCAGAAATATTATTCAGGAGACAATTACACATCTCGCAGAATTTCGGGAAGAATTGAAGACTGCTCTGAAATTTTAAACCAGACAAGCCTCAGCAACTTAGTAGGATTTTTTTTTCTTTGGTGAAATGTTCTTAAATACCTCACAGTATTTAAGGGCATAAAATGAAACCTCAAAAAGTGATAAAACTCCTGATTTTCACAGTTCAGACAAAGCTACTGTCATTATACTCAGCACACTGCTATTATGCACAATTTGTATGCCACAGTATGATGACTGGGTTAATTAAAAGCTCTTGTAATAACCACACAATTAAATTACAATTAGTGCCGCACATGAACTTTATGGCAGCTTGATTTTGTTTCATGCAATTCCTTAGACTGTCGACTTACAGTTACTTACAGTTTGGAAAACTGGGACATCATAAACCTTTAAGTTTACACAAACTGGAAAATGGTGGGAGTATCATATCAATACTGGTCGGACATGTCCTCTAAGTTCACACACTCAGTATGAGAAATCTGACACATTCTTTGTTTTGGTTTTGGTTTGTGGGGGTATTTTTTTCCTGCCACTGAAATTGTTCTTTCTGACCTCAGCATTTTGATTGAAATGACATCAAATGACTGAAGCAAACTGAATGCACAGTCCTGGGCTGCACTTCAAATTAGATTTACAAATCCTCAATGCTTAGCTATGCCACAATCATTAGATGCTTCCACTGTGCCAGAATTAATACTCAGGAATCCTGAGACCCTCTGCTCCAGTTTGTATCATCGACTGTTGTGAAATACACAGAAAACACGACCATCCTATATTCTTGCAGTGTGTTCGCAGTCTCTTTCACTAGTTCGTACTGCTGGGCATGAAGAGACAGGGAAGAAAAAACTTCTCTGAGTACAAAACCTCTTGGGCTCAGACTTAACACTAGCTGGGAACCCGAACAAGGAGTCTGCAAATTGTCCTTTTCTTTATGTTTAACTGTTTCGCGTTTGCTTTTGTAAGTTTAGCAAGCACTGTAAGTTTTTGATAAATACAAATATCTAAGATTTACTGTATGAGGTATGTGCCAAGTATTCACTAGACTGATCCAATCACTCAAGCCTGCAAGGCACCAGTGTGGCCATAATCCATGCAGGCATTTAAAACTGATTTTATTTAACGTGCGTTGTAGTTAGTGATTAGTCTGGTCGCTTTCAGTGTTACCTGTCAGGTCACAAATTCACCACATCCCTTACAGTTAAATACCTTCAATCACTCACGACTAAATGGACAGTTGAAATCTAATAACTAAATAAAAGCTAAAATTAGATGGCAGGGTGGTTGAAAATTCATTTGTTACAAATAGAATGCGAGTTAACTTATTTGCTTTTCTTTTCTAGAAATACAACAGTGAATATTTCCTTTTAGAAATAGATTATTGATAAGTCACAAGCATTTCCAGCACCAGATTCTTAATCAAGCTACCCAAGATATGCCTTAAACGTTTACCAAGTATTCTTGGTTTGTCTTATTCCAGTTAAACCACGAGAGGGAGCATCAGCATTTCAGTATTCCAAAGCACTTCAGCAGCCTTCTATCTGTTTTCTTGCTAGGAACAATTGATCATCTAATACTGAAATCTCATTTCAAAGAAAAATGCATTTTGATACCCACTTTGAGAGGATACACATGTGCGTGGAAGATTAAAGTATTGCCCATTGAGACAAAATTCAAGTCTTTGTAAACAAGGAGAGCAATCATGAGCAGCTAACATCTATTTTTTCTCTTTCAGAACAGGAGGAAACAATTTAATGTGACATTGTTTCAGGAAAGACCGATGAAGTACCACCAGTGTTTGCAACCCAGGAAAACTATGCCAAAATTGTGTATTATTTCCTTTGCTTTCTTTGCAAATTTTATGTTCTTTGTCTGTGACTGTTGATCCTAGCAATATGTCTTAGGCATACAGAACTAAGCAAGCTCTATAGTTACAGGGGCAAATTATAAATTTCATACCTAGGTTTAAGCACTTTACAGAGCTAGCATGAGAAGTCTAAGGCAAGTGAAGAGGCAAACATTGTGAATAAAAGCCTAGAGAAGTAAAGACGAAAGCTGACACTTAGGATAATGCCTGCTTAAATTACTAAACAATTTATAATCATCTGCAAGACAACTCTTAAATAGGCTTGCCTATGATGACAATTTCAAAGTAATTTTATTTGAAATTGAAATTAAAATCTCAGGTGATATATAAAAAGGTGCATTTACAGTTTTTCAAATGAGTTAGAGTTGGGAGTGGTTTCAAGCTCAAGAAAAGGCAAACCCAATTCAAAGCAAACCAATGAAATGTAAGGGTTTGCCCCACACCCAACCAGATGGCTCTGAGAACAGATAAAAGCAAATTGCAGATACACAAAATGCACACCCACCAGCAAAGCAGGAAAAATGGAAAGAATTGTGTGTTGCAAATAAAAAGAAAATAATTTTCTGTGATATATAAATTGAAGCACAATTTGGCGATACTGAACCAATCGTTCTACTCAGTTTTGCAGTAGTGCAGTATCACTGCCATTGCTCTACAACTTTTGGGGGAAATGCCCCATCAGTGGAAGTGTTCAAGGCCAGGTTGGATGGGGCCTTAAGCATCTCGTCTGGTAAAAGGTGTCACTGCCCATGGCAGAGGGATGGAACTAGATGATCTTTAAGGTCCTTTGCAATGCAAACCATTCTGTGGTTCTATGGTTCTATGAAATCTTCAGTCAAGATGGAGGAGCAAGAAAGAGGCAAAAATGCTGAGTTTGCAAACCAGCTTTTTTTAATCAGAATTGTTTATATGGTTCTGTAAAAGGCCACTGTCCAAGTTGTTGGATTCTAGAAGCCACAGTCCCCAGTTTCATGTGTCTGAGACTTCTGCCACTACATCTATGAAAACTATTCCTTCAGTTCTTTTTCTTGAGACTGTTCTCATATCTTATCAGTATTTAATTATCCCTGCTTTCCTTCATAATTTTGCATGTTCTGATTGTAAAATAAAATCTGATAGACCATTAAATATGAGGTACTTAATATACTTTTAATTTGTGTCTTCTGGTCTTTAATTACTAGAACTGTAAATGGTTTTAATTCTGCTCCATTCATGAGGGACAAACACTAAGCAATTCTGGAAGCAAAATAATTTCTCCTCCTGAATGGGGTTGGAAGGGAAGAAAATGGTTGGTTTGTTTGTTTGTTTGTGGTTTGTTTGGGTTTTTTTTGTTTGGTTTGGTTTGGTTTGGTTTTGGGTTTTTTGTTGGTTTTTTGTTGGGTTTTTTTGTGGGGTTTTTTTGTGGTTTTGTTTTGTTTTTCTTTGAATGGTTTAATGTCAGGAAAAATCCTAATGTTCTTAGCCAAGTTACCCTGTAGCCAGAACATAGCACTGCCAGTTCAAACTCTTCAAAGGCAGTTCAACAAAAACTGCTTCTTATGAGAGGCTGCCAGCTCTCCCAATCCAAGTCTGCTTCAGTGGATGCCAAGGTGTTTCATTTAATGTTCAGTGGATGCATTCTGTGGTTATCCTCTGAAAAGAAATTATATAAAACTGGCAGTAGCCCTTTCCAAAGATCAGCAGCTTGTTTGTAGTTTGACTTACTTATTTATATTCTCCTGTGGTTCAAGTATACTTTATTGCTCATTACTTCTGTGTGCCCTACAAGTACAGCTGTGACACAGAGGGCTAACACTGTACCTTCTTGTTGGATACAGGCAGAATTGTTCATTAAATCTAGGTCTAAATCTATTCAGGGTCATCTATGTAAACCAAAAGAAAATCTGCAGGAATGTGATTAGCAATGTGACAGACTGAAATATTTGATGGTTTAAACATTGTAAGATCACCAAAAGACTTTTGTCCACCGCAGCAAACTGAAAAGAAACAGCTGCTCAGCCAGCAAAGTTCACTCCTCCTTGAATATGCCTACTGTGAAAGGACCTTCAGGTCAGATAAGTGGGTGCCATTGTCCAACTGTTCCAGGTACAGAAGGGTGTGCACACCTGAACATACAAACTGGATTTCCAGATAAGGGAAGCGACTCATAAGAGGCAAATCCTGAGAGGCAGGATAATCCTTCTTATCATGCCAGTGCCCTTCATTACACGATGATGCTACTGTAAAAATCCCTCTGGGGAATCTCAAAGATATTTTGCATCTGGCCTGGGCTATTCATCCCAAATGTTGGACCATAATGGACCATGATTGATGCTCACCTAATAGGGAGCTGTAATGTCATAGGCGGTGTCAGAGACTTGTGACATGTCCCTGACACCATCCATTGTAAAACTCCCTGCCCCAGGGGAGGTATAACACATTCCCACCTGAGCTTGAAGTGTATAGTAACTCACGAAGTCTTTCAGTTTGGCANCTATCCTTTCTTTCTCTTTGTCTCCCTTATACATTTCCTTAAGTGTTACTTTTATGCTTCAATTTTGCTGTATTACTGTAGATGATAACACCCAAAACGGCAACATACCTGTTTACCTTTGAAACAAAATTGTTCTAAAATAAACGCTACCTATATATATTTACAAACCTAGATCAATCAGTGTCCTTTCACTCTAATCCACTCCAAGGGACTTATTAACAAGAACCTGGGTTACCCTCCCCTTCTGGGGTGGGTGGTTGTAACACAATGAAAGCAGAAATGGGGCTCTATAACCTTTATCAGACATGCTATTCACTTAAAGCACAAAAACATATTACAACTTACAACACATAAAGAAGTAGTGAAAGCAAAACAATTTGGCTGCATCAGCATATCTGTACAATGTGTTTACACTTTGTGGCAGGCTGCAATTTATGTTCCAGAATTCTGAAGAGCAGAGCAGTTTTGTGAGATTCTGCAACAAAAGTATGCAAGTTAATAAAATCATGTCCACTTAGAGTAACTATCATCATGCATTATTTCATTTATTATAAGACACTGTCAATAACTCTTTGGATAATTGGATGACCACTTTATTATGAACATAAGAATCAAATAACATCAGAGAAAAAAGAAGCAGGGAAAAGTCTACTATCTAGTTAGTCAGCATTGCAGACAATCTGGGTGTTTCTCCCCCATTTCAAACTGCACCTTATGAGACTAGTGGTTTTTCTTCCTGTATCCACATGTTAAGTGTTTCACTGCCCCCTCACTCTCCTTTTTGAACCTGGTAAAAACAGTTTTCTTTGAAAACCTTTAGTGACATACAAGACAGTCACTTAATCATACACATTTGTATCACTTCGGGGACCAGAATAGTCAAAAATATATGAATCCGACAGTGGATTTGAACCTCTTCTCACCAAAGGTAAGAAATATGTCCTCTCCCATTTCCATAAATGAAAGGAAGACTGGAAAAAATAGAAGACAAATTGGAAACAATGTATCTTGAAACTGATACCAAAGGCTGTGCCTATTCAAGCCCTGAGAAGATGAGAAACTTTAATTAGAGCCATGGTTTCATGGCTTCATGTTCTGCTATTATATGTAAGAAGCTCTTGACAGAAACAAGTGCTTCAGTGTTTGCCACACATCTACCAGTGTATCATAAACCTTAAAATAAAAGACACCGAGAGGACATTTCTAACTGTACATCCAGCAATGTGTATTAATTTTATTTTTTCTTTGCAATTTGCACTTGAGAAATAATGCCCTGATAAATGAAAAGATCAGATTACACACTAACATATATTTTTCCATAATCTGTGCATAACTGCATGCATTATTGCCTTTGCTTATATTCTATGCATGATTTGAAGCTCTGTTCCTACACATTAGAAATGGACACAAATTTTGAGCATAATCCTGCAGCACAAGGCATACAACTGCTATTCCAACATACAAGAAATGCTCTAAGATTACCACTATTTTTATGTTAAATATTGTAGAAAATATCTTGTTATTAGATGAACATCAATTTCAATGACAAATAAACAGCATTGGCCCTTATAGTAATATATAGTGTGTGGTACAGACATCAGAAATAAGGGTAATACTTCAAATTTCAGTAAGTGTAAGCTACTGAAATGTACTGCAAGGATGGCTAAAACCAGAAAAGATGGGAAGAGCTGTCAAGAAATGTTTAAGTATGTTTAAGTAGGAAGAAAACCTACTATTGAATGAAAACATTTTTCATTAGTTACAAATAAGCTATAAACACTTAACTTGGTGATTTTCGCTTTGTGTTCAGAGTTCTCCATTCTGTCTTCTGATGAACAAACTCCAGTTTAGTTTCAGGAAAAAACTTTTCAATAGCAGCAATTGTTTCCACGACGAAACAATGGGGAAGTGAAATGTAACACCAGAAGAATCTGAATTAGATGGAGGTCATGACTTCAGTAGACTTACTTCTCACTACATAAAAATA
>VXAU01000588.1:32119-51643 GCA_013399695.1 Formicarius rufipectus | reverse complement strand
AGCTCTTAATCTTTCCCCTGCTCCTGTGGGGTCCCTCCCATGGGAGACAGTCCTCAAACTTCTCCATCATGAGTCCACCCCCCGGGCAACACTTGTACCGGGGAAAAACCTGTTCCAGTTGCGTCTCCTTCCCCAGGAGTCATGGCTGCAAGTCTCTTCCAGCATCTCGCTCCATCCTGGGTATCCCACAGGGCAACAGCTCCTTCAGGCATCCACCTGCTCCCCAGGGGCTGCAGGGGGTCTCCAAACCCCAAAAGATCTCCATGGGCTTGAGGGGGGGGGTGGTGATAGCTTTCAGTCCTTCCACTCCCCCCCCTCTGCTCCAGCGTAGGGTTCTTCCTTCACCTCCTCCTGCTCTTCTGACCTTGGTCTCTCTCTGTCTGCGTTGTTATCTCAAAGCTGGAATTTTCAACTGCGCAAACACTCCAATTCTTGAATATGTATCACAGAGGCGTAACTATGATTTTAATTAGCTCAACAGGACAGGAGAAACTTCTAGCAGTTTCTACTAAAGTACTTCTACTTTCTACTAAAATTCAGCTACAGAAACACATTACACACAAGCAGTATAGTTTTTCACAGCTATAGCTGGATGCATATCTGTGAATGGAGAGAAAGGGAAGGTGATGGCCTTCAACCATGTGTCAAACCTTTTAGAACACAATTATATTAGACTTTAAATGCAATTACTGTTCAGCAGTTTTCACAAATCAGTTTATATCAATCTTGTGAAGTAATTTAAATTCATCAATGTATCAAGTAATTTAAATTCAGCAAAGTAATGATGGCACAGTCATATGCCAAAAGTTTCAGGTAGAGCTCTGTAATTTTACTCCAAAATTTGCCTTGCTGAAAATGATAGGGGTTTTGTTTGGCTTTTGGTTTGTTTATTTTGGTTGTTTGTTTTTGTTTTTTTTTTCTTTTTTAAGTATGAAAGAATTGTATAGCAAGTGGATCACTTGGAGGTTACCTTTTACAGATTGGTAATGGGAACAGACACTTGCTAAAAGTTAGAGTATCAGGCTGAGCACAGGTAGATAGTTTGGTCACAGGAACAATATAACTAATATTCCCACAACATCAAATATAGGTAGTATCTGTGCAATCTCTAAACCAAAGCTCATTTTCCCTCCACAGTTCATCATCAATATCTCCACTTCTCTGGGGAACAAAAGTACCTACTGTAGATATATAGCTTAATTACTGACTCTTTTGAAAAACTCTGTTCTTTGAAAACCTCCGGGCTATCACTCTGTTGGGTCAATTTTTATCATTCTGTTATGGTGAATTTTATTCAGGCTTAGAAATATGGAGCAATTCTTTTGCTTTCACCAAAGATCTGTGAAATAAATAGAAAATGTATACTGACATGAAGATTCAGTTTTAACAACATATTCTCACGGCAATGTTCATCAGCCATGAGATAAAGCCAGTGCCCATATCCTACACTAGGACACCATGAACATGATATGTTGCTGCCTTGTCCATGATGCCAGTATGTGGGTCCTATCCCAACACAGCTGGCTCATATGACAGGCTCATATGACAATAAGAATATTTCCCCGATGCACCCACCTTCCAAAACATTTCACACAATCACAGACTTATTTAGGTTTGGAGGAACTTCTTGAGGTCATATAGTTTAACATCTCTATTCAATCAAGGTCAGCTACAGTTGTTTGTCCAGATTCATGTCTATTTTTGAATATTTCCAAGGATGAAAACTCCATAACCTCTCTGGACCACCTGCTCCATGGAATTTCACACTTTTTGACTTTTGTCCATAGCCTCCTGTCCCGTAAGTAAGCAAGACTGAAAAGAGCTTGGCTTTTTCCTCTTCATTGACTCATATCATGTGTTTATACACAGGTACGATTTCCATTGAGCCTCTTCTTCTCCAGGCTCAACAGTCCTATCTCTCTCAGACTCTCCATATATGAAAGATGCTCCAGTCTCATGGTCATATTTGTGGCTGGACTCATTTCAGTCACTCTGTATCTTTCTCATACTGGGGAGCCCAAAACTGTACACAGCACTTCAGATGTGGTCTCACCAGTGCTGAGGAAAATGGAAGGGTCACCTCCCTCGAATTGCTGGTAACACTTATCCTAATGTAGCCCAAGAGGTTGTTGGCCTTCTTTACTGTGCAGGTGCATTTCTCATGTTCAACTTGGTGTCTTTCAGGATCTTCAAGTCCTTTCCTCCAAAGCTGCTTTCCAGTTAGTCAGCCTTCAGCAAGCATTGGTGCATGGAGCTATTCCTCCCCATGTGCAAGACTTTTCATTTCCCTTTGTTTAACTTCATCAGATTCCCCTCAGACCAATTCTTTAGCCTGACAAGGTCCCTCTGAAAGGCATAACCATTTGGTTATAACACCCTCTTCTCCCAGTTTTATATGGTCTGCAAAGACAAGAACTTTCAGAAGTTTGATTTTTTTGTTATCTCTGTTTAGAAAACTGTTGGAACTCAGTGAAGACACAGTGCTTTTGAAAATCCCATTCCAAATTTTTGTAGGATTATATCACATACAAAAGGACATATAAAAATTTGAACAAACCTGTAGCACAAATTCCTCACTTTCAAAATTAAGAAATGCCAGAATTTGTCTGTGTGATTTTGTTGGTTTTGTGTTGTTGTTGTATTTCTGGTTTCAACATTTTTGTATGCATATATTCCTTATAGCTTTTAATATCATGGTCACATCTCAAAACCATCAGTGCCCAGAATAGCCAGTGAACTACTTATCAATATTCCTTTTAATCTCTTTTATTCAATATTAAACTCAGACACCATTGATCTTTAGGGAATGAAGAACAACAGTTAAATGTAAAGTTTGGAAGAAAGACTTTATTATAAAGCCTTGCAAATTTTCTCTTCTCTCCTTTTCCTTTATCCTTTTCCTCCAGCTCTTGCCTGATATCAGACCTATCTCACCTCTTCTCAGGTCCGTTCTTTGTTCCACTCCAAGGAACCTCTCAGCTGCCGCATTACCCAATGTGTGCCAACACAAGTCTTCAAACACCAGAATGAAAGAGTACAGACAGCTCCCTCCAGCAGCTTGACTTTCAACTGCCAGAGTAGCATGTGCACAGGGAAAGGGGTGAGAATGCAGAGCTGAGGACAGTGCCAGAGGAGGACTTGGGCAATCCAGGGTGAGAGTTGCTTAAGATGCTGTTGAACCACACTGTGAGTGACACAGGAACTTGCCCTTCCATGGCATAGGACCGTGCCATTAATCCATGCATAAAGAGAATGGAAACACACTCTTATTGACAGCAATGGTAAGCTCCATCCATACCAAAACTTTGGAAATTTTGCTAAAATCTCTTTGTCCCTCTGTCTTAACATCAATAGTGGCTTGGATAACAGACCAGAGGTAACATAAAACAATTTATTACAACTTGTAAACAAACTTCCATGTTTTTTTCCTGTTTTGGGAAGATTTTTTCCTTTTATATTTATATAAGGCTTAAATGTGTTATAAAGTTCTTATGCATTCATCCAGCTATACAGTGCCCTCAACAGGGATCTCCTTGGCTATACACAAGTTCAGAGACCAGGACAGAAGAGTAGTATGAATCTGCATGGTACAGTGCCTGTTGTTACTTTTTTTTACCCAGTACTTAAGAATTACATACCATCTTCTTCAGACTATCTTAATAATGCTTACTGTTCTTGTTTTGTATGATGCAACTCTCTTAAACCTATATTACATTATATCTGCTCAAGCGTACACACAGATGTTTGCTAAAAAATTTCTGTTCCAACTCCGACCAGCTAAAAAGCACAGGGTCCACTATGCACTGAGCAATACCAGTAGATAAATGGACATAAATAATCTTCAGGAGAAGAAGTCTCATTAGCTATATGTCAATATGAATGTGTGAAAATACACAAATGTGTGAATAACTCACATATCTTCACTAGATTCTGCAGAACAGTATAAAATAATGCACAGGTATTGATTTGATGAACAGGAGTTGCACTTATTTGTCAGTCAGCAATGCTGTGGAGGTAGGAATTAAAGGTGAATTTGAAACAGGACAAATAAAGGGAAAGACAAACTCCTGTCAGAGACAGCATGGCAATGCTCTGCTGACCTAAGCAGAAAAGGGAACAAATTGCAAATTATCAGAGAAAAGGAAGCCATATTATATTGGCATTAGAGGTTTTTCCACACCACACAATGCTTAAAGTATGAATATACATCAGATTTAAATATTCATGCAAAAAATTATAAAAAAATCCCTTACATATGGTTATTTACGCAAACATACCTATGACTACATAAAAAACTGTACAGCTATATCCATAACTAAGCAGGATACTCTGTAGATTCTCATATTAACATTTGCATATGTATATATAATGCTTCCAAAATTTTAAAGGTTTTTTCCTCTGGTTGCTTCACAAAATAAAATTAAATTCATTTTTAAAACTGCAGAGACTATGTGCTTAAGCAAGCTGTTATTTGCTCGCTCATAATCATCTTTTCTCTGTCTGTTAAAATCACTGATGCATTAATTGCTTATCAAAACTTGGAATAGTTCATGAGTCACTCTAAAGATAAAATAAATAAATATTAATGAGCTAGTTTCAATGGAATTCTTGTCCTCTGCCTCTTAAAATGGAAAAACTGTATTAATTACATGTCAGAATTAAGTCTTGATACCTAATAACTGGGAAAATATTAAATACACTGACTGACTATATCACCACGTTTCAAGGAATCATTGCATCATAGTCTTATTTGATCAAATAAAAGATCAAAGACAGAAAAGGCTGGTTAATTATAACAGAGAAATTAAGTGAAAGAGGTGTCTAGGTCTGAGGCAGTTTGAGTGGAAAATCAAGTGTAAGAGGTTTTAAATGTTTGAAGTGATTCTATATTATATGATCATATTATAACAGAAGTAAACACATGATCTTCGAACAAACATATTGGCAACAAATATCATTACATAAGAAATTTTAGTATTCTTTATATTGTATGAAGCAAGGACAGGGAAAGGTATAAAGTTTTCAGGAATATCAAAAGCATCTTATTTTGTATCAATACTAAATTTTCATTATGCTAAAACACTGGGTGGAGGGCTCTTCATCCATTTAATCTTTTACTAAAATTCAGTGAAACATACTATTTTGGAGTGTAAATGCTTTCACTTTGGAAACCTGAGTGTGCTGAGAAATTTTTAACTCTGGGCCAATGACAGTGCACTGTTGAGAATCCAAGTCTAAAACTTTTAAAACTAAAGGATCCAGGATGAAATAGGAAACACAAGTCCTTCCCTTGAGCCTTTACTTGCTTCTTCTAGCTTGCTCCTGAAAATTGCAGGCAAAAAAGATCCCACAGAAACTGAAGGAGCAACAAAATATATACTTAAAAGGCAACTGTAGCTCTGAAATAACTTAGAAATTAAATAGACATCAGTGAGCCACTTTTGAGCCAAACTGGTAGTGAAAAACTTTTTCCCCCAAAAAATGACACCTTTTCACAAGGAAGTTCAGCAGCAGGATATTATGGTTCATGTAGCTGGCTGATATAAAGCAGATAAAATGGGAAATTCTCAGAATGAGAAGTTTCCCAGTTACACAGTGACTACAGGATGAAGAACCCATTTTAACACGGTCTCAATCCTAGTAAGAAAGGAAGAATCCTCTGCTTATTATATTTGGTCTATATATTAGGTCACTATATTGTCAGAGGTCATATCAGATGCTTAGCAGAAGACACTGCTTCAATCTCAGTCTTGTACTGAGGCAGGCTATGGCAGTTCTGGAAATATTACTGCACCTCAGTTGATGCCACACCCCAGGGACACACAGACACTCTCTTTAGGCCTGTGTGTACTGGAAAACTAAAGGTATCTCCTCAAACCAAGTTATCCAGTCCTTCAATTTAACACAGAATATGTCACTGACAGTGAGGTCTGACTGTAAGAACATACACAAAAATATAATTACAAAACATAATGTATATTAAATGTAATACAGGAAAAATTCAGATTTTGGTACTTACTTAACCTTCAACAGATATATTAGCTTTTTTTCCTAATGTGTAGCTAAATAGTGTACACTTTCCCTAACAGTATCTTAAAATTCTTCATTTTATGGATCCACAGCTAAGAGAGGTCTCATATAGCTTACTTTTTCTCTTAAGTATATGTAAGAAAGGACTTAGTTCATGTTACAAATGAACAGTGCTACTTCCTCTGAAGCCTAAAAAATTATGGAAATAATACATGCCAAGTCATAAGTTCTCTAAGGCAGGCCACTGGTATCTAAAATAGGGATTGTTGAAATTTATCACTATGTGCACACAGGATAACAACAAAGTGATTAAAATGTTTTCTTATGTTCATGAAAAACATTTTTGTGCTCCTAAAAATTGTGTGGCCAAATGAAGGTGAACTCAGATACAAATGTGTCCCTCACCATAAAAATGGCCAAACAAGTCATACTTTATCAGTCATACTTTCCCTACTGTCATGTTTGCACTGAGTGTGGATAAACCAGCTTCTTACCTGCTCAGATAACTCTGGCCCGTGGATACAATCCTGTACCAGAGCATCATTAACAAGCAAATGAAAGTTTAGAAGCACATGCTCAACGTCATATGTTCCACTCACGGTGCTTGAGAGCTCCTCCAGGGACCGAATATATCGCTGCCAATGAAGATCAACTTCTACTATGTCAGTCAAGCAGCCTCGGATGATGTTGAGGCAGTAGCCCATGCAGGGCTTGCTTAGCAGCAGTCCCTGGCAGTGGGGGCAGTACTGCATTCTCAGTAAAGCTCTGCTGCAGTCTTTGGAGAAATGCATGTGATCTGTCATATTGATCACTTCAATCCTCAAATTCAGAGCCTGCAAGAAAGTCCGGCTGGATAAGAGTGATCTTATTATTTGTCCTATGGCCTTTTTGGGAACGTTCCAAAAGGGCCTGGTGCCTCTTCTCGCCATTTGGAGGCACTCCACATATTCCAGTGAAATGTCTGTCAGGCCAGGGTTAATCACGTGGTTGTAGACTACTGGAAACAGGGTGTCAAAAATCTATTGACAAATTCCCATGTGCTAACGTCTGTGCCAAGTATGAAGAGTCCGAAATCAGTGAAAAACTCCTGAACAGGCACAGTAGCCTCAGCAGCCATGTTTCTATACGCAGTGTAGAAAAGTGTGCTGGTGTAATTCTCAGCCAGTCTCATCAGCATTTCAAAGGTCTCTGTAATCAATCAATCAGTCAGTCAATCATTATTTTTAAGGTTTAAAAAATAAGAAATTAGAGTAAGAACTTAAAACCAGTTATATTAGGAAAACTTACATTTATCCAAAATGAATTTTTGCATTAGAATTTTTGAAGAGACAAACGTCATGCAAACTGTGACAACTGTCTTTCATACATAGGGAAACACTTTACAAATAATGTGACAACACAATTAATAATCTCTATGTTTTCTTTGCACATTATATTACACACAGCCTAAAAATATATATATATGAGGAAATGAACTGCAAGCTGAATTAAGTTACAAAATACAGTGAATATTTACAAATTACAGAATTTACAAAATACAGTCCTACTGTATCTGTCTACATATATAAATACATTTGCTCTCTAATTGTACAACTGGTTCTGCAAGTTGTAATAGAAAGTTCAATACTCAGTCACTCCAAGTCATTTCTCTTACCATTCTAAAGGGATGGGCAAAAATAACATTAAGTAACATAAACAACTCTTCCATTCTATTGAAGCATAACTTTTAAAAAATCAGTTTTCATTTCTTGCCTTCCAAAGGAATCAGATGTGCCTAACACACACGAGAATGTGCTTTAAAAAAGGACTATTTGGTCTGGCAATTAGTGTGGTCAAGAACTGTTTTGACCAGGAACTGATGGGCACTCCCTCTCTAAGGCTCAAGATCTGCATAAAGAATAAACCCTGAATGGACAAACTTGCATTTCTTAGGTTAGGTGGTAATCCTTGAAGTACACTGAGTATGTTTTAATAAAGCAGTTGAGTATACTGGAAAAATATTCTCTCTTGACCTGATCTATGATTTGTAGGTAAGAAAAACTGCTGATTTTCAAATGAGTGTTTGCATTGAAGAATTCCTAAATCTGCCTGAGAAGGTTGCACTTGAGACAAGACAAAAGGAAATTTAGATTTGAGAATAAAAACATGGAAACACATATTACAACTATTAACCCATTTTAACCACTGAATGGCTATTACTCAGTATCTTTTACTCATTCATGCTTTACAAGTTTTCATGTGTTCGTTTTTTCACTCTTTTTTAAGTAGGACTCTATAAAAATAAAGTAAGGAAAAACATGAAGTTAGAGACAGCTAGTATTGTCCAAACAGTGATGTTAAATACAGGCAGAATCAAATAGTGTCAAACTATGTCAAGCAACTTCTGAAGCAATCCAAAGTCTGATGGTAAGTCACTGACTGAAAGGAATAGGAGAATACTCAGAAGAATTATAATGTGAAAACCAATACTATCACACCTTTAATAAATATCTATGCGTAAATGACTTGCATTATGAAAAAAAGGTTGTTCAGGTCAGTGAAAGGATTCTCACTGACTTCACTGGAACTGAAACACAGCACTTCAGATAGAGATCACAAAGAAAACATATTAAACTGATCTGTGTATATTTTGTACACAATCTTTATTTTCTCCACTAAAAATGGGGTACATGTTTATAAAACAGTAATTTCTCTGCTATCTTTAAGTCAGTTTCGTATTTCACACTGCCCTTAAAACCAAATTTGCCATGTCTCTCTTCCGTTCTTCTAAAATTCACACAAACAGAAAAGGTGTTGACAGTAAAGTGTCAGAAAGTGAACCCCCCTTTCCATTATTATGTCATGTACACATGTGAATCTCTCCTTAAGCACATTTCACTATAACCATTCATAAATGCCAACTATCACAGTGATTAACCAAAAGCTTTCATTTGTTCCAAAAGTCAGACTCCTAAAGCCAAGCCCTGCATGAAGCTAGTTTCCCCACCAACAGAGACCTACTCAACACAAAAAAGCCTCTTAGGTTAACATAACATGCAGAAGTGCCAGCTGAGTAGCTCTGCAGCTGCCTGGATGCCCACCAGCTCCTCATGTCACATACCTGAGCAAGGTGATATATATACATATAACCAAGATGAGTGTGTCTTCAACCTCAGCACCTTGTACCTCTGCACTGCACCCCACATTTGTACCTGTGCTGATATGTACGGGAGACCCATGTCCTTCTGGAGCAGCAAATGAGGCATAACTTATCAGACAGGGTATATTAGATTGATCAAAATGCCCATTTTAAGGCACTAGAACCAAGGGTGAGACCTCCACCAGCCATAGAGGCAGTGTGGACACATAGCTCACAAGGAGGTACAGGCAATTGGGCAACTAAATTACAGGCCTAAATATCTAACTGCATTGGATCCTGTTTTTATTGGAGGGAAGAAGGAATGCAAAGAACAGGCAGTGCTATCATAGAAAATTTTTTTAGTTGCCTAAGAGTGATTGATACCCTTTTCAATGGTAGATGCCATTTAGTTGCCTGTCCAAAAGGGCATGGGTATTCTGCATGTCCTGTATTATCTGTAGGCTCTGTATGGACACTTTGCATTTAAAATGGTACTAGACGGCTGTGCTGAGACAACTGAAATAAATTCTAGATATCTACTTATCTAAGACTCGAGAACCCTTCATATAAAATCTTGGAGCAGCCCAAAATAGCAAGGACAAAAATTTAAGTCAAATTGATTCTTGGATTAGATGGCTTAAAACAATAAAGTGTGAAGAGCATTAAAGATTTCTATGAAAATAGCCATTTTTTGCAACTGTTAATTCAGTCCTTTACATAAATTTTGCCAATGCTTCCGATGAAAATGGTTAATATTAGTAAAATAGTGATGCTATCATAATCCTTATAGAATTACATTAATAAGGTTTTTTATGACTCTTTTAATTTTTTTATTATTATTTTTCTGAGATCAAAACCATAATATACAAGAATCTAGATAACTAAATCCAAGCAAAAGTTGGAAAACCTAACAATAATATGAATTTATAATAGTTTGAAAAGTCCTATGGGAAATTATTAGCCTGTTGCCAGTTGCCATTAATGTTTGGTGATCTCATAAGTTTTTCTTCTGTTTATGAGCAGCACAAATAACCAAGAAGCATCAAATCCCTCTTCTAAAGATTTATATTCCAATCCAATGTATCTTGTATACACTGTCCCACTGGAGCCACGGGAACACCTCAGGTACAGAATACAACCTAGTCGGCAAAAGGCATTAAAAAATTATGAAAAAAAGGTATGGAAAAGAAATGAATCCACACAGTATTACTTTAATAATATCTTTGTTTAAAATACATCAAACAGAGAAATATGTATAGGTGGTAAATTCAGTGTAGCTATTCTTAATTACAAAGTAATACACAGTGCCAGATATACTGTAAAATCCCTGAATCATTTACCATATCAGAAAAAATGAGCTGGAAGAATAATGTCTTCAAGACACATAAATGACTTATAAAAAATTAACTCATTAGAGCATTGCCTTTGAAGGTTATTTGGGTGAAGGATAAAAACGATAAGTGCAAGCAGAATAGATTTGAGACTCAGTAAAACTGCTCCTCATTAACACATATTTCAAATTAATCCATTTCATGGATTGTAGACTCCCCACTGAAGGCAGGAAGAAAACAGATAGATTAAACCTGCAGCAGACCCAATTTAGTGTTGTCAAATATTAGTGATACACCTCAGGCTTTACAGTCCAGAGTACTCACAACAGACTTCACAGTTTGTCAGTTCTTGGTTACTCATGAATTTGTTTCATCTGTTTTTGAAAAAAAAATAATTTAGGAAACTTGAATTAGAATCAGTTGACCATTGTCTAGTTGTTCTGTGGTCCATGACATATTACTCAGATACTCAGATGTCAGGAATTTCTTAAATAACCTGTGATTTTGAGTTCAATTTAGTTATACTGCATTTTTTTTTTTTTTTAGTTGTGGTTTCTGTTGGGACTTTTTGGGGTCTTTTTAGCATCAGGACACGAGGAAGTTGGTATATGACAGCTTTAGTTGAAGTGTTAACAGAAATTAGCAATCATATAGAATTCATGCTCTAAGTATTAGTTACACTAAAAAGAAATGCTGGACTTTGAAAAGAAATAGCAAACTCCCTGAAATCCATATTCTCTCCTTTATCCCAATAATAAAATTCTTAGGATTCATAAGAAACTCATTCCCAAGTTAATTAATACACAGAATGCAGAAAATGTGCCCTGAAGTCAGGTGAGACGAATTTCACTGATTACTGTGCTACATCTTTTCATGAGTCCAAACTGATAACTGCACTTCTCAGTCTTGTTTTACAATCTACTTAGTATCATCACTCAATGCTAATCTTTGCTTGGTAATCCTGATACCAACTATTTTACTATGCAGAATTTACTTTCTAAATCAACAAATTCAGGTGCCTTTTTTTTTTCTTTTCTTTCTCCATCGTGCTATCTGCGCATTCAAGAAAAGACCCATCATTGCAATAGGACTCAAGTTCAGCTGACTTGATACCATCATATCCAAGTCTTGTAATGTGCTTCAGCTTTTTTTAATAAAATGTTGGAAAAATTATCCAGTTCTCTGGAGTTACATTAATTTTTGTGACTTAATAAAAGTCATAATTGATACAGAATGTTATTTTTGAACTTTTCAGTGATACTTACTGCAGATACTTTTAAAGTATCTAGCCTTAGAATCTGCTATTTAACATACTCCTAAGTAGTATCTAGAATGCAAAGAATTTAGTCATACCTTGATAGATTATATTTTAATATTTAATGACTTTCATATGAATGAATGATCATATGAATGAATATCACAAAGTTATTATTTTATCTAGTTATAATCAGGGATTCCACTTTTCTCCCCAATCTGTTTTTTTTTTTTTTTTTTCCTTTTTTTTTTTCAGCCTGTCATTATCCTTTTCATAGTGATGACTATGGAAACATTCGAGTCATATTGGAATCAATATGAGCAGATTGTTTTGTATAGTGTCAGGCAAAGAAATAACTAGCAATTATCAGAGCTCAACCAAACAATTTTTTTTTCTCTTGGATTTTATCTTATCTCTGCTTTTGCATTGTTCTATGTGCTTCAGAGGCAATGTTTTGCCAGAGAAAAATATTTCTAAATTCTGAATATATTACTTATTACCCTAGAATGAAAAAAGCTCAAAGTTGCAAGCAGAACACTGCAGGGAATCAAAGCTTTAAAACCGTTATCTTATAATGAACTGGTTTGAAAAGTATTTTGACTTAAAAGGTTGTGCATGGTTTGCAAAAGGGCACTAAATTGATACTGATCTAAGATAACCATTTTTACACATTAGCCATAATAAAAAGGATGGCAAGTCATCTCAGATGGATGAAAAGGGTATTTTTTGAAAAGAGAAAATCAGAATTTGTAGCTGGATGATGTTGAGATAAGGTGGTCAGAAAATTAATTGATTAGAAGTATAAATTCACATCATTTCAAACGAGCTAACAAGCACTTCTAAGGCAAGATTCATCTTTCTGACTTTAGATGACGACTTTGGGTTGAGATGAACTGGTTGCTGGAAGTGGCTTTCCCTTGACTGTAAAATGATGTCACAGTGAAGCCCAAAGATTTTTGTAAGGAACTGGTTTTAAGAGAAGGTGTCCTTAAACATAATACAATACTGCAATTTATACAAATGAAGAACTGAGATGATCATTATTCTACAAAGTGGTCTTACTGGTAGATAAATTGCAAACTTTTTATGCATTCATGCAAATCTTCATTCCCTCTGCATGCCTGTGAATATGTTTTTCTTAGAATGACATAAAGTCATTCTGGTTCCAGAGAGCTGCCCGAGCACCATGACTATATTTGCTAACTTTATAAAACATAATTATCAGAGAATCACAGTGAAATTACACATGAACAGAAACAACTTCAGGAAGATTTGTGTAAAGCCATGGTGATGACTGACATCAGACAAAGCATTTGACTATATATTTAGAAGTTTAAAACCTGACTTTTAATTTATTTTTTCCAATTATCCCAGATTTATATTGACAACATTCGTCTTCAGTAAGTTGATTTTTGATTTCTACAGGTTAAAGTGAAATGTTAATCAGGTTCTTGCAGATCCAACATTTCTTGCACATCAAAGAAGTAAATATATTATTTTTTTACCACCGAATATTTAATCTCACACTTTCTTCATGTTGGTTGAGGTTTGGTTAATGACTGCATCTGATAGTCTGACAAATTCCACAGTAAAAATTGTCATACCAGTCAGTCAAAAGAATTTAAGGAGTTTGTTTACTTATATATGACATGTAATGGGTTTCAAAGAGCATCCAGAGAGCTTGGTAAAGGATTTGTTGCATTTATTATCCTTCACTACACTTTGCTTCACTTCATGTTTAATAGGAAGTTTAAAAAAAAAAAAAAAAAAAAAAAAAGAAGAAAAAATGTCTTTTGAGGTTGCATTTCTTAAAAATCGGTGGTTTTTATGAAAGATTCAGCAACAAGGAACTTTATGAGTGAATCTGTGTTGTGTTGAAGTTAGTTCCATGTTCCTCTCTAACTACTGGATATCATGAAGAAAAATTGTATATCCCTTTATACAGCTCTGGTAGTGATAACTGATAATAGCAATATGTGCAAAATTCTGCCTGATTTAGGTGACACACAAATCATTGGGGTCTGTACCATGTATTTCAATACCTAGTTTGCAGAATGTTATAAAAATGAAGTATGCACCTCCAATTTTCATACAGGTTAATAAATGCAGCATTTCTCACTTGACAAGATAGAAACTCACAGAAGGTGGATAAGTAGGCAGACAAAAACACTCTTTCACAATTACAAGCAGAAAATAGCACCTGTCAACAACATAAAACTCCAGTTCTCTAAACTGGTTAGAAAAGGATATTGAGATTTAGTATATAAACTTATTAAAGTTAAGTAAAATTCAACTCTAGGGAAGTCTCCAGAAAAAGAAATTGCTTCTAGAAGGACTTTTTTTATTCTGTGTATCTGCTTTTGATGATAATATCTTCAAACTAATACTGGATTGGAATAGTCCACTGTACTTCGACTCATCCTTTCTTACTCAGTATGACTCCTGAATTTAATACAATTGATTTCTACACCAACTTATAATAAATTCTTTTGAAACTCAGAACTAAATAATGCATGTTAATGATCCATAGTTGCTAGTAGATTTGGTAATTAGAATGATAGAGTCATAGAATTGTTTGTGTCCCACTGAGACCTTTTTATTCCATCTCCTACAGGCCATGGATCTGCAAGCCTTACCTCTACCGAAGTGGCAGACCAAAGGACCAGCCATCTAATTTTTCAGTCCAGCTCTCTCATCTCATGGCACCAATGAACAAGAAGTCAAAACATGGATTTCTTTATTTAATCTGGATTTTGTCCTAGAGAATATGTATGTTGTCAAGAATCATACAGCTATGTGATTTATTTTTAAATCCTCTTCTTAAATACCAAGCCATTTTTTATCAGATTATCTCCCCTACTATTTTCTGATTTTCTTTTGCATGATGCTTTTTTTTTGCTATTAACTTTTAGTCAGAGTTCACTCAATGGACCAAACAACAGATGTTAGATTTAAATGCAAATCAATTGTTTACTGTATAATTACATAAATACGGGTTGAATATGGGCTGAATATCATTAAACTATTCCCTCAAACTTTACATCTTAATGCTCTTTAGACTTCATCAAGTTCTTTCCAAATATAGAAAAGATAATTTGCCTTTTTAAATGTTATTTTTTTACTTTCAGAAAGATCATAAGTATGATCAGTACATTATCTACTTTTACTAGGCAGCTTTATGGGGGATGCGAGGAGCTCTTCACTCTGCCACTATCTGTAGATGCTCTGCTAGGTCCTGTACTGCAAGTGCTGCTGCAGCACTGCAGAATCACATATTCTCAAGGCATGTAATGCTTTCCAGGAAGGAGCTGGAGATACCAGCTGAAAGAAATACGTGTCTCTCCCAAAATACAAGCCCACAGTGATTTCTACCCCATCATGTGACTTGCTCCATCATACAATGTACCAAGGGGAACACATACTTTGCATCACTCAAAGCTGGATTGTTACCTCCCCATTCCCTTTACAGCTGTGTATTCTACATTATGTAGGACTGGAATATCTGTCACTAAAGAATGAAACCACACAGGAATACAGGGATAGAAGGCCCTTAAGATGTGCTCTAACCCATCCTTTGAACTCAGGGCAAGTTCAACTAAATTTATGATATTTTAACATTTTCATGTGAAAAATTCTTTAAAAATGCACGGTAACAGAGAAGCCACAATCTTCAAGAAAATCATTCCAGTGCTTCACCATTCTCTCACTTGCTCTCACCAGTGAAAACAAATTATTTGCTTCTTCCTCCTTTTAGGTATTTCAGATTAGATCTCCCAAAGACAGCGGACATCTCTAAAGACCAAATGTATCTCCAAAGCAGATGTGTCTACATCTCAGCTAACTATCAGAGAAGATGATGGCATGATTCATCTGATCTAGTTTAGGTGTCCACATGGAAATAAAATGAATCATGCTGTTTTTCTCCTCTATTTATACAGAGAAAGAGGGTGATTAGTTCAGCGGAGCTAGAAGATTAATCTTACTCCTAAAAACTGTTACAAATCTTTTATCTTCTCCTTATTAAAATGAACAGTCTTACTACTTTCAGTCATAGAGGGAGCACATTCTGCCTCTATGTAGTCAAACTTAACTCTAAATACTTCCAAAGGGAAGTCTAAATTGCCCAAATTATGTGCTTAAACTGTATTTCTAGGAGTTTCAAATTTACATAGAGTCTGCCTAGGTTCAAAAATGTTTTGTTAAACTATTTCAGAATTTGCTTTGCTTCTCTAAGTCATGTTTACCTTGGGAAACACTAAGCTTTATGCATCATTTCAACAGAACAACTGCTAAGCCAGTCCATCTGTAGTCTTCAACTAATTTGTACCTCAGTGCAGAATCTGCATGTGATCCCACTTAATGACATCCCTCCATTTTGAATTCTAGCTTTATTTTCCAGCCTGCACATGCACTCTTGTTGCTCTCCCTCACTTGTTGAGAGCACACTGAATATTTCACCATCCAACACAGTAGTGCAAATGGTGTCAATAGCTGCTCAAGAACTACATCTGAAATGTCTTTTTCTATTTTGACCGTGAACACTCACCAATTGAATGGACATTTCCAAAAACTTTAGCATCTGTTTAGTGGCAATTCAATCAAGATAATTCTCTACTTACTTATGAGAATACCATGTTGAATAGCAATAAGAGACTTAGGAAAGACAGTTGATTTAATATCGGTGCTTCTCACATACCCACATTTTGGTTCCATTTCCCCACAGAGAAATTAGATTAGTTAGACCCAGCTTGCCACGAGTAAATACTGTCTCATTGTTATTGTTTGATATGCTATTGTGTTTTGCTATAAATAATTCAGCTAAATANAAAATAAATAAATAAAAAATCACCCCTTACAGTGTTTTGTTACCTCCAGAAATCCGAAGACAACTAACAGTGCACTTCAGAATGTGTATATTGACAAAAGAAACCAATCAATGAAAACCACGTGGAAAGCAATAATGAAAACACTCTTTTCATCTTACTAATGCTGCTCCATAGCTGTACATAGGAATCCTTTATCTATTAACAGCCTGATCAACATGGGTGATAGATGGGCTTGAACAGAACTAATTGTTTCCAGGGGAAACTGATAGGACACATGAGAACATTTTCCCCTTTTCTCCCTTTTTTAATGACTCTGCATAAGAATCTGATTTAAGGTCATAGAGTAACATATTCTTTGATGTCATATATTAAACCACATTTTTACTCTGCAATACAAAAAAGGTTCATTATGGAGCTTTCCATTTTATACATTCCATTTATACATGCCATATACATATGACTTTGAATGGATGCATGTCAATACTGATGAAAGCAGTGACATTCACTAAACAATTGACAATGCCGAACTCAAAACCTTCAAGGAAGATGGCAGATAAAGATCGCATCAGCTTACTACCCCATCACACAAGTACACAAGTTAGTGATTCATCTCAGCTACCATCTCAGCTAAATACCATATTCTCTTTTTACCTCAACTCTAGAAAGTTATGGGATGTTTAAGGTATGATTCATCTAACACATTTTAGACATTTATGGGAAGATGAATCATGCAAAAATATTTGTGTGGGCATGAATCATGCTAAGAAAAAGTGCCTCTCATTTAATTTTCTGCTGAGGGAACTGATGGTGACTATCTCAACAATCCACTCTATCATACCAATCATCATTAGTTTTACATGTATAGTTTGGTTATCTTAGTTACAAACATCCTTGCAACTTCCATATTATTGTCATGTAGCAGCTGTATCTGAATTCCCACTGTAGAAAATTTGATCAAGCTCTGCATCCTCCAGAGGTCTATTTGTCCAGAATTTGTTTCCTTGCAAGGACATAAGTTTTTTAAATTATGTATTTATCTAATTTCCACTGCATGAATGCAAACTATATCAGAGAACAAATTTCTGGTGAAAGTAATGAGCTCTTCAGGAAAATATACAAACTGTACAGAAGACAAACAACATACCCCTGCAAGTTGGAAGGCATGTTCCATTTCTTTTTGACCTGACAGTCACACAAAATAAATGTGTATCTTCTTTTATATCTGCATATTTGCTGAGACTTGTGCAGTTAAAATACTGTCATAGCGAACATGTCCAGTTCTGGCAATCTTCCTTCTATAATCTTGAAGACAGTGCTGTAGTGCTCTCTCCCTCTTGTGTATCTTTCATCTCACTTCTGAATTTCATATTTGGTTCCAGAACTACTGATGAGGCTCCCTCAGCCTCTACTAATAGAGATCAAGCAGATAATGGAGGTACAGGAGAGAAAAACCTGAAAGCAGCATCCCTATTCTCCACTGCATTTACCAAATGCATTTTAATTTAATTCCCTGCTAAATCCAGTTTCACAAGAAGATCATATATTAAACTATTTCCTGAACTGGCCACTTTCCTAGGAGTGACAAAGTGGACCACAGCTCTTCGTCATACTGCAGTCTATGAAGAATGGGATGGAAGAAGGAAAACAAAGAGCACTGATCTGCTGTGACCATCCAAGGAAAGAAAACTTTCATTTCAGTTCTAATGGTAAGTTTCTTTTAAGAGAAAGCCATGCAAATTAGTGTTACTTTAATCCGAAGGGATGGAAAATAATTGCAGCTCTTGATCACTGACTGTTACTATGAACACAAGATGCAAAAAAAAAAGATGTGAAAGCTTTCTCCATAACCATGAAAATCATCTGGTTACAAAGCAATAAAATACTCCCTTCACAAATCCCACACATGTGGGAATGACTCATTTCCAAATTAGCAAATAATGTACTGTGAAAACAGGAGGAAGGTGAACAACCAGAAAACTTCTCAGTCTCCTGAGATTCCTTGAAGTTCCCTGCTATTCTTTTTGGAGATCAGAAGTTCATATGGATAGTTTGTGCATATTAAATATCACAAGAACACTCTGCTGTGAGAACTAATTTCCTCTCTTTATTTGTGGGTCTTAGTGGGATGACATTTACCACAGACACACAGGATCATCCTGCCCTTTCTTGAGAATTCTGTGTACTTTTGTCAGTGGTTCAAGAAGGCTGCTGAAACCAGCATGACTACTGATGAAGGACTCTGCTTGAGGATGGGAAATTGCCCTTAGAAAGTTGTAATTTGACTTGAATCAAATGGCAAGTAAGGAATCCCCTTCTCTTCTAGCTGGCAGATAATACAAATTAATATACCTTCATGCTGTTCTAAAATAAAAACATGACTAGTCACAGGGTGTGTGGCTCAAGAACAGAGCACATATGCAATGAATAGCACTGAAGTGAGCTTCTGAAGCTGCAGAGAGAATTACTTTATGTGAAGCTGAGTATCAAAACAACTCTTAAACAACTATTTCTTAGATTCTCTGACTTATTCCTGCCATTAGGATTTTTTTTAAATTTTTTTTTTCATTTGACATCTTTCTGTGTGATTTGGTTCATCAGCATAAGTAACTTTCTGAATGGCATAAACAATAATCATTTGTGATTTAGGAACCATGGGAAAAAAGTAACATTATAAGAGCCATTGTGGATCAACTGGAAATATGGGACATAGAAAACTTTCATCTAAATAAGAAAAGATGACACCCATATATATATTTTTGTGGGAAAATGCACTATAACATAAACCATTCCACTGAGCAGTCACAGGTCTGTAAACACTCATATTACAGTCATAGATGGCACATACAAAAATAGACTCAGAGGAGTAATGAAAACAGGCAAAAAATATATAAAAGCTTTTGCTGTTTGTTTTTTGTTTGGTTTGGGGTTTTTTTTTTTTTGCTTGCTTGTTTTTGTTTTGTTTTT
>VXAU01000588.1:8590-32057 GCA_013399695.1 Formicarius rufipectus | reverse complement strand
TTTGGTTTTTCAAGTAGAATGTTCCCTGCTTCTTAGGCTTTACTGGTTTTAGCTTTTCTAAATCTACAACACAGCTTTAAAATTGCAAAGTTCTGGATTTATTCTGTCTTTTAACTGTTGATGTAGTACTTCATGCATCATTTATAACTTGCTGCTACAATCTCACCAAGTCAATAGTCTTCAATAATAAATAAGAAAATATGTAGATAAGTAAGTATTGTTTTAAATTTTCTCCTGGATGGCTTAGTTTATATAGGTATGTAAGACAATGGTGTAAGAGTATTTTTTCCTTAATGGTATTCAGAGATGGGGATAAATAAAATGGATATTTTCTCCTTTCTCTATGTTTAAGAATTATAATTTGTAGTATCATCATAATGAGACAATTCTTGCCAAAGTGTCACCTTTTCAAAGTATAAAGGATTCATTTCACTTTAGCCATATAGAAGTCAAACACTTCACTACCCTAGCTATTTGGATAATCAGTGAGTTCAGATACGCAGCTCCTCATATTTCGTTCCTGAGGCAAATCTAAGATTACTGATTAATGAAAAAGATTCTTTAACTGTGAAAACCATAGTTCCCACTCACACAGACAACTCTGAAGGGAAATTCATCCTGATTATGGCAACCATCCACCTTAGGATGGAATGAACTGCACTCCGGAGTTCCTTTTCTTTCTTCATGAATTATGTTCAACTTAAATGAAGCAATGGAGTTCACACTCTTTTAGTAACTTTATAGGTGACTAAAGTTAGAAAAGACCAATCCCACTCGGATAGTCTGCAAATTCACTTGGGTTTAGTGCTAGGTGGATTTAGTACTGTTTACCTACCTCATGGACCTTCAATTGTCACAAAGATGTGTAGGGGCAGGGGGACAAGGAGGGGTGAGAGGTCATGGGGAAAAAAAAAAAAGGAAAAATATTTTACTGTAAGAATCTCTTCTCTTTGAGAATCTCTGGGTGTTAAATTCATTTTGCAAAGACCTTCAAGTGCAAATGGCTAAAAAAGTTACGAAACATAAACTTGCCTCTTACCTGATGATATGCTTACTCCTGATGAAGTCTCAAAGGTCTAACCTATTACATAAATGGAATACTTTTAGCAAAGATATCTTAAAACTAAGGAATCATAACTTTTTAAATAAAAAAAAAACAACCAAAAAACCCCCCAAAACAAACAAAACAAAACAAAAACAAACAAAAAAACCCCACACATAAAAAAAACCCAAAACCAAACAAACAAAAAAAAAACCACAACAAAACAAAGTAGCAAAGTTTTTTACTGCTTTACTGATTTTTCTCTGGCACTAATAAAATATGCTACAACTGACCATTTTTCAGTCAAACCTTGAAACTCCAGTTACCATTGTAGAGAGGGATAAGGAACCTCTTACTGATTGCCTATTAAATGTATTCAGCTCATATCCTAGCAGGTTAGTAACTATGCAGTAATACATATATCTATATACCTACCAGTAATAATTTTGTTTTTAACTTCAATGAATGTGTGTTGCTTGATATACAGGTCAGTTAACCAGTTAAGAATTTAATAATATCCATTTTCTGTTCCCAGAGTAAGGATGCAGCACACTGCATTTCAAAATATTTCTTCTTAAAGAATACTCTACCATATTGACATGATTTTTTTTGATTTATCCCATAGAAATGGATATACTTACGTAGAATACATCCCATAGAAAAGAAATACTGTGGTGAAAAGTCTATACTGTTCTGACTATATTTAAAACACCTTTACTAGATAACTACTATTTCCATTGCACTAAAACTTGAAATAACTTTTTGAACTAAATTTTATTTCTGAAAAATCCAGCTTCTATTAAGTATTCTGAATACATTTATCTTTAATAAATGTAGACTCCATGAAGAGTCCATGTAGAGTCATGAAGACTCCAGAATTAAATTTTTCTGGGTCTGTCTGAATAATCAGCTCATTTCCTGAATCTGTTTTAGGATAAAATCCAGGTGTGCAGCAATTCCCTGTCCCAGAAAATAAACTTCAATTAGTTTCCCTAAGAAGGTCTGTGATCCAAATATCCAGTAGAGCAAGACCTGTAGGTAGAAAGCCACTGGTTATTAAAGAATAACAATTCAACTTTTTAAGAATGCTTGCATATGAAGTTGAGCTAGCTATATGGACTGAATTCTAAGCAGCATCCTAGCATACTGAAGAGGAAAGAAAGTTTTTTGTAAACCAATGCTTCCTAATCTTTCCAACATAGCCAGAATCTGAAGAGAATTATTAGTTTTACCAACACTTTGGTCAGCAGAAACTTCTGCCTTCATTGGAAGATGGAGAAAAAAGCCCAGCCAATTCTTCTGAATATATCTTTTTCCGATCACTTCTATCTTGCTTTAGGGAGATTATTTATTATTTAAAAGCTAATATCCCAAAGATATTCTGACAGTTATTTATGACCATCGGTTGAAAATAAAAAACAATACAATGTACTGTTAACGTGCAAGTGAAGCCAAGGTTGTGGCATCCACCTGTTTCACACAGGGGCTTCCAGTACAGCATGTGACAGAATAAATAGCTAGTTCCACTAACACTCAACAGATAATAGTTTTCAGACCAAAAGAGAAATTACTCAGTAATAGTTTCTAAGTTCCTCTGAGAAAAACTATGCAAGCCATTGGTGTGTGGGATCACCTATTTTTGTTTTATCACATAAGCATTTGCTGATCTTTGATCTCAAAGGCCAGAGGGGAGACTGAACTTGGAAATCTCATACTGTTCATAGTGATAAGAAGTCATTGTTTATTGATGTTACTGGCCCTTGATCTTTTTTGTTGTGTTGTACTGTGATCTGACTCTGAAACACACAGGAAATTCATTCATGTTGTGTGTTTGTGGAACTCAGTGATTACTTCTTCCCAGGAAGGAAAACCTGACCATGGAATGCTAGAGAGACAGATATTGGCTCAAATGCTGACCAGAAAAGCTGCTGCATTTTCAAATAAAGTTTTAAGCACACTTATCTGAAGGAAATCAATCATTTGGATTAACAGTGAGAAAAACATTCTTCTATTACTTAGAAAGCAGGAAGGGAATCTACTTTGGAGAATGGAATGTGAAAAGTTTTTAAAGACGCTTGAGTTTAATTTTCATTAAAATTGTTTAAAAAACCCTATCTAATTCCTTCAGGTAGAAAACAAGTGTATCTGGATTTCTTATACTCTCTTTAGTGTTATATATTAGTACACAAAATAAGACTGTCATTTCCTTGGAAGCCTCCAAGAAAACCCATGGCTGTTACAGTATTTTGTAGTGAGACTAATCCTGCACACTCTGTGAGAACCAGGATACAAGGGGTTTTGGCATGGGGACCTCTAATTTTTGTATGCCACCACAGTTAAGTTAAAAGACAAAACATTAGAAACCAAAGTGTTTCTACACATTCATGGAAGCACATGTTTTGAGCACCTTCAGGAAATTAGAAACTTCAGCACCTATACAGTTAGGTACCAGGAGTTTTCAGAGTACAGTTCTGAATGTAGACAATCATATTTTCTCCAGCTTCTGGTATTTACTATCAAAAGTAAGTTTGTGGATGAGTCATCTAAGAACATCAGTGTTCAATACAATTTGACTTCTTACTGGCATCTCATGAAAGACAGCTGTATACATTAAGCCTATTCACTCACTTGAATGAAGAATGTCTGCCAGTTTACAGGTGGATACAGAATATATGATTCAGCATGTTGTCATGCATCATGCTGAAATCTGTGTGTCAGACCTTAATATTGGAAAGAAGTCTGAGCCCACTGAAGTTGGTATTCAACTACCATGTTTGGTGCTTAATTGCTTCTTTAGACTTAGTTCCTTGATCCCATGTTTTTAAAGCAATTTGCAGTCTTCGATGCTTTGCTTTCACTGAATGTCTAGTACTAAAGTCTGAGCAAAATATCTAAATTTTCTAACTGCAGTAATAAATAATACAGTATACAAATAACTTGTCAGTCATAGTTACAGCAATAGTGAACAATTAAATAGCATTTTGAAATGGAGTATTAAGTGAACAAGTTAGACTGTTTATGATATTAGAAGCCATCCAAGGTAAGACTTGATCTACTAGATTCTTATAGATGCTAACAGCAACTAATAGTACTTTGTAAAAAAAAATAAAAATTCTCCAGCAAAATAAGGAGGCTCCTGGATCGTGAAAAACTGGCTCCACTTCCAAGTTCTGCTACGTGTGCCATGTATGTTTCAGTAACAGAAATACTAGCAGACTTGAGAAAAAATTAGTAAGTGCTCTCATCATACATGCTTTTATGATAGGGCATTGTATAAATTCTGCCCCATAGTACTGTAATATACTTAAGCTATAAAGGGAACCTGTCTTCAGAGATAATAGATTGAAATGTATGTTCTGTTACTTAGGATTGAGAATTGAAGATATGTAAATAGAAATAAAATAGTTAATATTTCCCACAATAATACAGGGTAGTTTTGATCGGTGAATAGTACTGAGAATCCGGATACTTTGAGTTCCAGTATCCCCACACTGACCAGAAGCTGACTACTTGTGAAGGCATGAGGAAGTCCTGTAATTCCCTCTACTTCATAGTCATAAAATCATTTATGTTGGAAAACACCTCTAAGATCAGCAAGTTCAACCATTAATCGAGCACTGCCAAGTCTAACACTAAATCATGTGCTTAAGAGCCACATCCACATGTCTTTTAAATACCTCCAGGGATGGTGACACATCATGTCCCTGGGAGGTCTGTTCCAACACTTGACAAACCTTTTAGTGAAGAAATTTTTCATAATATCCAATCTAAACCTCTCCTGGCACAACTTGAGGCCGTTTCCCCTCATCGCATTCTATTCTTTTGCAATGTTAGTCCAATATTCTTATTTGCATGAGAAGGAGGTTATGAGGGTTGTTTATTATTTGATCACCAAGTTTTATACATCAAGAGACATAAATAGTCTATCTACACTTATGACTAAATGAAGAGAGGAAATTTGCCCGAAATATAAACAATAATATTGCATCATTGTTTCCATATTAAAATAGATATACAATGGTATATGATTTGTTATATGTGACTATTATGTTTTCTATTACTGACTGAATGTTCCGTTATCTGTTATCTTCTATAACAACAAGGAAAGAAAGGTACAGGCTATTGTACTAGTGTCAAGCTAGAAAGACAGAACAGATATAGATAATTCTTACATGCATGTAAGAAATACCATCTGAAACATAAAACCAGAGACAATTCTGATCTCTAACTGACTAAATATCTTTCAGGAAAGTAATACAGTGAAACGCAGACAGTGGTCTCAGTTAAGTGAACATGAGTAACATTTGAGTAAAGAAATGAGAAAGAATTTTTGACTGTTAATGTTCGATCCTCCTCTTTCTTATTCATGTCATTTACCATGTGAAGATAATTAGGGGGGTGTTTGGGCCATGGCTGACACAGATGTTCTGCTCTCTCCCTAGAGGTCCTATATTCTTTACCTGCCCCAAAATTTCAGCCAAAGAACCAAATCTAGAAATGATTTTTCCCAATGGTTGCACCAAAGGGGGAGTACAGTAGCTGTCAGTGGTGCATGGGGGTACAGACATGCATGTTGGTAGCACAAGGGTCAGGAGGAGCTGAGCAGCTCTGCTGGTGGTCCTGGAGTGAGTAATCAGCACAGATAGGGCATGGATTTGGAGGAATGCAGAAGCTCAGTGTTGTGTTAAAAGGGCTTGTAAGACAGTGGGATAAGGTCTCAGCACAGAACAAACTGGCAGGATAAGGATTGGGAGACTGAGTTGGAGTCTCAGACAAGATGGAATCTGGGGTGGAAAGCTGCATAATGCAGGTTTTATGGCTACAGGAAAGAGAGGATTATGAAAAACTCTGGGGCTTTGGTTTAGAGAAACCTAGGTATTAGAGCTAGCAGGACAGGAAGACTTATGTGAGCCTTAGTGAACCTCTGCATTGAGTTTGACAGGCACTTGGCTACTTAAGAGTCATTAATCATTCATTTAATCTGCCTTATTTATTAATAAGCATACTTTCTCTCAAGTCCTCTACTTTCCCTTGATATTCTTGCAAAAAAGACTCTAACTGCTCTGGTTGACACTAATCTGCTCTTAGATTTTGCTATCCTCACCTTTTCCCTGAATTTTAAAGGAACCTGAGTCCATTCACAGGTACTGCAAGAACCAACTTGCAAGTAGGCAAACATCACTTGGTTTCTTTTTTGCACAGTCTCATGTTTAAATATTAAAGGGTGAAATATTGCATATGCAGCAATTGCTTTATTGTTCTACACATTCAGCATCTACCCCTGTTACCTATTTGATGGTCTCCCAAAAAAGTACTTGTTGAGATAGCTGCAGACTGGGTGGCCAAAAGTAGCCAAAAAAGATGGTTGAAAGGCCTGTATGCAACACAATAATAACGGGACAGCAATCAGATGGGCTGAGAAATGTGACACTGAATTACAATCTTAGGATTTTGTTCAGTTTTGATCAAGTTTCAGTTACTGCAGTTTCTTTTTTGATATAATTATGGATCCATTCTTCAAGCAACCTGTAAATAAGTGAGCAACATCTTTTAACTAAGAAAAATCATATACTCAGAGTGATTTAAAAAACCTACAGGTACAATAAAGTATATATGTGATGAAAATCAACATGAAATTAATGCAAATTTCAACTCTGCAGGTTTAAATATATGATGATTATAGCAATTAAGATGTAGTTTACACAACAGTTGTTCTTTGAAGTGCATTTTTCATCTGAAATATTTTGGGCACAGTGCCCACCTCTTCATGCAAGATATGCCTTTTTTTTTCTTTTTTCTTCCATTTTTAAGAGATACTTGCAGCAACTTGCAAGACAATAAAATCAGTCTTCTTTTCTTTGGCAAAAATCTTGCAACATAGAACTGGAAGGGCAGTAAGGAGAAGCTGGCCCTCACTCTGCCCTGATAATTGATGTAAAGAATTTATGTTTACTGACATATAAACCTTGAAGAGAATGGCAAAAAAATATGAGATTTCATGTGCAGAAATTGGCATATAAAATTTTCACATACAGCTCCAAAAATAACAACTCTACTAAAACATAATCCTACCAGAAATATCAATTCTATCTTCTATGGAGATATCTATCACAACATCACTATAGAAAACACAAACTATCTCCTCATTGATAGACTGAGACTATTTGAATTTAAAAGAGAGCGAACGACTCTGGTGTGGCATGACATTTTGGCCTTAAATTCAGATTAGAAAGCTGACTTCAGTAATTCCAGCATTTCATAGTTAACCTCTTTTAAGAAGTGACACTTTACAAAAAAGATAACAGAGTAACGTCTATCTTAAATCCACATTAATATGTCAGAACCAGAAAATGTCATTACATAGTGTCAACGATCCCATAGCATTCACAGGTGTACTACAACACAGTTTTCTCTCAAAAGTACAAAAAACCCAATTATTTGGTTCAGTATTTTGATCCTACTTACAGTACTATATATAACTACAAAATTAACAATTAAAAGAGGCAAGTTTTGTGTTTGATCATAGAGCTTGCATGTCATGTAAGAGTTTAGATCATTGTTGCCATCAGGGCTAACTAGTGTTAACTAGTTTAAGAATCTATTGTTATATATATTTTTCTATTAACCATAAATATTCCTAATTTATATAACTTTTCAGAAGATAAACATCTGATGTCTTTCAAGGGACAGGACTGGGCAGCCATACAAGTTCTCCTGCAGGGAAACACTGCTCCATGCTCTGTTGGGATGTAAAGGACACTCAATAATTAGCTTAATCTTTACAAGTTACTAACATCAATATTTTCAAAGTAAGATTTTTTTTTTTCTAGTGACATAGTCACAAATTGTTACTGGAAATTCTCACGGTTAACCACAATGATGTGAACTTTCCTGCTACCTCTGGGTATTACATATAAAAACTTTGCTTACTCAAGGAATTCCATGCTCAATAGAAAATCTGAAGAACAAAAGAACTAAAAGAAACAGCCCTATGCAGTTCAAAAGATGTAAAGGAATGCTTAGGGTTTCTAGAATATTACAAGAATGTCTTTGCTGATCTCCATGAAGCGTGACAGGTATAATCCAAGCTTCAACAGGAAAGATTAGTAAAAGTCCTACAACAACAACATGCAAAACACCAAACTCATCTGCTATTAAAACATCACTTTTTTATATGCGTGCACCAACATTTCAAAAGTAGTAAATGACTCAGTATTGCTGAGGAGAACCTTTACTGCATTTCATATTATAATGCATCACTCATTAAGAATATGAGTAGAATGGAATAATACCTTATATGTAATGAAATATAAATATTGGAGACTAGATTGAGATTTAGAAAAAGACTGATTTTGTTCTTTAACCTGACACTGATAGGCGGTGGGACTTAAAAGAAATAAATTTACTACTTGTGCCCTGCTTCTCTTTGTCATTACTTATACTGTGAACTTTTTATGAATGAGACTTTGCTTACTACATGTCTGCACAGCACCAGTACACTGCACAGCATACACTCAGAAAACATGTACTTTGATGTGTTCCAATAGCAATTTTAGTCATAATGAGCTCTTCTATTTATTTTCCATCACTACTTAATCTTACATCTTCAGACACTCCTTTATATACTTCCTTGCTTCCCCTGACAGTTTCTGGATAGCCATAGTTTGATATTCACATATCAAACTTGTCAGAAGTGTCCTGAACCAAGAATATACTCAGCTCTTTCCTCTTTACACTCCTAAGTAACCTAATGTCAAATTAAATTACATCTTCCTCCTGCCTAAATGCCTGAAAGAACCCTTGCTATTGAGTCTTCACAAGTACCTACATCGCCCACAAACTCATGCTAGTTAGACACAATTTTGCTTAATCACCAATTTTTACACCATTTTCCTAGGAAGACAGCTGTAATCTAAATGTCCAGTTTATTAAAGTTCGAATGCAAATACTCCACCTCAGGTGGATGCCCTTGTAAAGGTAAAAGCAAGGTGACTGACTGCTCCTTTGAGAGTATCTGGTCAAAGAAGCCATACAGACATGACCAACACATGGTAAGGGTGGTCATGTTAAGAACAAACTGTCAGTGGCACGAGCTGATAAGGATATGTGGAATATGAGAATGGTTTTTCAGTTGAGAGGCTAGCGAAAGGGATGGAGATAAAACACACAGAGACATACACCCTGGCTAATCAGCATTATCAAAAACAAGAAACAAACCTGGTCTGTCACAGTAATTGATGGGCTACAAAGAACCTGAAAGCAAACCTGTGCTTTGCAACAGATGACTATGCAACCTGGGAGTCCTGTATGTTGGAGGGGTTCAGTGGGACTGGACCAACTGTTGAGGCAATGTGCAGAAGGGGGAACAGGAGGAAACAGGGAGGCAGACAGGTAGAAAGGGATATAAAATGAGTCAATTGTGTGTTAATCAGAGCTGGTCAGTATGCTTGTCTGGCAGAGGTAGTGGGGCTTTTATGCCACAGCCACTGGGAATGGTGTGTGTTAAAAATACACTTGAGGGTACTGGGGTGAGTGAGGAACTCAGAGCTCATGGCTGGAGAGGGACCGCAGGTTGCAGCCTATGTGCCTGCTGTCAGCTGTGGGAGAGTGAGTGTCTACATCGTTCCCAAACTAGGTGTGAGTGTGGTGTGCACGTGTATTTGTTGCAAGCTTCATGCTGGACTTGCCAGCGAGTGTGAAGGAGCCTCAAGTCACAGTAGGGATATAAGGCAGGCAGAGAGTTCGAGGTGATATTTAGTGTGGGGTCCCTGTGGGAAGAGTGTGTGAGCACTGTGTGTTTGCAGCAAGAACCTACATCAGCTTGCAAGTCAGGCACCTTTGGGGCAAATAAGAGGGGTCGAGATCCAGGCAGAAGTGTCATTTTGGTAAAGGGGCCATGCTGGTACCCCAGGGATCTCACAAATGTGCATGTGCCTGTGAACTTGGAAAATGTTGTGTGTGTGCTGCACTAGTGACCTTCTGGGGCAGCCTGGGTGATCAGCCGTGTTGGTGTCCTCTCTGAGTGTGCGTGTATCCCCACACGCATATGCCCCTGGGATACATGAACAGCTTCACTACAGGTTGAACCTGCAAACCTAACAACCCCTAACAACCCTAACACATATCATATTGCTTCAGAAGAGCCATAAACCACCCTTTTGGCATGGGAGACAAAGGCAGAAATGCAACGATTCTTGTTCCAGTGGAGAGCAATAAAATGGAAATCTGACCTTCAATTTGTCACAAGGCCACTTAGCTAAAAGGGAAAAAACAAAAACTCTGGTTTACTTTGTATCCAAAGATCCATGTAAAACACCCAAACATTCAACAGGCAGAAAATGATGTCTGCCTCTGGTTTCAGAATTTCTTTCCTGAATGCTTGACATAAAAACATTTTTCAGATTAACAACATGTAACTTTTGCCATTTAGACTGGAATGAAATATACTTAACACCAATCCATATGTAGAATGCTCCTGCTCTTTTTTCTTGTTTTTTAATCAACGGTATAAAATTTCAAACTTAATTTTCAGTTTCTGTTTATTGTGTATTATGCTAATGATTTGCCATGAAAAATACAAAAAATAATTTAGTAAACAAAAGCCATTTTAAGCTAAAAGTTACAACATAAACAAAGTGTATTTTCATCTGCTTATGATTTCCTAGGAGGGGGAGGGAAAATAGACACTTATATTTTTAGCATACATTAAATAAATCAAATCATAAATACATGCAGAATAATGTTTCTAATTCAGGTAAAGATATATGATGATCAGCATCTGAACTTCCAGATACTTCAAAAGCATCAAAAGCAAAGCCATGTAAAATAGTGTCAATAATACACTTTTAAAACATCACCACGTTTCACCTCGTGTGAAGGATGTGAAAGTATATCTCTAGGCATGGTATATTGCCATAAGCCAATAAGGGATGGTAAACTTCATCTTAGAATTAAAAATTAAAATATGAAAATATAAAATAAATGTTTTTCTTCACAATCTTTAATTAAACTATTTTCAGTTCTGTCAAAGAACCAATCCTTTAGAGAAATAAAATGGGAGTTTCTTTACTTCTGCCTCAGGAAAAAAACATTGAAGCTGTACCATTAATCATCCTGGAAGGTACTGTATATATTTGAGATAAATGTGAAAATACTATGTTTTGTTTGATAATACAGTATTTTTTACTTTGGTTCACTTTAGAGATGATGACTTGGATAAGGTCAAATAAAACAACAGAAAAACAAAAAAGAGTATTCAATAAGATGTATCAACTTGAATAACCCAGGTTAGAAGGTATCTTGAAAGTCTGAATGGTTCAACATTTTGTGGGAAAAGGAGACTCAATCGAATTATCTAGCACTCTGTCCAATTTCATATTGAAAAACTCCAATGGCAGGGACTCATCTTTAAAACATTTACTTACTCAATGTAAAAAATTTATTTCTTGTATTGAGGTGAAACCTCTCTGACTGCTACTTGGAGCCATTGCTACATGTCACCTCCATGAAGCTTCTTGTGGAGAGAACCTCTGTCCTCTTTGTAGCTGCCCTTTAAGTACTGCTAAACTGAACTTCAGCTGGTGTTAAAAGCCCATCCATTTGATTGGTGGTCTTCTTCCTTTGTTTTTCTTGAACAATTTCACTTACAAATGATTGAGAGACTCCGGACAAAGAGACTCATTAACCATGTCCACAGTCCTTATGGAGAGCTGAAGACTGCCAACACTTCAAGTTACACCTGGAAACCTCCTGTAATTCTGTTCATGTGCCTTCTCTTTACTAATTATCTTGCTCACATTAACTCTTACATTAGTCTGCTAAGGTCATTGACTTGGCGAGATTAACATTCCAGCTCAACTGAGCATTTAAATACAGGTTTATGTATAGCGCTGCTTTGGAATGGATTTAAGCACACAGTTAAATGCATGGTGTGACATGCCATAATCTCTGCAAACTCAAAGCACTGTGTCACCTTTTTATTACAAACTCTTCTAAACATTTCCAAAGTCATATAAGATAACACATACTCCCTTATTATCTCTGGTTGGTTAGATGTCATAACTGACATATAATAAAGACATAAATAGAGATACAACACTTTACAGAGCTTTAACTAAGTGTGAGACTGCAGAGCTCCACTGGGAAAGGCTCCAAATATGCAGCTCTCAACTCACACCAAGAGGCTCTCTCTTTTTGCAGTTCAGACATCTGCAAAACGGAGTCTAAAGAGATCCCCACACATAGTCATAAATCCACAGTATCATTGTTCATCTCTTTTGAGTTTGGCTGGGTTTAATTTTGGGGTTTTTTGGGGGTTTTTTTGGGTTTTTTTAAATACTAATATTTAATATAAAGAAATGCCTAAAAAAAGTCACAGGAATGTTTCCAAACTAGCAACAAATGTAGCTCATTTCCATTTTCTTCATTAAATGAGAAATTAAACGGGTTATTTTGCCTCTTGCTGAAAGGATTAGTTGTCACATTAAATAGCAATTTTCATGAAAAAACATAATCCAGATGTTACAAAAAGAGCTCAGTGAATAATATATGGAAATTCCAAAGTTCTTGTACCTTTTAACTAGGATAGAACCTATTGGTTTTTACAACATTTAAAATGTCTACCTTCTCCAGATGTATTACAGGCTTATTACACTCTGGGACATGTAATTCCTCAGGATTCATTCTACACAATAGCCTACCAAAATTAAGAATCAGTACACCAGTGCTATCTTATTGTGTGGAAATAATTTTCCAGATGAATCCAATACTGTGTGGGCGTGACCCTCATCTATGGTCTCTCCAGGAAAATGAAGATTCCTGCCTGCAGCAGACATGCCACTATCTTATCTTCTGAAACTACTCCCTCTATTTACTGCCAAGATATCACATGAGGTGACACTTGACTTGTTAAGTTTATAAGGAATCAGTATAAAACGTCAAATGTCTTCATGCTCATAGAGTAAAATTTTCCCCTCATTATAGGAAATTATGGAAAGTATCGATATCTTCCGCATAACAACATTTCCCTCATGAAAATCTTTTTGCAAGATGGAACAATTATTCTGCTCCATAATTTTAGAGTTGGAACATCTGGTTTGGCCAGGATAGAACTGGGTTTGCATCTTTGCTCTTTGAATGCACATACTCTCACAACAGTATTATTTCTATGAACAACACCCTCGATTTCCCTTTTCAAATAAAATTCACACTGAAAACAGCTTCTTACCTACCTATATTAGATAAGGTAAAACTGCTAGATGTAAAAAACAAAAAAAAAAAAGAAAGAAAAAATATAAGAACTATCTTCAGTATATAAGCCAGACCAGGGATAAGAGACCTTTTCTAGGATGTAAAGAAAATATATTGAAATAGTTTATACTCCTAATCACATCTAACTTCTCAGTTTCTCACGTTGGAATCAGAAGACTTCATAGATCTCTGCCTCAGGCTGGAGAAACAGGCAGTAATGGTCAGACACTTAGTTGAAAAATGACTCTTCTATCATAGAATTACAGAATGGCTGAGGCTGGAAAGGACCTCTGGAGTTCAGGAGGTCTGATCCCCATGCTCTAGGGCCACCTAGAGTCAGTTGTCCAGGACCATCTCTGTCATATCTCTCCAAGACTCCACAACCTCTCTGGGCAGCCTGTGCCAGTGTTTGGCCTCTCACACAATAACAAAGTTTTTCTTGATGTTCAGAGAAAACCTCTTTTTTTCAGTTTGTGCCCATTGCCTCTTTTCCTGTCACTGGGAACCATGAAAGGAGCCTGACTCCTTCTTCTTTGCACCCTCCCTTCATGTATTTAGAGATATTGATAAGGTACCCTCTGAGCCTTCTCTTTCCAGGCTGAACAGTCCCAGCTATCTCAGCCTTTCCTCACACGAAAAATGCTCCAGTCCTTTGATTGTTCTTGCACCCTTCTGCTGTAATCTTTCCAATATGCCCATGTCTCTTTTGTAGTAAAGAGCCCAAAAATGAATACAGTACTCCAGGTGTGGAGTACAAAAGAGGTTTTCTCTAAGTGGAACAGCCAAAAACTAGGACACTGTTCTTATTAATAAAGACTAAAGCAAAGAAGAAATTGGATACCTCAATATATTTTATGTCCTTTGTCACTGTGACTGCTGCCCATGAAGCAGCAGGTACAGGTTTTTCCTAGTCAGTATTTGTCTGCTTAGTCTCCTTGACTATTGTCTTTGACATCCTTCCACATATTCAACTTTATATGGGCTTTGGCTTTCTTACCTCTGTCCCTGTAAGACTGGACAGCACTTCAATGCTCCTCATGGGTCATATGTCCCTGTTCTGACCTTCTGTATGCTTCCTTCTTACATTTGAGTTTTGCTAGGAATTCCTGCTTGCATTTTTTCCTGCCTTCCGGGCCAGTGGGATGGACGGCTCTTAAACCTGATCCTTGAATATCAACCAGCTTTCTCAGCCCCTTTGCTCTCTGGGACCTCATGCCACAGGATTCTTTCAAGATCCCTGAAGAGGTCAAGTCTCCTCTCCTGAAGTCCAGGTGTGTGATGTTGCTTTTTGCCCTACTGCCTCATCTTAGGACCATCTCATGGTCATTGCAGACAAGGTTGCCTTCAGCCTTTACATTCCTAATGTGCCCTTCCTCGTTCACAAGCATGAGGTCCAGTAGTGCACATCTCTATCATTTGTGTCAGGAATTTATCATCAGTTCACTTCAGGAGACTTGTAGATTTCCTATGTCCTGCTGCATTGCCCCTCCAGCAGATATTGAAATGGTTGAAATTCCCTGTAAGGATCAGGACCTGCATGTGTGAGATTGCTTCAGGCTATTTGCAAAAATTCAAGCATTTTCACCTAAAATCACAGCACAGTGTGTCATCTGGTCCAATCTCTCTGCTTGAGCAGGGCCATCCTAGAGTATATTGCATGGGACGGTATGCAGACTGCAGTTGAATATCTCCAAATAAAATATTTGCATGGATGGAATTAAAATTTAGACTTTGTGTGACTATTTTGAGTCCTCCCATTGTAAATCTCATCCATTGCAGGATCAGGGAATGGCATATGAAGATATTTTGTAACAGCTGTCACTTAATAGTTGAATAAAATCAATCCAGATGATTGTGAATCATTACAATGAATACTGTATAAGAAACTAATTTCTACATGATATGAGAAGTAGAATACTGAAGCACATCCCTTCCTCTGTCACTTCTGAGTTCCTGAGCATGCTAAGGTAATATTGGTAAGGTGTTATGAGATAACAAGTGTCTATCATATTTGTTTGCTGATATTAAAAATTAAAGATGTAAGGATATGGTGAATCTAGCAATCAAGAAATATCATTAATGCATATAGGATGAAAAAAATGTCAAAGTAAAAAAAAAGTATACATAAAAAAACTCAAAGGGGAGAAAAGAGTTTAAAGACTGGTACGATGAGAGGTACAGAAACTTAGTTTTGATAAGGAAAGCATAATTCTCTAAATATTCAAATGTGCATGTAATATTTTGTCATTTACATTACTTGCATTTTACATTCTGCTGTCACTTTATTCAATTTCATATTAGAGTTAACTCTCCCTAAGCGATACTTACTGTCATTTTGTGTTCCTCTGTAAGATAGCAGACTTAAAGCATTTGTGAATCAACAAAGCAGAGCCTGCTACACAAAGGTCAACCACCTGCCCAGGACATCAGTTTCAGAAGTGAATTAGCCTTCAGAGTATATTCCATTTCAGCCCACTCTTCAGCAGCTGCTTACAGACAATGGCAGAGCACTGAGGAAAAAATATACCTGACAACAACTCTGAAAGGGAAGCAAGTTTCGCTTTTTTCCGTTTTTCTGTGGATTTGTGGCCACCTTATCTTCTTATATGAACTAGAGTGAACCTAACCTACAGCACACAAAAAACATAAAAGGCCAGGTTAAGCTTTGAACTCTTCTTAAGAAATTCCAGGCCAATGAAAACAGACAACAGGCCCACACAAGGTTGCCAAAATACAGAATTTGAGGGAGTGTCAGGTACATGTACTATGGATACACATGCACACTCTTACAAGTCTTGTTTCCCATTATTTTTTCCAAAAGTTGAATTTACATAACTCTGTGCATTAAAAATTTTAAAGTACTTCCCCTGCCACCAAAAACGAAAGCTAAAGGAAGTGAGAAGCAACCACTACTGACACAACATCTAAAAACTTCAGTGTCTGCCTCACCCACCGGAAATTACTCTTCCAGTGACCTCAGAAAGAGCAACAGAAAGAAACAACACTGCATGCTACTTGTGTAATAAGCAATAGGCAGTGGTATGAACACAGTCCATTCATAGAAATTTATCAAGGAAGCTGCTCTAAACCAAAACTTTCCTACTGTTTTCACTCACAAAATATTCTAATTTTAAGTGGAAGGTTCAATTAATACCAAAAGCCAGATAGAAATACCCACACGTAAGTAACCTGGTCTAGCCAAAGGTTCCTAGCCCAAAACAGAGGGTTCAAACTGGATGACCTTTAAGGCTACATCCAACCCAAGCCATTCTGTGATTCTATGATTCTGTAAGTATCTTATTTGCTTATGATTTGAGAAAGTTGTTTACTTCCCACAAAGCAAGACACTTTTCATATATTCCACAAAAAGGCAACATGACTTGGCAGCCACAGAGGAGAGAAAAATTTTCTGAAGAACTTCACAATTGAAATATTGACATAGATATGAACTCACTACTCAGTATAAGTGACATTGCACTGATATGTATACACATCACAACTTGGATGCAAAAAGGATTTTCTATTTCAAAGTATTCTAGCACTAACAGAGAATCTGGAGCATAAAATACACACAAGCGCACGCACACACACACATACTTGTGTATGCTAATGCATAATATATTAGATTGCTGAACTTAGTAAAACTGTTCTTCAAATATGCACAGGTTCACAGTGCACTCTACCCCACAAGTAGAGAAGATGCTGTTTGAAGGCAGTGGTATTGGTCTCTACAATTATGGGCAAGCTCAAGAGCACCTCCAGCTCTCCAGGGACAGAAATGGTGACTGTGTCCCAGGCACATGTTGTGATGAGATATGGGGGTGCACTCCAAGGCTGTTCCAACAGCCACTACCCAGCTGCCATTAGAAGAAAGCACTAACACGCAGACAAAACAGAAGCCATCAACAGGCACATCTGTCCAGATTACTGAATGTGGCTTCCCATCTCTACAAAAGTTTCAATACCAGACTGAAGAATATTAGTTTTCTTAGTTTTCTTAATTTAAGATTTTCCAGTGAAAAAGATTGGAGAGTTGAACATTTTAAAAGAAATAGCAACACCATTTTAGGTGACACAGAGGCCTGAAGTTACTAAAGGGAATAAATGCAGAAAATTGTTCTATTCCATTCTATTACTCTAAATGCAGGAAAAGTATTCTATTGTAATTACTAAGAAACAAACTACGGTGTAATCCATTTTATTTTGTTCTTTATTGCTGCCATTAAGTTAGCAGGAAATAGAATTAAATAAGGTATAATACTTACCTATTAAAGAACAGTTCAAGTAAGAAGCAATGTATGAATACAGTGGGAAAATGCTTGACTTCTTTAACTTTTCAATTTTTTTTCTTATTAAACCAACTATTCCTGCACCATCTAAATCGCTCTGAAATAATTTCTCACTGGCTGAAGCAAAACCCATGTCAGGGAACAAAACTGGCCCATTTTTTAAAAGCTGCCTTGATGTTCAAAATATATGCAATATGCCACTTAATTCAAGCAGATGTTTTCAGTTTCTAAGATTAAGAAAACTTTATATCCATGTCTTCCAGTGGCATTTATTCACAAAACCTGATGTCCTTCAGCTTCACTGGAGACTGAGGTCAGCAAGAATGTGATATAAAAATACTAGGTTATTTATTCACCAACAAGTAAAACTACGAGCTTGTAGCCAGCTCTGAGAGAACAGTATTTGTACTGCTGCCTAATCCATTACTTTTCACAATGCAGAAAACTGAAAGGCTTTTGACAACATGGACTTTTGAAGTGTATTTTCTGTAACTTAAAAATATACACTGTGTAATCACATATTGCATACTGGAAAATTAAAAGTGAGTAGCAATATGTGATCCTGTAATTGAATATAGCAAGACTTATCATCAAAATCTTTCAAATGTATACATCTGAAAGCCTGCAAGGAATTGAAATTCTTTATGCAGATCCTCATAATATAAGCATGGTTTTTCCCTCTTACAGTTAGCTTTAGGCAAGTTATAAGAAACGTAAGTACTGGCACTGTAACAAGTTATTAAAGCTTTATGAGGTAACTTACTATGAAGAGTGAGGGTTGCCTCAGATAACTACAGATCAGTCTGAGTAACAAAAAAAGAGATCTGGCTTACACTCACTAAAGATATTTTTTCATCAGTTCTCTTGCTAATAAAATGTACTGTTTGTTTCCAAATGCACTTGCAATATTTGGAAAATAAAGGAAATGGGGATGGAAGGAAAAAAGTGTGAGTGACGCTGTTTTTCATGGTACAGCTGTCTGTGGAAACTAAAAAGTTGTCACTAACTAAAAGGATGGCCATGAATACTAACTATCGCTCACATTAGCCAAATGGCCAGTCCTGAAACAAAAGTAAAAAGCCTACCATATATGGATTAATCTACTTTTAAAATGAATTTGTTTCTTTGACTTTATGATAGAAAATGTATATGGGAACTAATTTATGTAAATCCTCTCTATGTTTTCACAGGTACCAAAAATAATTCAGAACATAATACATTCCCCTACTTTCTCAGTCTGCCTAATTTTGTGAGTTCCTATTCATGTAGCATCCTCTTTGCACTGGAAGCTCTTTTGCCGTTTAATTACAATTCAATGCATTTGCTTATTTCTGAGAGTTTTGCACTTTTTTCCTACCTAGAATGGCATTTCAATACATGTTTTGGTAGACTGGCATCCAAATCCCACCTAAGATTCTGAGGGAACATCCAAAAACTTGCATCATCTTCAGCAGGAGTGGTAACAGGTATTATATAAATTTTCTATATTTTTGACTTCAGAAATAGGTGTCAACTCCTATGAAAACCAAAGGAGAATGAATTTTTCTGGAACCTGAACACTCAAACAGACTGTTTTCAGCTGAAGAAAGAACATAAATTATGCAGATTTCACTGTTTCTTAAAAAGCAAAAAGAAAATCTTCCACACATTTGAATCAACCCCTAATGACCCATAAGGACCTCAAAAACTCAGGAAAATAGCTTAGAAACTTGGATTTATCTCAAAGTTTTCCATGTTTATAATGAAGATAAGAAACTCCATAACAAAATAATGCTGTCCCAAGGTAATTACTTCAATTAATAGAAAAAATCACTATATGTTAACAAATTACTATTTAAAATTAAACAACATTTAAATTCATGCTTGAAATGATCATATTCATAAATATTTTTTCCAAAGTCAAATAAGAAATCAAAATACAGACTAAGGTCTGGGCTATCTTGAGCATCAAGGAAATTTTGAAGATACGATCTCATTTAAAATCACAGTGGCCCCGCAACTCAAATGAAGATTAATTATTTGTACAGTCACTGAAAGTTTTGACAACAAAAAAAAGGAAACACATTTAACCTACTTTCAACCCTGATTTACACCAAATAAGGACTATGTTTCCATCTTTCAAATCTGTAATATTTTGCTATTTTGGGTTCAAACTTTTCTTGTTTTATTTATTTTTTAATCAATCACAATGAATAAAGGAATGAGGATTAAAAGAAAATGAGATTCCAGGGGTGTTTTTTTCCCTCATTTTAGTCATCTGCTTTTTGCACAGCTTTTGTTTTATTTGAATATCCTAAAAATCCCCTCTCAACATTCAAAAAGCATCTGGAACAAATGAAAAAAAGCAGAGGGGAAGGAAATGAGAACATTAATATTTGTGTGATCAAAGAACTTCCCAAATATTTTGTACAACAAATTCTTCTAACATCAAAGTCCTATAAGATGTCACTATTTTCCCCTAGTCACTGATGAAAAAGTCTCATTGGTTTCAAAGTTTGTTTTTGCTATTCAAGAATGAGTTGTACTCAGGTAAGAGTGACACAAAACAGCATAAATTCCCTTAAGTACTTAATTTTTAATTCATTTAACAACTTTTATCTTCTACAGGCTAGATCCTTGTATTTGTTTTTTCATATTGCACTGAAAACCCTCAATTTATGAGACAAATGAGAGAATAAGACCACCAGCATGAACTAAAAAATAACTGAGTTGAATAATTCTCGTCATGTGAGAAATCATCTCAATATTATCTTCCCCATACATAAGCTTCCTAATGCAAGTTATTTTTCTAAAGAACTGCATGAGCCAGGTTCTAAGCCAAAGCTTTTCTGACATTACTGCTGTTTAAAGAACTACCAGAGCAGACTCCTTAACATTTCATAAGTTAATGAGCATGCAGCAGAAGTCTCTTTAACACCAAGAAGTACAACAGGAGCATGTAAATACAGTAAACCTTATCCCTGAGCTTTCAGTTGAGAGCAATTATCTTTGTCAGTAACTGACAGCAATTGATTTACTGTGATTTCAACACTAATTATGCCCATAGGGAGTCACTGTTCTGATTAATTACTATTTACCTTCTCATGTGGAGCCTAAATAATCTGATCACAGTTTTCTGAATAGCACTGTGTCTTCATAACAACCTCATGCATCTGTGTGAAAGTATAGAGAACATAACAAATCCTTATTTGTATCTTTCTTTGAAGACCTGTTACTGATGGACCTTGGGAAACACAGTGCGATACAAGAGATGATAATTTTTTATTCAAGTTATACTCAGAAAAGTAAATTAACTATAGGCCATTGCTGCACAGTATCTATTAAGATGATAAAATGAGGTTGCAACTGCCTGAACTGGGAATTTTGTATTGCTTTAATGATTTCTTACACTTTCAACTCTAATCTCAGTTGAGTCCAAAGAGTAATGTTTGAGTTCTGGGACAGCAAACCGGCTAGAGGGAAGATGATCAAGAGCAAGTAAACTAAGTTAAACTGCAATTGTTCCAACAATTTACAATAAGATGACCTCAACTTCAAAATGTCAACCGTGAGCTAGAAAACAGAGCATGAACTATTGAACACGGTGGAGCCTTTGATCTTGTATCATAAAAATCTAGAAATTAAAAACAATCTCCTTCAACATCAAGAGTGTACTCTCAGAAATAACATAGAGAATGAAAAATTTCAGATTCAAGGCTGCAGTTGGAATACTGTGTTCAGTTCTGAGCCATTCACTACACAAAAGACTTTGAGGTGCTGGAGTGTGTCCAGGGAAGGACAATGGAGCTGGTGAAGGGTCCAAAGCACCAGTTTCAGGAAGGGTGGCTAAGGGACCTGGGAATGTTCAGCCTTGAGAAAAGGAGGCTTAGAGGGGAGACATTATTGCTCTCTACAACTACCTGAAAGAAGGCTGTACTGAGAGGGTGACTGATCCTTTCTCCCAGGTAACAAGTGACAGGATAAGAGGTAGTGGCCTCAAGTCATGCCAGGGGAGGTTAAAATTAGATATTAGGAAATATTTATTCTCTGAAAAAGTTACCAGGTACTAGAACAGGCTGCCCAGGGAAGTAGCTGCATCCCCATCCCAGAAGGTATTTAAAAGACATGTAGAGTCTGCACATGGGCATGGTTTATCAGTGGACTTGGTAGAGTTAATGGTTGGACCTAATGGATGACCTTAAAGGACTTTTCCAACCTCAATTATTCTATGATTCTAAATTTGGGAATTATTTTTCCAGTAAGATTTGGCCTTAGCATTTTCTGATCCGTGTCAACTTTTGTGTAGAGTACATCAGCCTTAAGTGTCTGTTATTTTTGGCTGCAATCAGCTAAGAAACCAGTGACATGATACAAGGAATATTACACAAAATATTAAAAGCTATGAACCTCATAAAAGTCCGTATCAAGAGTTCAGGCAAAGGTGTAATCTGGTATTCACACAGATTGTAAAAATCCTTTAGAAAACTTCAGTGCCATTAGAAAAGACAAAATGTCCCTGGTACCAGAAAAAAAGAACTTGCAAATTTCTCTCCTGATATTACCTGTTCCCAAAGTTTGTTTTTATGTATTGCAAATTAACATTTTGTCTATTTCTAGTAGATTTATTAATAAGGGTGACTCAGAAGATCACTTGAGGGCTGTTTAAAATGTTCTGGATAAAGCCCATTTCCTGTCAATCTAAATTCTAACTAGACCTTTAAGCTACCTGTAACATGCAAAAATCAGTACTAGACAGTGTACACTCCATTTTTTATTTTTTTTTTTTTAAATCTAGACATTGAATCATAGAATCCTGAGGGCTGGAAGGAACCTTAAAGGTCGCCTAGTTCCACATTGCCTGCCACATGCAGAGATGCCATTCACTAGATCAGGTTGCTCAGGACCCCATCCAGCCTGGTTCTGAATACTTCTAGGGCTGGAGTATCCGCAGCTTCTCTGGGCAACCTGTTTCAGTCCTTCATCACCCTCTGAGTAAAGAATTTCTTCCTAACGTCTAATTTAAACTTGCCCTCTTTCAGTTCAAAAGCAATGCCCCTTGCCATGACCATATTCCATGTCTGAGTAAAGAAAAACAGTGAGCTGAATAGCACTTAAACACTCAATGATTAAATTTCACAGGTATTGCATGCTGCTGTTGTGCTGTACATACTTTCCCTCTTCACATGATAACACAGACTCCCAGTTCTTAAAAGAGTTCTTAAAAGAAGACATCTCATACAGTAACAGATTTTGAACAAAGAATACTTTTAACAAAAAACTAGATATAGAGTGATTTAATTAGAAGTGTTTCTCTTCAATAAACTATTAAGAACATGCCAACCTCAGACTAAGTAAAATTTGATGCCAAGTATATTGAAATTATTAACACTAGATTACTGTTGGTTTTTAAAAGCTCCCTGTATAAATTCTTTGGAATAATAGATCCTTTAGCAATATCAAAATGTCTTCAAAATGTTTTATGTATATCTGAATGCTTACATGCTGTTCAAAGGAATTGTACCTCATTGCTTTGTGCAAAATAGATATTGTCCATTTGTGTTTTATATTTTTTCTGCTTCTTTTTTTCTGGTATAATTTGACATAAGATTGCAGGAGTTTCCTAGAAGGGATTTTAATGGGGCTATAAAATGAACTGAAAATAAATTTCTTCCACATGAACAGAGAAATGATTCTTTGCAAGAAGATCAAAAAATGAGAAGGGAAAAAAAAAACCAAAACAACAACAACAAAACAAACAAACAAACAAAACCAAAAACAAAACAAACAAACAAAAAAAACCACAACAGCAACACATGACAAAATAACTTGTGAAGACATCCCTTAGAAATTGCATTTAATATTGGTAACCTATGAGAGATTTTATGTACATATACAAGAATAAATATGT
>VXAU01000587.1:96498-148785 GCA_013399695.1 Formicarius rufipectus | reverse complement strand
TTCCTCATGATAGTGTATTCCTGTCCTCCCCTTTATAAGGAGGAGTTCTTGGAAGATATATGCTCCTGGGCTGGGCTGCTTCTAAATTAGAACAAAATATCTGTATGATTTTGCTGAAATAAAACCACTCATTTAATCTATAAGAACTCATTCCTTTCATCATACTGTAGTCATTGATTTGGGTGGAAAGTCCCAAAGACACAGCCTTTTTAACTCCTGTCAGCCAGTGAGCAGTGGTGTTCCCCCTGGCACAGTGTTGGGGCCAGTCCTATTTCTTCTCTTTATTGATGATCAGGACAATGGGTTCAGGGGCACCAACACCGCTGACAGAGGAGTCGCTGAAGAGGCAGATGCTGACCTGCACTGCCCAGCTCCTGCCCGTGGACACCCAGGCAGCAGCTGCTGCCTTGGCCACAGCTTCTGAGGGACATGAGCAGCGCACACCTCTCACTGCCGAGGCACAAGTGAAGGCAAGGGCAGCAGCTCCTCCTGCCTTGGGTTAGGAGGAAACAGCAGCAGGGCCAGTGTGTGAGAAGTATCTCTGACTAAAATCTCAAAAATAGCTAAGTAAAGTGAAACAAAGAACTTTATTAGCAGCACACTGTGTATCCCCGACTTGTAGCCAGGCCCGAGCACACCCAGGATTTGGTAATGTGCCCTTTTAAGGTCTCCTGATTTACATACCCCTCCCTCACGCCACCCATGCCAGGCCCTGCCCTTTTCTTCTGTAAAAGGTAATATGTTCATCTTTTTGGATTTCATTGGTTCTTCCAGGGCCAGCCCCACGCCTTCCTTACAAGGAATCTTTTAGTTGTCTTGAGCAACCTGTCAGGTTAGTTTCCTGCCTCAGGCTCCTGGTCCCTTGGCAGTGAGCCCAGACTGGTTCCTGTGCCTTACAGGCTTTCCAGCCCACCTTTACACAGTAACTGTAAGCAGCCAACTGTGGCCAACAGTAAGGACCTGCAGGAGCTGTCAGGAACTGTGAGCAGCAGTGAGTAACCCTGAGGAACGCACTGGTTCCTGACCACAAAATGGCTCCCCTGCCCTTCCAACAAAATGGCCCCCAGGCACCTCAGCACGAGGTAACCATGGAAACCCCTGCTTGTAATAAAACCGCCTGGTTTATTTCCTGAAAAAGGGACAGGCAGCTTCGATGCAGAGCCCCTGCTGCCCGCCAGCCCCTCTCACAGCCAGCTGCAGGATCTCTGTGGACAGCAGACAGCGACCAGTCTGGCAGATGTCCCGTCAGTGCCACAGACCAGCGAGGGGGCCTGGTCAGAGGACAGGAGTCACCAGAATGTTTCCCCAGGGCTGTTGACAGGGGAAGAAAACAGAGATCAAAGCAGCAGTCCTGGGGAAAATGGGCAGCTGGGCCAGGTGCCACAGCAGTTCCCATAGAATGAACGCAGCCTCCCCTGCCAGCTCCAGAGGCCGCTCCAGCACATGGGCATTTTCCTCCCAGGAGCAACCTAGCTGTGGTTTGCACTCGCTGGAATGTGGCAGGTGGGATGACCCAGAGGGAGCTCCGGCAGACACATCCGGCTGCCCAGGTGTCAGGCATCAGCAGTGCCAGAGCCTGTCCCTGGTATCGGAAGGCAGCAAAAATAACACCTGTGTGAGGGTCAACCAAAGATAACACCTGTGTGAGGGCAACCAGGTGTATGAGCTGCTCAGCCTGATGGTGGAGAGGAAAAGGGAAGGAGAAAAGTCAGGGTTATCAGGGAGTGTGAGAGGGACATGGAGAATCATCAAACAGTTTGGGTTGGAAGACAGCTTAAGGATCATCTTGTTCTGGCCCACCTGCCACAGACAGGGACACCTTCCACTAGACCAGGTTACTCAGAGCCCAATCCAACCTGGCCTTGAACACTTCCTGGGATGAGGCATCCACAACTTCTCTGGGAACCTCTGCCAGTACCTCAACACTGTCTGAGTAAAAACTTCTTCCTAACATCTCATCTAAATCTCCCCTCTCGTCATTTGAAAGCATTCCACCTTCTCCTGTCACTATCTGCCTGTGTAAAAGTTGCTCTCCCTCTTTTTCATAAGCTCCCTTCACATACTGAAAGTCCCCACAATAAGAGATCAGAGGGCACTCCAGAGAGACCTCAGGGCCTTGGGGCAACTGCTGAAGGGAACAGGAGCACAAGCAGTCACTTCTTCTGCCAGTTTACTGTGTCTAGAGATGGAACGAAGATTTACAGGGAGGTTGTCCTGACACCTGTCCCGGGAATGGATCATTCTGAGTGGCAAGGAATGTGGGAGGACATGGGCCAATATTTGGAGGACTTCTGTCAGCCAATGGTTTGGAGGTTCACCCCTGAACAACTACAAGACACTGTTAAAGTGATAAAATATGTGAAGGAAAATGCTGTGTCAGTTCCAGAGAGAGGTAACAGTAGCAATCCTGCATGAGAACAAGAAAGAAGAAAAACAATAAGGCCTGGTAAATGTCGAGATGACCTTTTATAATTTTATCTAAAGCCTTGATTTATTAGCCAGGAATGGAACTAAGCTCTCGGTTTGCAATTAACTGTGAGTGGGGTGTGTATGGACAATGTCTGTATTTGTGAGGTGGCCCCACCATCTGTGTGTGTGAACGTGTGACTGCAGATGTATTCTGCCTTGTTTGCTTAACCACTCCCAGCTGAAGGCTGATGCTATATTAACCCTGGATCATTGGCATTAAGGTGATTTTTGTCAACCATAAATCAGGAGTCTGTGCCTTCATTCCACCAGAAATGGTACCTGAACAGGTTTAAAAATAAAAACAATGGGAAAAAAGAAAAAAAAATATTGCTCCAGTGGCAGAAGCTGCAGAAGCTGCAGCTGAACAGGGTCAGTCATTTGCACCTTCATCCTGTCCTAGGATCATCACCCATCTTCTGACAGAGGTGAGCTACTGCAGAACACCATGGGTCAATCATTTTCAAGGGAACATAAGGTATGCACAGATACTTTGCATTGCATTTTATAGAACAGGGATCTACTGTGAAAACAGCCCAGGTGGTAAAATTGCTCATATGGCTTAAAAATTGCTGTCCCCGGTTTCCTGAACTTGCTTCTTATGAGACTGCTGTGTGGGCTAAGGTTGGAGAACAGCTGTGAACAAAAGCAGACGCAGCTCTGCATGTTCTAAGTGTAATTGCCATTGCTTGGTAAGCTGTGTATACTGTTTTAAGAGTCATGGAGGAAGCAGACATCATTTTGCAGCTGGCAGGGCCCTCACTGTCTAAAGAAAAGTTGCCTGAGGATAATAAAGTAATTAATGACCCGTTGCCAGTGACAGATGAGCCTGATGATCCCTGTGATCTGGATTTTGTCACTCCTGAGAAAGTTTGCTGCTCTGGGAGAAGCTATGTTGTTTGATTTTTCTGCTGTGTGTTACCTCTCTAGATGGCTCTATTTTGTGTGCTGATGAGCCTGAGATGGTTGTCTTTGGCTTTCACATAAACATGGCAGGCACCATGCTCGATCTTTAAGTAGAAATGACTACTCTGTAACTGTTTTTGCTGGACTTTTGCTTTCTTTCTTCACAATCTGTTTAATTTCAAATTATGGTGTTTAAAGGCAGAGCGGCTAGAATAGGCACAGCAATTAGTACAAGAACAATTAGAAACAGGACATTATTGTTCCATCTCCCAGTCCCTGGGCTTAATAGCAGCAACCAAGTCATTGACGGTTGAGCAAAGCATTATGGTGGTACAGCAATCACTGCAAACTTATAGGTTGCAAACTGCACTTGAAAAGGTCTGAATGGAAGACCCATGGAAATATTAGGCACTGGAAGGTTTTTGAAACTACAGTATTTCCTTTGCCTATAAAATTGCAGGCTAATGTTAAAACACTCAATGATGTACAGAAATTATTAGGGACTATTATCTGGATTCTGCCAATGCTCGGTATTACTAGAGAAGAATTATCCCCATTTTTTCATCTGCGGGAGGGTGACCCTGATTTATCATCTCCATGTCTCTTCAACTCACTGAAACAAGCCACCAGGCCTTAAAACTGGTCATTTGTAAAGTCCAGAGTGGTTTTGCAGGCCCATGGTGACTGAATGTGCCAATGGCTTTGTTTGAGATTTATTGTTCTTCTCAACCCTATGTTCAAATAGGACAGTGGCTTACAGAAGACCAAGTCCTAATTACAGACTGGGGTTTTTTGTCACATGGATTTCCTAAAACATTAACTATAACTGTGGATATGCTAACTTCTTCAGTGTATAAAGGTCACCAGTTTAATTCCTTTTCTAGTAGAATACCCGGATTGTTGGAATAATGACGTCATTGTCTTAATTTGGCTACTACAAGTATTTAAAAGATCTGATTTTTTTCCCACCTACAGAAGTTTGTTTATAACTTAAGATCAGTAGTAAGGAGTCAAGAGAATGAGAAGTGTCCATTCAGTGGGAATACCTGTAGTCTCCCAAACCCCTCCATGTGCAGGTACATTGTGTAGAACTGCATTTATGGAAATGGCCATTTTCATGGAAATAAGTGGATTTAACTTTTTTTTTTTTTCCATATCCTTGTTGGTACACTAATGAAAGCCATTTAAACCTCGTTTTTTTAATCAGTATTTTTATCAGATTTTTATGTAGTACTCAATCTTTTTCATGAGGAAGCTGATTGGTAGAGAGATCTTTGTTGGGTTTTTTTACAATTAAGCACTATCCTAAAATGTCAGCGTTGTCATGTGTCATGGGTACTTGTGTTAGAGAAGCTGAAAGGAGGAATCCACATATTTTAGCCTTATAAGAAATAGCCTTAAATAAGAATGGAGTGTACAAAGTTACTTCAGCTTTAAGTCATACAGAAATACCCTTGTATGATAATAGTTTTGGTACAAAACAGGAAGAAATCTAGAGGAGAGCCAAACATCACATGAACTTATGAAAACAAGTATTTGTAAAACCAGCAGCCTGTTCTTCAGAAAGTTGAATATGACTTACAGTTAGTTTCATTTATGAAATTGTTTGAACTTGCACAGATGTAGGTGTAACTTAAATGATAAATGGTACTGATGTGTGTGTATATATAATGTTTAATTCTATTTGTAAATGAGAAACTATGTAACAAAATCATAGGTACAAGGTTTTCTTATTTAATATAAGTATGAGGTTTATATTATCAAAGTTAATGAAATTTCATATCAAGATGTCTTTAAACTGTGTTCATTTTTGAATTGTGATTTCTACTGCATATTGATTGTGAAGCATAGTGTGATTCAACAAATTGCTTGTAATTTACACATGTGCCCTCTTTTAGGACTCTTAAGTATTTACATGTTAGAGTTGGCGCTTCTGGTTAGGCTCATGCGTCTGCTAGAACAGGTGAAAAGGCTAAGAAGACTTGTAGCCACTGGCTTGTTGCTTTTGCAGTCATGGGACTGCCAAAATCCATCAAAACAGACAATGGCTCTGCCTACACTGCCAATTCAATGCTGCTTTTTTTTTGCAAGAATGGGCAGTCACTCATGTTACTGGTATCCCTCATGTTTCCACAGGGCAAAAATATCCCTATGAAGTGTTTCAGAAGGAGTAAAATGTTACTTTCAGGAGTACGTATTGAAAGATCATTATAAAATACCCTGAGTGAATAGATATGCAATGTCTGTATTAATTTGCATAAATTGTTTGTCATATTTTTCCAGGATATTTTTCTTCTGCTTATGGCTTGACCATCACTAGAAATTAAATCTGATGATGTCTGCCAACAGATTTTTATTCATTTGCTGTTGATTGCTGGTAATTCATCATTCTAAAATTATCATCTCAGTCCTTGCTTTGTCCCTTCCTGAACCTCCCATTTTTCCAGGAGAATGGCTATGTTAGAGATTGTGATGTTTCCTGAGTGGTTCAAAACCACATGAACACTCACTTTTTTTTTTTCTTCTTCATTTATTTTCCTTTTAGTTTTATGATTGATGAACACTGAGTACCTTTGTGATTACCTGGTGAACTTCTGATGCCCAAGTCTGTCTTGATGAGTTAGTGCCCATTTCTTTTGTGCACACAACTTTCAAGAAAATATGTAGCATGTCATGTTTTAAAAAATCAGATGAAACCCAAACAAACAAGGATTACTACAGAATCTATCAGTATAACTTATGCAACTTTACAAAGAGATGCAGGCCTTCAAACAAATTCTAGAATAATGCAACTCTTCACAGGAGAGAAGAGGAAAAGCTACATCTAACCGATTCAATTGATAATAAATGCTAAATTCACAATTATTTTTACTAATGTTTCACATTACTTACATAAGAAGACAGCATCCTCTTACCATGATTGTCTTTTTGAAGGGATACAGTACTTTTTGTAGTTTATATTCTTGATTGCATAGATACTGAAACAAATGAAGTCCTGGGTTCTGTGGAGGACCAGCTCAGTGCTGAAACTGTGGGTTTCTCCTGGTGTGAGGAAAATGGCTCCGTGCAGTAGCCAGTGAAGGCTGTAGTGCCCTCGGAACTCTGTGTTCGCAAAGAAGATAGTCTTAGACAGGGGGAAATTTTAATTCTTTTTTAATGATGTCTACTAGACATATTAAATATATAAATATAGGCTTACTTTGCAATCTCATTTTAACTTCTGCAGGTAGTACCAATTACATAAATTCAAAGAAGCTGTTTATAGCATCGGGTCTTTTTCTGCATTACCTGCAAACCCAAATAGTCATTCTATACCCAGTGAGGACATCAATTGGCTGATACTTTTTCTTCTTCCATCTCTGCTCAACACCCTCAGGAAGCACCTGGAATGAATTGATTCCCTACAAGTCAGTTCCTAGCTTACCCTCCAGCGTCTCTGCCTTGTTGAATGGATATGTGACAATTGTCACATGCACAGGGAGCCAACAACCTGAAGAAAGCTCTGGGCTTTTTTTGTCAACTCCTTTCAGCCAGGTTTAGTTTTCTGTCCTGAGTGAGTTAAAACTAGGAAGCCTGCATCAATCCCAGTGGAGGATGAGTAAAGATCTGGGAACTGAGGCCCCAGTTCATTTCACTTCATTTCACTTGTGACTAGAACAACAAGTGAAAAATCATACTAGCAGTGCAATCAGGCAGTTCACAGTCAGCTGTTGAATATGCAACATGGCCCTTCATGGGAATTCACTCCTGAATAGTGCTGCAGTGGAGGAAAGAGGGTTTGTGAGCCATCTCCTCCAAAGCAGACACAGAAAACCTGAGGTTCAGCAGATTTCCTGTGGGCCCTGATGCAAAGCAGGAAGCTGTAACACTAATGAAGTTAATGATCTTTAACTACATTTTGTATGTTATTGTCAAAAGTGAAGTTAATTTCTGATACCAAACCCAGACTGTGGAAGGAATACAGTGAGGCTGTGAAATTACTTTATTCTGAGAGTAGCTGTATTTGTTGCATTTGTGTCTGTGAGATATTTTCTTCCTAATTGAAATGTATGAAGAGAGCACTTCTACTAGCATTCAGAAATATTATTTGCCAAGGACATGTGATAAGAAAATTATGATATTAAAAGCTCAGTAAACTTTGGGGAGAAAAAAAGCCCTGCAGAAATGACTGGGCATCTCCCTGGCTCCTCTAATTTTTATGCTTATGAATAGTACTTTAAATGCAATACTATTTACATGAATAAAGATGTCAGTTTGGTTAATACAACCCCTATACACAGTGATTCACTCTAGAGAGTAATTCAGTGTGGCACAAAATCCTGCTAGCATGTTCTGGCTGTCAGAGCACGCTCGGTGCACAAGGTATGTGCTGCAATTCATTTTGCTTTATTTTGGCCATCTAAATGTCACTGTGTCTAATCAAAGCTAAATGTCATGGCTTTCCCCATTACTGAGAGACAGGTACAGACACTACCCTAGGATGGTTCCTTCTCTTGGACTTTTTTTGCTGTGTGTGACTTCTGCAAAGCAGAGGTACATTTTCATCGTGCGTCTCAGCACCTCTTTGCAGAAAAGATACTGAGTTCCAGACATCATGGTTAGGAGGGAGAACAACTACATTTTATTAGACTAACAAGTATATTTGGGCAAAGCAGAGGAGCTTTACAGATATTAAGTGTATTTTCAAACAAAACCAGAACTTTTCAGTTCTTGGCTGCAGATGCTGTGGGACCAATTCCAAATATGTAATTAGAGCTGGTCAGTGTTTTTGATTAAGGAATGCCTCTCATTCCAAAACCAAACTTGTTTGACATATATTAAACAATAATGGAAATTTAGGCTGGTTTGTTTATACTTTCCATTTTCCTCTTTTGCTTAATTCTTTTAAATAACTGAAAATCTTTCCCCCTTTTTCTTGAATTTATTTAAATAGGCATCTTTTCACTAGAGGCAAAATATATTACAAAATACTTGGAAAAAAAAGTTTTTAAGTTTAAACTTGTTCTTTAGGGATAAATCCACAATCTTATGACCTTGTATTAGTGCTAATAATAGGGTTATTTAAGGATCCAACATCCAAAATTTGATCTTCAATGAATTCTTCTCTGATACATTCTAACTCTAAAGGTGTCTACATTTCAGAAGCCTTGAACTTTTATTTTCCACAGTTACCTAAATTTTAATTAGAAATTATGTACCAGTGGTCTCAAAGTAGTCCTGTCTGAATGGGACTGCATAGCTTGGTGTCTGTTTGATACTGAAACATGTTTAGCATCTGAAAATTAGATGGGACTGGCTCAGTGGAGGCTCTACAGCTGGGTGCTGCTCTCAGACTGGCATATTTTACATGATTACTTGTGGGATTGCTCTGACAGGGGGTAGATGACTGACATAGATCATGCTTGCTAGTGGAATCAAGGTGTATAGGTACATTTTTATTTAAGAGTTGGGTTTGGTTCTTTTTTTTTTTAATTAATAGTGCCTTCCTAATTAATGATTAGGGCTTTACAAAAGTGTTACTTGGTGTTTTAATGTCATCCTCCATAAGTAGTCAAATTTATATAAAACAGTCCTAGAAATTATGTCAAGATGCAACTTGATTGTCCTCTCCTGCCTGTATGAATGGAAGTACTGTAAACTTGAAAGCAGAGGTATTCTTTCACACCAGGCTGAATTATTGACAGAGAGATTTACTTTACACTGTCTAAATTCTCCAAAATCCTAAATATAGTTGTCTGAAGTCTGAAGATCCAATAATTCAAATATTCTAATTTTGGCAGGTGGAGAAATGTAAGGCAATGCAGTCAGCCAGGCTCAGCCTTTGCCTTGTTTGGGATCTGTGGAATAGACAGTCTGAAAAGAAGAAGAATAACTCCTTTGCTCTTTACCTGTTGATGTTAAGCAGTACTTTAGACTGTCACTTTATAACCATCATTACAAGCTTTTTTAAAGGAATAAAATATTTCTGGCAAACAGTTAAATTTTGTCACTGTCACACTAAGAAATATGTCTTAGTGTAAGCAATTCACTTACTGTTGCCAGTTTTCATGTCCAACAGCTCTTGCTCCTTCTCTAGTTTCTGTGAGTGAGGACTGGGGTGAACCCTGGGCAGGGTTAGGTACAGACATGTTAGGAGACTAAAGAATATTATGATGCCAACATGCTCAGGATGTTGCCATGCTCAGATGTAGTTCACTGTGCTGTGGAAGAGTCTTGGTTTGATTGCTTATGGATTGTGTTAATTAAAATGAACACCAACAAATCTTTAGACTCCTTTCATGACAGTTAATATCTACAGAGCCTACAAGGCTATCCTGGTGATAGATTTGCCTGGGAGTACATAGCTTTATTGCTGACATAAAATCTGCTCCTTCTGGTTGAGGATGGTGTCTCTTCGCGCAGGAACTGCTCCTGCAGTGGGTCGAAATGCAAGTCATTGCTCATGTGCCATGCCATTGTGTTGCAGAAATTGAAAGTGTAGATCATACCAGTCCCAAGAGGAAATTTTATGGTTTGGGGGGTTTTTTTAGTCCTTCCTGATGCTTGAATTAAATAACCAGTAAGTTAAGGTGTATCAATTTTCCAATTGAAAATTTCACTTGGAGCCAGATCTTGAGCACAAATCCATTGATATTAACAGATGTGTCCTAACTGATATCGTTTGAAGCTCTGCTGATGATTCATATGTTTCTGCTTCATTGTTGGGGTTTCCTTAAACTTCACTTTTTGCTTTAGCATAAACATATAAAGACAAGAAATAAATACATCTGTGCATACTTTCTGCATTTTAACTGGAAGCAAATCCTTAGACCTGAAATCCATTTCTGCTCTATTCATCCTTGTGTACCCTTCCAGTGGCTAGGGAATTTTCATTCCATTTGATTCTCACCACAGTTAAAATGAATAATTCTAGCTACTCATCTGTGTGCAGACTGTCTGGTAACACTGAGCAGCCTTGCATGGTGTAGAGAATTGCAGGTGGAATGACAACTACCCATCTGATGCTGCACACTGTGGGCATGTATGTCAAAGCGTAGTTTACATCTCTTCCTTTTACTCTCTTTGAGTGATTTGTATTCCTTTAAAAACAATTCTTTGTGTTTCAGCATGTTTTGCTTAAATATATAAAGAAGTATTGCTTCTACCCTTTATCAGAGAGGGAAATGAAGTACAGAGTAAATAGATTTAAGGAAGAGAGTGGTTTTTCCAGCAGGTGCTACCATATGATATTTATCCCATGAATTTTGACTATGAGTAGGTGATGCCATGCCTTCCCAATGAGGGGTGAGGAAAGCTGATGCTATTTCACAAGTGCCCTGAACATGAGAGCCTGTGAGAGCAATTGAGGGTAAAAGACAGCAATAAGTACTTCTTGAGCATGCAAAAATTTGAATGAGGGACTGACAGTCTTTCACTTCAGATAGTGGAGAGTTATCATTAAAAAAGAACATCTTTATTACTGACTGGAATATTTTCAGTTAATTCTTGTGAATTTCAAAAGTGCTTTAGTTTCAATGCCATTGTGAAGGTAATCTCAAAAAAAAAAAAAAAAAAAGAATTGCAAAGCAGTTAGTGTAGAATTAAGGGCTATCCAGCCAATTCCACCTGCTTCGGTGAAATGTTTGTGGACAGAGGATGGGATGCCAGTCTCTTTCCATTGAATGTTCATGTTGTCATGATCTTAAATGAATATAGTGTCAGATCCAAAATTCAGAAGCATGGTTGAATTCATGAGCAAGAGTTGCAACCAGTATGCAAGGAGCATAAAAGCTTTAAAAATACATGTATGGATACAGCCCACCTGAAGCTCTGTTTCAGGTGGCAGCTCCTGAATAGCAATGAATGTCCTGGCCTAGCAGAGTAAGCACTGAAGCAGGAGTAAGTGCTGGATTTGGAGTTACTGCTTGTCTTAACTTGGATTAGTCACTTCATGTTTTGTCTGCAGTGCTGATGTTATTAATAGCATGAAATAATGATATTTAAATTACTACAATCATAAGTGTTGATTGTAGTTGATAGGAAAATAGCTATTCTGCTAGGTATTTTTCTTGTATAAAATTTTGATTTGTTTCCACAAAGATCACAAAAGAAACCTTTTGGTCAGACTTCAAGTGTTTTGATTAGAAGTAGGTCTGCTTGTAGTGCTGGGACTGCCACTCAGGGCTGTATTCCTTGTCCTGTGCTGTGTGCAGGGCTCACTAACTTGGCAATATGGCAAGGCACATCCCTTAGCATTTACAGTGCATTTCAGACCCTGACTGCTGGAACATTCATATCACCAAAGGGAGGTACAAGGGGTTACTGGGAAGAGAAGACTTATAAAGGCTTAACATCCAAGCTGGTCAAAGTATGAATCCTTATTCTAGAAATGTTCTTGCAAGCAGTATAAACTTTTGAACTCAGAAAAAACCCAGATACCTATTGCTCCTGCCAAGATCAAACATTACCTGGAAGTCAACATGAAAAAGAAATCAAGCTTAACGGATAGACAAATTGAGAAAACCTATTGTTTTTTTGTCTCAGTTCCCTCCCTTTCAGATGTTGTGAAGAAGACAAGTGGACTCACAGGAGTGAGCTGTTTGGTTATCCCCACTGTGCTACATCCCCACATCAATGTTCTGCAGTGATGACTGAGACAGGAAGCGCATATCCGAGGCTGTGCCAGCCATGACCAGCACCCTGACCCCAACCCCAGGACTCTGTTTACCTGTACTGTTCCTCCTTCATGTCCTGTCTCTTCTCTGCTCTGTTCCCTGGGTAAAGCATCCATCTCCTTTCGATGAAAGGAAGGAAAGGAAAAGTACAAAAGAAAAAGGCCAGGTATCTTTAGCAACAGCACAACCAGAGAGGCAGCACATGGAGTTCCCTTTGTAGTGCTCCCCTAGTCTGAGATTTACCTGGTCTGGACAAGAACTTAGCGCATCTGCTAATTTTTTTCTGCTCCCATTTTATCTTTTGGGAAGCAAAAACAACCTCACAAAGTAGTGACAATTCTAGTTCCTCTCTTTTCCACAAAGAGACAGGTAAATACTTTAATACCCTTAAAAAGACTGACAAATAAATGCATTTTTCATTTAACAGAATTCCTCTCTACAGACAAAGGAGAAGTGGTAAACATCATTGTTATATTTAATTTCTTTTTGGCTTTTACTTTTCAAATGCTTTAACAGTTTTCAACTCCTTATATCTTTAAGAGAGGGTTAAAAAGATTTATTTGAGGCTGTTGCTATGGTGCTCGTATAAAGGTGTCTGCATTCGTTCCTCTGAACCCTGGTTAGCACTTTTACTTGTTTACAACTTTGTCTGTCTGGATCTGTTTGCTCTATCAAAATTAACCCAGTGCACCCCAGCTGGTACAGAACATGTGCTTGTTCTTGCCTTGAGAGAATACAGAATAAATACAATGTGAAAAAAAGGTCTGCAGGCCTTTTCATAATATTTTTCAAGTGTTTCTGTAAACTCAGAAAATGCATATGCAGAGAGACAAGAGAGATCCTGTACTTGGCAATGTTTGCAAATCAAGGGAAAAATTATTTAGGTTATTTTAATAGTTTTTTGAAACATTCAACTGAATGGGCAGTCCTTCCCATCTGACATTAAGAGGAAATATTCCTGGATGACATCATTATTGGAACTTTTTAGTGGAGGAATACAAAAGGAAAAACCCCTACACAGTGTGAATTATCTGTGCCGTAGTTCCTTGCTCAAACATTAGTGTTCGTCTCTTTTTTTAACACTGATTTAATTATTTGTGATGCAGACATGACACAGGCTTTTTGCTCTGAAAGATCAGATGGTCTCCAGTTCTTCCTCTGGCACGGAGCAGAGGAAAAACTCTTAGAAACTCACAGCCCTTCACACACCTTGCACCTAAGCACTGACCAGAGGCAAGTGGCTGAGTTCCAAGCCCAGCCTTTGTCCTGAGGAGCTGGCCATGCTGCTGAGCTCCATTGGTGACATGAGTGGCCCTTCCCTCTGTAGACATTGCACTCTCCAAGATCTCTCCTGCCCTTGCACACACCAGTGCCTACACACACACCATGGCACTTGGGTCCTCCTGAAGACATAGCTTAAGATGGATAGCTTTCCCAAACACATCATGGGGTCAGGGCTCAAATTAGCATTGCTGAATTCCAGTGGAATTAAAAGAGGTAAGTTCACTATGAAATATTGTGCAATTAAACTGTGGTCTGTACCATTTAACTGTAGCAAATACCTTCTATTAAACTGTTCATCTCAGAGTTGAAACATATTTCAATCCAAAGGTGCTAATTATGCTGCTTGAAAGGTCCTACTTTTTCTATACGATGTGTTGAGCTGCACTAGTACATGAGTGAACACATGAACTGCAAGAACTTGTGTTTCTGATGGTTACGCAGCTTTTTCTGTGTCGTTCTCTACTATTCCTCCATTTGTGAGCTGATGACTCTGTAATTTGTTTAGGTAGTACCATCGGTGGGTTTCAGTCATATATATTTGTTATCCTTCCTCCTGAGGCAGATCTGATACCTGGAGCAGTGCAACTCAACAGGGATTGTACGAGATGTACAGCTGTTCTGATGTAACATGACAGCATTTTTGTCTGGGACATAGAAATTTGCATCACTGGATAATCATGATTGTTCTAAAATACAGGCTGTCTGCTTTGATTAATTAAAAAAAAAGTGTCCTTATTTCAAAGAAGATGATGGCTTTATAAATGTGAGCCTCTGTATTGAAGGAGAAACAGTAGAACACCAGTCAGTGGGAACGCAGGCTCTGTTGAAACTCCTGGCCTTGGTGGTGCAGCCTAAGCAGATTGCTGTGAATACTCTCTTTGGAGCTAGGTGTGGTTCAGGGCTTGCCTACAATAAATGTGTGTATCCTGGGAAATTTGTTCAGAAACGCCTTAAGAAAGGCTTTAACTGTTTGCTCTGAAGGTCTTTTGAAATCAGTGTTATTTCCCCAGTGTACCTATATGTCAGTGCCAAGACAAAACCAAGAACTGGGCAAGCAGGCATCATCCTTTCCCAGTTTCCAGCTATTTTAGTGCTCTCTGTGTTTTCAGTGGATTTCTTTCATTTATTTCTCCTTATTTGTCCCATGTAATGTTAGTGCTGACCACATCCTTTGGCATTGAGACCCACAGGTCTATTTCCTAAGTAGCACATAATTTTGTTTGTTTTATATAAAAAGGAGTTGACTTAGGACATAAATAAGTGTGCCAAGTTGCTTCAAATTGAATATTTTCTGCAGTCTGTTCACCTTTGACTCCTGCTCTGGCCAGAGTTGCCCTCTTGGAGACACATTTCTCCTCAGCACATGCCGGTGTCAAAGCAAGAAGTTTGACTATGAATCCTAGCACCATGTGACATCACTCATAGTCTACACATACACACTTGCCTGCCTTATTTCTAAGCTGTCTGTCATTATATGCTTACTGTTTAATAGTTGTACTGTTAAAAAGTGAAGTAAAAAATTCCCATTTTTTTAGTAAATAATATGGATGTGTCACTTTGAAAGATACTCCTCACAGACTGACAGCACAGGCTTTACGTTGTCATAGTTTGTTTCTGTAAGGTGCTTATCACCGCAGTGTCTAAACCTCTCACAATACATCATCACAACTGCTTTCTAGGGAAGGATCATTTTTTCGTGTATGGAGGGAGAGCTGAGGCTTTCAAAGTCTGGTCTAGCACCTGGGAAAGCTGATGACAAACCTGTTTGCTAAAGGTCAAACCAGGAGTCTGTGGCAGAGCTGTAAACAGAGTAACAGCTCAGTACTTTAACTTCTGGACCATTTTTCTCCATTTTTTCAGTATCTTTCCAATTTTGTTCAGTGTTTTCACCTGTCAAAATTCACTTATTCATCTACATCTCTAGGATGATGTATTATTAAAATATTTTGGCACCCAATATGTATGTTCTGCTTTGTATTTGCAGTCAGTTAGAAAGTGCAGTTTCCAAAATGACGGATCAGTGGGTGAAGGAGCAGTGATTCATTTTCTGTGGGGATATAATGCATTGACAATATCAGACTATTGTTTTCTTTTCTTGAAGTAGATCTAGTATGGTAAGCTGCTGCATTTTACTATCACACATTCTCAGTTTGTACAGGTTTTCTCCATAGATAAATAATCTTCTAGTGATTTGTTTTCTGTGACAACATGAAATAGCATTGAGTTTCGTATGTGACCAAGAAATGTCATATAGTAGTTGTCCTCTCGTTCTGGTTTTAAGTCTTACTATTTTGCATGGGACTTTGAGTAACCTCCTGATCTAGTTGAAGATGTCCTTGCTCATTTCAGGGGGCTTGGGCTAGATGAACTTTAAAGGTCCCTTCTAACTCAAATTATTCCATGATCCTATGATTTTGGCTTTGAAAACAACAGTGAAAGGTTTATTCTCAAAGCTCTTACTTTGGTTTATTTTCTCTGTAGGGCAATCAACTTATTTTGTATACGATACTGAATGAGATGTCATTTTTAAAATGTCATGATCTTCTCCCCAAATAGCCTGCAGGATTACTGTGAATTTATTTCTTTTATTTTTTTCCCCTGATTCAATTGAATAATCCATTACTGTATTTATATTCAGTAATAAAAATTTTAGTGGCATAGACATATTTTAAAAACTAGATACAGTTTCAGACGAGTGCAAATGACGCAGGAGATGAGCAAGGATGAGGGATTCCTGGAAGAATATTGCTGAAACAGCCATGAGAAGTACTCAGAACTTGCTAGAAGTAATAGCAGTCATGGACAGAGAGACCATAACTCTCAGCAGAGCAGTTCTTGCTGTTAAATGACACTGTGGATTTAGATGTTACTACCCATGTAGTTTCAAATGAGTGTAAGAGCAGAACAAAAGTAATTTAACCCAAACTACATTTATGGCAGTTTGTTGTGCTAAAATCTAGGCAGAGTGAATACTGAACAAAAACAGTCCTAGTGAAAAAAATCAGTGTTTACCAAGACTTACTGCCTTCTGAAATGTGATAGACCACAGACATTGACTGAAATGTAACAGTGAAACAAAGACCTCGATTCCAGATTTCCTAATGACGTTGGGAGGCTTTTCATTCAATTCAGAGAATTTGGGGTCTGGTGAACAGTTATCTTTTCAAAACACATTTTGTCAACCAGACTGAAGTGCCTGGAACAGATGGGTCTCCTAAATGTTACCACTTCTTGGAGAGATCCTGGCCCCTGTGTTTATATAACTCAGCCATAGCAACTGCCAACAACTGAAACAGAATGCTTTTCTGTATTTTTTTGTCTCATAGTAAATTAACACTGAATTCTTTAACCATTAAATCATGCAAGCCACTACAGATATTTACTATTAGACTGAAAAACTGTGCACTAATCAATCATTTGCATAAAAGCCTCAAACAGAGCAAATAAATTGTTCAGCTAAAGCTATTACAAAATCTATTAGAGCAGGAAATTCATTTCAGTACTTCATTTAATTAGGTGACTAATTAAAGGAATTAGGGTTATTTTAAAACACAGGTCTGAAAACTGATTTTCCAGGTCCATATATTTAATTTCTATAATTTGTTACTTTTTCAAGGTCCTCAAATCCCAAATTTGTCTCAGTGGTAAATCTCATTTAGCTTTGACACAGACAACTAAGTGTAAGTCTTCCATACATTATTTTTCCTGTTTATTCTATTTAGGCTAAAGCTCCTGGGCTGAACAGTCAAGATTTTTCTGATTTACTTTATAACTAAAAGGAATTTTTTTTGCTTCTTTTGTTCTAAGGTCCCCATAAAATACGTCATGGGTCATTTAACAGCAAGTCATTCTTGGAGGATCAAATAGGAACAATGACAAAGTTCCAGATGAACATGCGCCCAGATACAGTGGTTGGCATCCTAAATTTTCCTCTCTTAGCACTTAATATGTTGATGAGTTGTGTTCTCTGTCAGGTCAGCTTGGGCTGAGGCTACGTTCACATAAGTAATGCAGGAGATTTGGATGGCCTCTCTAGTGGATACTTTCCAGAATACAAAATACAATCCAAATACCAGCTTCTGGTGCATAAATAATCAATAAGGCTTTGGAAGATATTTCTAACCTTCCTTTTATTACATTCTAGTGTTTTTTTCTGCATTTGAAGAAAATTTCCATCTTAAATACCTGAAGTACTGTTGAGCTACTCCCATGCACACTCTGAATACATAGCTTAGCTGATGACTCAGTCTACTACTAGACCTTTTCCCCACGTTTGTTGTAGGGTTTTGTGTAATATAGCTCCTGAAATTGTATTACAATACAAGCTATTACAATCATCAGCTCGCTGAGAAGGAGCTTGAAGGAGTGAAATGCAGAAAATGAGCCTACTTTTTCACAAGTGCAGGTGCTTATGGACCTGTGGACCATTGGTAACATGGCTAAGCAATAACCAAGTAATTGAATCTCAGCATACTAAATGCATGAAATAATTTAAAAATAGTTGGAGTTTTGTAACTATTGAGATTATACAATGAAACAAGTTAGAAAAAAATGCTAAACCATAGTTTACATTCTATGGGATATTCTTCTATTTCAATTGGGGTTTGTTTTAGTTTTGAAATACTCTGAAGAAAATATTTAACATCGCTTCGGTTTGAATTTCCCGTTTCCCAAAAGACAGAACAAAGTTTTTCTTTGTCAAAAAGAATTATGAAAATTATGTTTTAAAAGTATAAAGTAACTCATGAGAAATTTTTATTTTTAAGCCTGCCATTATTGTTTTATAACTTTTTGGAGCAATAATATACTTAGAATTTCCACTAAAATACAGAGATTTGGTTCAGAACCATTATATTTGCCATAGACTGCCACACATTTTTGTATCTGGTTTTCACTCCCACCTTTTCATCTCTATAGATAGTAAAAGAATATTGTGAATTTTATTTCTAGGAAATAAATATGAATACAGAATAAATTCCAGCAAAGGCTGTGCAAGGATGAATATTATGAGAATATGGCATGTTTACTTAAATTTCAAGAACAATTGGGATAACTAAACACTAAATATTTCAAGAAATATTTATAGAATATGCAATAAAAAGTATAATGGCATTCTCTGAGGGAATCCACCCTCTGAACAAAGTAGTCCAGTGCTGACACTGACCCTTGGTTCTTCTTAGGTTCATGCTCAATCTAAACTGAATCATACCATCTACCACATAACTCTTATGGAGCATAAATAAAATGTGAATATTATCTAAATATAAAGTTCCTATAGAGGAATGTAATGGCTTATAAAATTTAAAAGTTTCTGTCTCAGTGGAAATGGGTAATTTGAAATTACATGCAACTGAATTTCACAAGTGGTGTTTAAACCGGATTTTTGTGATGTGATCAAATGGAGACTCTGCTATAGACTCTCCTATACAGACTACCTGGTTTTCTTCAACAACTGGTAGCTGGACCTGAAGCAACAAAGGGCTTTGTACTGCTAAAACTGAGTTCTTCAGGGGCTCTGGCTTCTTATGTGTGAAATCTCCAGATGGGCACATTCTACCCTTACCTGTTTCCAATTGCTAGTAGACACTGTAGATCATATTCTCTTAAGGGATATCATAATTGGCCCTGGGCTCTTAAGCTTCAGGGAGGAGGTTACCAGAATACAGTTTCTACAACAGGGAGGGTGAAATCCTGGTCTCATGGCAATCAGTGGCAAAACTTTCATGGATTTCAAAAGTGTTACATTTTCCTCTAAAGCTTTATGATACCTTATTTTGATGTAAATAACAAAAGATCTTCAATGTCAGCTGAATTTTAATTCTATATAAAGATAGTACTATCAGTAGAATGTACTAAGCTCCTTTTGACCCTAATAAGCTAGGAGAAAAAAGTCAACAACATCACAGCAAATGTTTGAAAAGAGTCAGGGAGGAAAAACATGGAGATGCATAACAAAAATGGTAACATTAAAATGGAAAGATTTTAAAAGGGAGAATCAAAAATGGTAAGCACAATGGCTTGACATTAACAGTACAGGAGAATAAAATATTTTTGTCATTGCTTTCAGCTTCTGGTTATGCACCTTAGATGAAAGCCAAAGACTAGAAATACTATCTAATCTAGGCAAGTCTGAAAGACTTAAGAGTATGTGGAAGAACTTGAGAGTTGTGGGCGAACTTCAGAGTTGTGTCCATGTGCAGTAAAAACCTATATATCTCAGAGTTCAATACTCCATCAGTTTCCTTTGTTGAGCTTAGCAGGAATGTGTGACTCAGACAAAACATTCTATGCTATAAATTATGACCCCCAAAAATATTAAAAATAGAAAACTACTTCTCCAAAGAAGATTAAAAGTTCCTTTGTAGTTCAATTTTCAAGTGACACTTACTGTAGCTGAACACAGGACAAAATTGAATAGAAACTCAGGAAATTAGAGCATTATCAGGCACACAGGTAAGAAAGGGTTATTAATTTTGGCTTGCAGTGACAATGTAATGTCAGAATAAAACATGAGTGAGCAGATCCAAGATGTCTGGCTTTTCAGTGACATCCCCCACAATTCCCTGGGCAGAATGGGAGAACAGGGACTGCATAAGGAGCCTTTCCCAGCCCAGGTAGCATGTGTGGTGATGAGGACCAGCATTAGCCCATGTGGGAGAGGAGGAACTTGGAAACTCTGGATCTCCTCGGGGCTCTGGTTCTCTTGCCCTCCTGTAGTGCAGTCTCTACATTGTGGTTTTTTTGTTTGTTTGTTTGTTTTATGACAGATCATCTAATTTTTTTTTTATTTAAGCCTGTTACCTACAATGGAAGAAAAGAACTCTCCAGACAATAATAGTATAGAAAAAATAGAGAGCAGGTCCCTTAATGAAAGCACTTTCAGGTGCAGCAAAATACATAGGTGCACAGCACAATATAACACTCTTAACAAATTTATAACACTAATTAATTGTCCTATCTGATGGATACATACAACTGAAGAATTGTCTGCTCCCAGAACCTCCCTCAGGTCTGCCCCTTGGCACACCTCAACGCCCTCTACTTCCTCACCATCATTACCCTCACATCACCTGCCTTCTTTGGAGCTTCTCCAAGGTTTCTGGGCCTTCTATTTGACTTCAGAGATATCTTATTATGTCCTTATATGTGCCCAAACAAGATGTCCTTGCTAAAATCTTTTCCTTGAAAAGAACATTCAACAAAATTTCAGGAAAGTGGCCCAAACGGGGAGAAAAAGGTTAGTAACTGCTGCTTTAAGTGTGAGAAACTATCCAGCTATATTAAAATCTACAAATATATAAAAAATCTTAAGGCATCAGAATCACAGAATTACAGAATATTCTGAATTAGAAGGGACCCACAAGGATCACTGACGTCCTACTCTTGTCCTGCACAGGGCCATCCCCAAGAGTCACACCATGTGCCTGAGAGTATCAGCCAAACCCTCCTTGAACTCTGACAGCCTTGGTGCTGTGACTGCTGCCCTGGGGAGCCTGTTCAGTGCCCAACCACCCTCTGAGCAAAGACCCTTTTTCTAATATCCAACCTAAACCTGCCCTGATACAACTTCATGCTGTTCCCTCAGGTCCTGTCCCTGGTCACCACAGACAAGAGATCAGTGCCTACCTCCACTCTTCCACTCACAAGGAAGTTGTAACTGCAATGGGGTCTCCCCTCAGTCTCCTCTTCTCCAGCTGAACAGACCAAGTGCCCTCAGCTGCCCCTCATATGGCTTCCCCTCACCTGACACAAACCTGCTCCCCACTCACACACCAGACAACTTGAACAGGTAAAATGGGAGTACCCTCCACATTTCATTTCATAATGCTCTTGTGTGTAAAAGGAATAGATGATTTCTGAAGCTATAGGTGAAGGGTTTGGTTTTATTCCTACTCAGCTTTTCCTTATTATTTGCCTCAGAGCATGTATGTGCAAAATCTGCTGCAGATTCCAGGACATGTGTTTGTGTGCTTGCTGGGGGAACTCCTGTTGTAAGCAACCCTATTGTGGTCAGAAACAAGGATCTTTAATTCTTGCCCCTGAAGTGCAACTCAGAATCCTAAACGAGACATTAAGATTATCTGGTCATGCACTTGAACCTTCAATGTCTACTGTGTTACTGGCAATGCCTGGGAGTCTTTCCTCCATTGTGGGTTACTTTCCATGTGAATGTCTCACCTGTGATAAAATTATAATAAAGCAAGAGGAAAAGGTGCAATAGGTCTTTGGGAAAGGAATCAGAATTAGAGGGAGACAGGTGCTGAATGCTTGCATAAAATGCAAGCCTGTAAGAAGTTAATATTAACATAGATGTACTTAAAAGACTATCAATACTTATCCATTAAACCTCATGAAATCACCATAAAGGAAGATTAGAAAATGGGGATTTCTTTCACTTTCCTTCCTGTTGAATCCAGACATTGATTAAAAGAGTATGAAACAAAAAAAAATCATGCACTCCTGCTTTACTTAGGGCCTGATGGCATCAGCCAGCATAGTGCTCATTTCCTGGTAGATCAAAGCTGGCTGCCTGACCCCTTCTCTGAGCTGTCTTCACAGCCACTTCTCCCTGAGCAGCAGGCACTGCAGTCTATCCCTGTGGTTAAGTAGCGGCTGATTCCTCAGAGGAAAATTGATCCAAATCACTGTCTATCAACTGCTCATTTTCACAAGACACAGGACTCACACCTTATTGAGCAGTATGTGTGTGGGATTTTTCAAGTGTAGTTTTGTTGTTACATCTTCTGCCTTGTGAGGGACCCAGGGCTCTGCTCTTGCCTGTGGTTTCCCTTTCCCATCAGTATATTTTAATGAGGTGGAATGTTGTTCAGTTACAGAGTACCAAAGTCCCACAGCTTTTGCAGTCTGGGAATTGCTAGCTTTTATAAATGGTTTCTGTTGGGTTTTTTGAGACCAGACATTATTGAAATAATACATGATCCCAAGCAAATAAAAGAAAAACTAGGAACATCCAGTCTTGACAGAAAATGTAATACAATTTGAACAAGCCCCATTTCTTTTCTGCCTTTTTGTATTAAAATCTAATGCATACTCATGAAATTTCTGAAGTAATCCATTCACACTCTGTAATCAGAGCAATGAGTACCTTCAACAGGCTTCTTGCAGGCTCTGATTGCCTCAGGATCCAGTGAATATCTGTTTCTCATTCAGGATCTGTAGCACTGGGCTGCAAGTAGGTGAGAGCCTATATTTAAAGCACACAAGTGAGACCTTTCCTTTTAAAACCTCTCTTCTGAGGTGAAATGGTTCTTCCTTTTCAAGAACTCGGTGATCAGGGATCTCACATAAAGTGGAGTGCTTTCCACTGCCTGAGGACTGCCTAATCCAGTATTAAAGGAAAGGCCATTAAACATAGCTAGAGGAAAAGTTTTCTCTGTGGATCCACTTGACAAGAGTCTCTAGCTGAAGTCTCACCACTGATAAGCAAATGAGAAGAGCATGTTGACACTGGAAAGAGAATTTACCACATCCTGCTTCCATCTAAATCCTACTGAGGTTCCAAAAATCTCTGTTGCTATAAATCTGGGATGCTGCTTTTCTTATTACTTGGATAATAGAAACACTGGTCATAATTGCCATCCACAACCCCCTGTAGAAGAGACAAAACCTTTCTGAAAAATACTGTTAGTCTTTAAAGAAAAGAAAATCAAAAGTTTTCCACTGAGTTTGCTGAATTGCCTGGTTTTGTGGGCTCTTGTGCTAATTCTCCTTTTCCTGGCACTCTAACATTTCCCTGTTTTTCCACAACAATATCTTGATAATAATTTTATGTGTAAACAGCTAGAAGCCAGAAAAACAGTATTTCCTTTTTGCTTTGGGCTGGTAAAATTTTTCAAGAGAGGGTGTTCTGTCAGATAATAAAGATTTGCAGAAATCCATTTTATAACTGCCTTTTCTGGCAGTTTATATGCACCAGCTTTCCTGCCCTCCAGTTTTGGAGTCACAAAAAGTCCCTGCTGTGAGAGCGTTTCGACTCTTTTCAAAAGCACAAATGCACCTTCTGGTCCTGAGGTAATGGTTTTGGAAAAATATTTTCATGGGAGCTGGTGAGCTCTAATCATACAGTACCTCATGTGCACTTGTGTTTCCTCAGGAAGTCTGATAGAACTGGCTCTGTTGCACAGACCTCTCTTCCCAGAAGTTGTATTTTCCCTATTTTTCTTTATTTCTCCATGAGAAACTACAGAGGAGTGACGTGTGCTTTGCTGAAAAATTCACAGCATTTTCTAACACCAGGAAACAGTGTAAACTTGAGTCTCTGAAAGGGAATATGACCTACTGAACACCAGCTCTTCCATCCATTCTGTAAGAATCTGCTTTGTCCTGGCCTGTCAGATTCACCCAAGGTCCCTCCATGCCCTTGCTCATTGTGCAGTTCCTCTCCTTGCTTATTTACCCTGCTGCCTCCTGGCCGAGCTCTGACAGCAGCCCTAGAGTCCATGTCTCTTGGCTGTGTCTCAACTTTAATCTCCAGCCCAGTCTCCTTGTTCAGACAGTGGCCTCTGTCTTTGTTTTTCTCTTACTCTTTTCCCAGACTCAGCTTTTCAACCCAGACATTTGCAGCTTTTCTGATTTACCACCACCACCTTTGCTCCTTCTCCTCCACAGGTACTGCTCCAGTACTCTCAGTTCACAAACACACTGCAACAGCATTGAGGGAACCACCTACCAAAGAAGGCTTTCACACTTTATATTATTTTGTTTTTAGGTTTCTTAGTGTTTTACTGAACTTGATGCAAAATGCTAGTGGGCTTGTTATCACAAAGAGGATCCAAGCACTATGTGATCTGTGTCCTTCTCCCCAGTCTACTGCTGGTAACTTGTTTTTAATTGTGTACAAAACCTATCACAGGGATAGGATAAATTTGGGTCCTGAGCGCTGCTTGTGGATGAGTCTGTAGAGCACTTCGTCTTGATTTCACCCAGATCTTTAGACAGTGTGAACCTGAGGTTGTGCTCAGGTGCCATGAGTGTTGGACTGCCTTTGCAAAGAAGCCCAGACTCTGTGCTGTGGTGATTTCTTTGCATCAGTTTGGGGACAGCAGGTGAGAAAGGTGTTAGAGATGAAGGCAGATTCTTTAAATCTAAGTATAGCAAAATACGGTTCTCTATCTTCCTTCTTAGTAAGGGGAGATTTGACAAAGATATATCTCTTGAAAATAAATCAACTCAAGCCATATACCAGACTTGGATAGAATATCAGTCATTGAGTAGTTAAAATATGAAGTGGTAGGCAAAGGGCCAAAACTACTTTCAGTGTAAATTATGCTTTTCTATGCGTCTGTTCATGTTTAGTTTGTCTATGCATTTGTTCATGTTTAGTGGAAAGTATAAGACGAATTTTTCATTGCTGACCATCTTTCCTTTAGAGGTACTGTGGAGAGGGACTCTTACTTTTTGAGTAGACACTGATGGCTATTTAACAAGGTTAATATCAGTCAGGATAATTACCATCAGCATGTCAGAAGACGACATTTTCATAGATTTCCTTTCAGCAGCTTTTACCTTTTACCTTGAAAGTAGAAGAAATTGCTTCAGCTGACACTTGCTTTTATGTTGCTGCTTTGATCTTCCAATGGAAATGGATCTATAACAGCACTAGTAGCTTCCCTTGCATCCTTAACATTGAAGAAACCTTTTAAGGTAACATGATTTCTTGATAAAAGAAAAAGGACATAGTGCTCCTTATTTTGGGCTCACTGCACATTCCTCTCCTTCCTCTGCATTTTGTCGATGGACTGCCTTACAGGCTGCCTGAATGGTGTTCACTTGCCAGTTTGTTTTTGCAGCAAATGAAATGAATTTTCTTAGCCTTATGAACCTCATGTTCCCCTGTGATACACGCTTCTGTTCTTTTGGCAAAACAAAATTCTTCATGAGTGTTAATAAAGGCTCTTGCCAGTTGCATTTTTTTGTTAAAAACCCCATTTTCTAACTCATCCGACCCACTATGCCATGTTCTTCATGCAACAGAAGTGATCATTCAGTGTGGATGTGTTTTGAATAATATAAATTCAAAACCAAGCCTCATTTCTAGTATGTGTTACAACCAGGATATAGATGTTTTTAAATGTGCTTTCATAAAATGGTTACATTTACCTAAAAAAAAATGTTTGTCATCTAAGAAAATGTTTGTCATCTAGTGAAAGACAAAATCAAAACCATACAGGCATTAAGATTTGTTGAAGCAAATAATTTTCTTCTAACTGATGTGGGAAAAAATGCCTGAAATACATCAAAGCTGACACTGAAATAGAATTCATTCTCATTTTAAAAAGATGGCACTGAGAAGTGTTCCAGTCTCTCAGGATCCTGAGTTACAGTTTGAACACTTTCATATGAATACTAATTAGAGAGCAATAACTTTTTGTCCTGTCGCTGATCTTGAGAGCAAGTAATACAGATGTGGTACTTGAACAGCATCATTTTAGAGTTTTTCCTTAATTTTATGTTGAAAATTTTATGTGACATTTTATGTCACACACTGTGTGCATTGTGCTCTTCTTTACAATCCTCTGTATAAGTACGTCTTATTCTTTCATAGCATTTCCCCCTTGCCTCCCCAAATCGAAGATTTGTAAAATGGTCATGTTAATCTGGAATTCTTCAGAGACTGGGGGAGGGGGCGGGGAGGGAGGGAACCAAAAACAACCTAAAAAGCCCAAACAAATTATGTTTCTTTCTACTATGTGTCTACTCTCCTGGAAGGACATATTTTCAGCTCCCTGGGCTTTGGAAAGTGTAAAACTCAAGTTTTCCACTTTCTGGAATAATATTCTCAGTGTTAGCTGATCATGGAAGTGCTGGTCTAGGAGTATACTCTCTCTAGGACAGCTGTTGATCTGAGCTGAATGGAGGCCTTATTGCCTCAAGAAAAGTACTTTTGAACATACCCCAGTGCTAAGGACATTTTACTGGTGAGCTCTGTACAACTGATGTAGCTGATCAGGTCCCTGAAATGCCTATGAAGTCTTCCTGTGGAGTACTCTGAGGTCTCTCTGTGAAGTAAAAGAAAAGAGTAGACTTTAAGCACTGGTTCTGGAGTTCCCAGGGCTCTGTGGCTCAGGCATCCAAATTTACAGCGCTTGAATATTTTAGGCACACAAGTCCCTTATTAGAGCTACCTCAAAATTCTGAATCCAGAAGATCCAGCTAAGCCTGGGTCTAGGATGTGCTGCCAAAGACATGATTTCGTATCTCCACAGGAGAAACGGCATCCAGTATGGTTAAAGAAGATCTTTCTTTGAAGTACAAGGAATTTCTGTTACTAAATCTAATGAGAAGTTGATTATACTTGAAGATAAGAAGGTGGGAAGCAGAGGTGCTCAGTTCAGAGTTAAACAGAAAGTCTTGAGAGAGGAAGAGGGTCTTTAACACTTGGTCATTGAAAGTGGACAAAAATGGAGAGATGCAGAAGGGAAGTTTAGAAAACTTCAGAAAATTTTGAGGGAAACAGAGAGAAATTTATCTGGGAGCATGAGAGAAGGATCATCATGTCAAGCTAGTTGCAAAAAGACTTTCCCTATGAGTACAGTACATCCAAGGAACAATAAGCTATGGCTAGAGCAATAGAGATATGTTTAAATATTTGTTTTATGCCTAATTTTTTCTTCTTATGTAAAGGAAAACACCCTTATTTTGCAAAACACATAATTTAACAACAAAAAATTATCAGATTCTATATTGGGCCAGGGTGGTGTTTTTTTTTCTGTGTCCCAGAAGCACTCCTTTCTCTCCAACCTACGTAACATCCATTTCTAAATTTTCCTGCAGGAAATCTGCAGATCTCAGATCCCTAGAGAAAAAAAACAAGCAGTATTTTGATTTTGAACACACTTGCAAATGTGGCTGCATTATACCTCATTATATTTAAACACATTATTTAGCTTAGAAGATTGAGGCTTCTGCCATCCACTGATGGGAAAAATCTGTTTTCTATGTTACAAATGTTTTCCCATGTGTGTTTTCCTGTCTGTATTTTGTCTTGTCATTTGTGAAGGGTTATACATTCCAAAGCTGTTGGTGAACATGATGCTGATGAACTGAGAAAAATCTCTCACAGCCAATCCTTTAAATTATAGATTAACACATATATGCCACATAAAGAGCATACCACAGTGTAAAAGATTACAGGGATGGCTGCATTATTTTAATGGAAAGAGCTTTAGAATAAATATCTTCAAGAAAAATGCAAGCATATTTTCATCAGGCAATACCTTTTAAATCTCACATTGTTCATTTGTGAACTGACTTAAACAGTTGATAGGAAGTGAATTTGAAGTGTGCTAAATGGAAAAGGTTTGATTTGTTGTTCTCAGCTGGTACAAATAAAGTAAATGCTTGTTTTTCTTCAGGGACAAAAATACAGTTAAATAGTCTGTTCATCCATATGTATCATCCTCAAGAAAAGCAGGGCTATGTCCCTGGTATAGATACTGGTTCAGTAAACTGATAATCTTGGTCCTACCAAGACGTGTGTCGGCACAATGGAGTAGAAGGTGAAAATCAGTATTGGCACTGTCAAGGTTGGAAGGAGTAAGCTCAGGAAGTTAAATGCACTGCTGTAGTACAAGTACGCTAAAATGATGCAACAAAATAGCCCAGAGCTTTGCTGTGCACATAGCTGTTCAATGTGTACTGTTATGAAAAAAAACCAAAACCACAAACTAAACAAACAAACAAAAACCAAACAAAAATAAAAAACACCCCAAACACTTTGACTTCTTTGCCCCAAGACTCTAGAGTAATATGAAACGTGATAGTTTGAAGAATTAGCAAGTTCATGCATCCTAAATATGCATCTTCATATCAATAACTTCCAGTCCCAATAGGGCAATTGTAAACAGTCAGCACAATCCACAGAGGAGATTTTCCCAGAGAGGGACAGCACGCTGTCTTAGAGATACAGAGAGCTTCATTTGTATGGGAAGACTGAAAACCCCATGAGGGAAAAACAGAGAAATGTGTTTGTGGTGTGTGTTACCAAGGGACTATCTGTGTATTTAAAAGGAGACAAATTATTGAGGGTAATAAGAAGTTATGAATGATCCAGAAAAGGCTAGTTGTGCAGATCTATTAGTCTTCAAAATAGAAATAAAAAAAAAATAAAAAAAAAAAGAATAAAATTAAAGGCTGTTATTATGAGATGGTATTATTTTTTAAATATAGCTCACACAATTTGACCAGTGGGATTCAATATAACTGCTAGAAGCTTTAGCAGATATTTTACCTTGAAGAAAATAGGTAATGAAAGTTACTGCCATAATCTGAGAGCACACTGTTAGTTACATACTTTCAGGGCAATTTGTCCTGCATGGTTATGCCACTCATCTGGGAAAGAAAAAAAAAGCTATGCCACTTACTCAAATAGCTGTGCCTATAGGATGGGGAAAACATATTTCAGAAGTCTCTTTAAAATACCTGTTAAAATACAAGACAAGCAGTCTTAGTTTCTTTAATATTCTTACTTTTTTTGTTAGCTGTTCAGTCTACCTCTGAAAAATGCAATATTAAGCTTGATACTGAAAGAGGAGGAATTGTGGCTGCAGAAACCCTCTGAAACACTCTGACTGGTGTACTTGGTTGGGTTTCAGCAGGCTCTAAGCATTGCCAAGACCTTCAATTCCCCTAGCTTGTGACTCCTCCTACCTGTAACATAGTAAGTGGAAATATGTCTTTGGTATGACAGGTAATCGGTGAGGTTGGGGTGTGTCTGGGGGTGGTGTTTGGCAGGACTTTGGGAGGGCAGTGATTGTTCTGTGCCAGTCAAAATGATGTTCAGCAGGGATGGATTTCTGTGCTGCAGTGTTCACATGTGGATGTTTGCACTCATAGGTGGAGTGAGTGCCCTGCCCGACCCTGGGGAAAGCAGGATTTATAGAGAATGGTGTATGTTCTTGCCAGGGGGCTGCAGAAGCAGCTCTGATGGCAGGTTTCACTCTTGTTACACACATCTTCTTGTCAGTTCTCCACATCTGTCTTCAGTCTGATTCTGCAGATGCAATGATCTTCTGCTCAGTGAAACTGTTCTTGTGTGGACACTGGCCTCACTGGACACTGATTCCAGCTACTGGTGTCACTGCAGGCTCTGCCACTGCTCCAGCCATTTCTGTACCCTCCAAGACTATATAGCCTGAGCTTTCAAATATAAATGGGAAATCTGTGGTCTGAAACAAGATGTTGTATATAACTGAATGCAGAAAAAAGAGTCCATAAATCTGCGTTATATTTGTGCTCATTACATTTGTTAAGCTGATTTCACTGTTGCCTGCTGCCTTAAACACTTTTTCCAGTTTATTCTTGGCTTCAAAGTACACCTTATAAAGCAAATTCAAACTTGAAATTCTTTGCAGTACTGTCTGATTTAACCTTAATGTGTGGATATAGTATTTACTATGACTCAAGACATCTCTCGTTATTAATTAACCACAACAAAATTGCCTCAATACCATCAAACATTGACGGGAGAATATTATACTCACTACAAAATTGCATAGAAAAGTACTATCTAAATTGTATAGTCCTCTTCTAAGAAGGATTTTTCAAGTACAAAATAATCACTGTGGGGAAATTATAAGGCTTTAATATAGCACACATCAAAGCAGTGGTAGTTAAGATGCAAAAAATTGTAGTTTTGCCCATGAAAGTGTATATGACTAAATCTAATTCCATTTAAAGGGCACTGATTTTACATAACTCTGTATTCATGGGCATGCATTTTAGAAGGACTTGCATTTTAGGATTGTTCTCAGTTGTATTTCTCTTAATGGATAATGAAAACTAGAGAAGTATTTATATTCTTACTTGTTTATAATGGGCTTAAACCCCCAGATGCTGAACAGCAAAGCTTTCTGCCCTGTGTTATAATTTTGAGTCTCTGGGAGGACTCATGAGGACAGTTGGGCAATTTTGTAAAAGATAATTTAATTGATTAGATACATTCCTCCTTTCTAATTAAAAGGGACGAAAAAAGGGAGTTTGTGACTCTGAGCCAGTTTCATTGATGTATAGAACATAGCTAATATCAGTCATTATTGAGGGCCTGATTGTACCATGTGTTTTCTCACAAACACGATTACAGCAAGCTCATTTGCATTGCTAAATGAATGCTAAAAATACCGAAACCTTTTTCCCTGCTGGCCAGAGCAGAGCTGATCCAATCATTAAAATACAGATAAACAGAAGTAACTACTCTGATGGAAGCTAAGATGATTAAGCACAATATGCATAAGAAATTAGTCATTTAGCAGTAGCATGCTCTCCAGAAGAAGAACCACAAAGCTCCTGTTTAAAAATCACACCAATCTATCATGGAAGGTTTTGTGTGGCAGCAGGATCTCTAAAATCTTTACATTATCCCTCATTCAAAATTTACCACAAGACCTATTTGTAGAATGTGCTAAAGGAGTGAACTGAAACTCATGTGTAGGAAAAAATAATTTCTGCTTTTCCTAGCAGGACTGATGACTTTGGCTGCAGCAGGTGCTAGAAGTTGTTGTCCCTTCTGCTGAACTAAAAAGCTGAGTCTGAGCAGCTCAGCACTGTTGATAGGTGGGGTCTTGCCTTCCCTTGTTTCTTAGTCAGTCTGTATAGATGAACTCACTTTGCCATCAATTAAATCTGGGTCAAATACAGAAATAACGGAGATCATTTGCAGGATAGTGGTTTGTTCCAAGTCTCAGGGCAGGTGCTAGAGCAGTGAGACTACCAGAGGACACATGTGGGTTTTTTAATTAATACACTTTGAATATCATCTTGCTTTCCAGCTCCCACCAAAACTGTAAATGTACCAGTCCAAAACCTCTAAGCTTTTTCTACATTGGAAGCCACTTTTTTTTTTTTCATAGCAGAAGTGTTGTCATACCTAGTCACCTGGAAAACAGAACAATGCTTTGTGTCTGATTCAGCCAACTGCAGCTTCTCAGCACACTCCATTACACCAATGCATAGGTTTAGTTTGAACTGTCAGAGACATAAGTTTGAAGTAGTGATCACGTTTCTGCAAGCAGAAAGCATCTAAATGAATAGAACGGGTGGATTAGTGCCTAGCATTTCCTCTATCATATACTTTGCTCTCATTTGGAATAGTGTGCCAAAATCTATAACCAACCCTTCCATTCCCTCAAATCTACAGGAAATTCATCTGGAAATATTACATTAATTTTTTTTTTTCAAGACTACAGATGAAAGGAACCATTTGTACTCTATGACAGTTGGTAACTAAACATTTACAATACTGTGCCAATATTTAATAGTAGAAGGAGCAAACTGAACAGAAGGTAAAGCTGGCAGAGTTTAATGTGGAGTGATGCTGTGGGAATGTGCATATGTGATCAGAACTGCAACATCATAGAGCAAAAGGCAGTGCAATAAAGTGTGGTAGCAGCAAACTGCTTTTCCAGCTGTGTTAGACTTCTTTCTCTCTTCCTTGGAACAAAAATGAGAAAAATATTTTTATCCTTGAAATGACTTGGATAAACGAGATGAGACTTTGGGAGTTAAGATCACTGGCTGCTTTTGCAAGACAATAAAGCTGTATAGAATAAATGGGTCCCAAGGAGTTTCTTTTGGTTTTATGATTGCCCTGTTTTGTTTTTCTCCTCCATCTCAGAGTATTTTGTAAAAACCTCCTATGTCTTATTTATGTTGCCTTCCCTGTTTTCCTTTCTGCTGGAAAGCAAGACAAGCATATGTTTGTGTAATTTCTTGTACCTCTAATACGACTTGTGCATTTAAGGATGAAAACTGTTTAAATCTCTTTTACTCCCATTGAAGTGATCAGAAGTGTTCCCATGTTTTCATAAGGATTAGACTGCATATCCACAAATTGTTTGTGCCATCACAAACAAGATTCATCTGACTAAATGTCAGTGCACAATGTGTATGTCCACATCTGAGCCATGTGCACTGATGTTGTACTCCATTGAGGCAGAGCTACAGGGAGAACTATCTGCTAAAACAAACAATCTAGGCAGGGCAAGTGCACCATATCTTAAAAGCAATTTTTTCCCCTTTTTCGTCTTTCTTTCTGAGACTGGATCTGGCTAACTCGTTTTTCTTATGTCTAAATTTAGGGGAAACAAGTCCCAACCAAGGGTTTCTCAGGCATATTTCCAAGCTCTGTGACTTTTCTTATACTGTGTGTTCTGTTCTCACAAAACACATACTATTCAAAATAGCCTCTCTTTGTCTTCTTCTTCATTGAGGCCATTGTCAGGGCCTCCCATGACAAACCAGACCCTTGTTGGTCAAAACAAGAGATGAAATAAGAGTGTAGGTGTCCCAGAGAAGTGGTGAATGCCCTATCCCTGGAAACATTCAAGACCAGATTGGACAGGGCTCTGAGCAACCTGATCTAGCTGAACATGTCTCTGCTCATTGCAGGAGAGTTGGACTGGATGACCTTTAAAGGTCCTTCCCTACCCAAAACATTCCATGATTCTTTTATCCGATATTGCATCTCCACAGTATAGCAAGGGTATTTGCTCATCTGTGTAATAAGTTGACATAGATAATTATATGCAGCATAAGGTACAGCTTGCAGTCAGTGGACATGCCATGGACTCTGGATAAAGCTCATTGGTGCCATGATTTCATTTTTTTTTTTGCAATCAGTAGAGTTGTTTGAGAAATGATCGTGTGACAACAAGCGTGAAATGGAAGTATCTGAGTGAGCTCGCATTCATGCACGATACTCTGATGCAATCTGTTGAACAACCAGACTCTCTCAAAAGCAGCTTAGTAAAGCATTGGAAGACACCCAGCAACACCCTGATCAGACTGCAAATATTTGGTAGAATCCTGCTGCTAATTAAATTCTATCTGTAGGAAACTTCAACTTTTAGTGCAGTCACTGATGAACTTACACTCCAAAACTGTGAATCTTTCATTCTGTAAACTTTTCCTTCTGTCAGCTCAGGCTTCCTGGGTGCTGTGTGTGCATTGGCAGACAGTGCAGCTGGACAGGAGGGCTCTGCAGAGCAGAGTGGCTGACACTGCCACCCTGACATCCACATGAACCACATTTGGGGAAGTTCCATTTCAGATTTTTTTTTCATCTGTTCCTGGATCATCCAAAAAGCTTCTGATTTGGGTGCTACAGTATCTACCAAAATGCAGTAAAGCTGTAAGGTCGAGACATTAACTTCAAAAATGCCTTCCCAGTCTAAATTAAGGTGCTAACATAGTGGCATCTTATGTGGTTGATGTTGCATAAAATCACCCACAATAACTCTTCTTGCTCAAAATAACTATAATCATAGAAAAAGAAGCAAGTATGCAATTGCTTTTTTGTTTTTCCCATGTTTTTCCAATTGCAAAATTTGACATGGAAAATCCTATATAGATTAGTGGTCCTGCTTACAAACATTCCATGGCTCTAGTCTGTATCACCCAATAAATAACGGATCCTGCAAACATCTACTTGTGAGTAATCACATTAATTTCTGTAGAATTACTCAAGTAAATAAAACGTATTCTTTCTTTCAAGGATCAAATCTAGATCAAGGTCCAGATCATGATGCATTTTGATTGGGACAGAGCAGTAAGTGTTTCCAGAAATTACGAGAATTATTATCCCCTTTGGTCCTTTGCAAGGGAAACCAGTATCAAGGAAAAAAAAAAAAAAAAAGGGTCATTATAAGAGAAGATAGACATGAAATAGTTTATTCTGGGCAATGAAATCTGTCCTCTTTTTATCAGAAAAATTCATCTCCTTTGTTTGATCCTATGATTATTTCAGTCTATGCCTAAATTAAGCAAGTAGACCGACACTGTGTACATGACAGATGTAAAATCTTTATCTTAGTACATTTGCCAACTGCTTATTATTTTTAGGAACACCACATAATTTCATGGAGTGATAAAAATCTGTATTTGTGAAAAAACTGTGACCAAAATTACATATAACGGTAAACAAAATTTTTAAATAGATTAAATTACAAATAACTTTGTATTGTAAAAGATAGAATGGAAACAATACAGTAAAAATAGATTATTACAAATAAAATGTTTTTCACTTCCAAAAATCTAACTTACTTGTTTTAAAAAGTTGAAATGAAACTGAAAACGCTTCAAAGTAAAAGCACAATAGGACGGAATTAACATGCATTTATTATCAAAATGTGGATGTATAATTTGTAAAATACCATTACTATTTGGAATTGTAGGTGCTGCTTAAAAAAAAAAAGTGTTTTTTTGTCAGCAATATTTTTACTAAAGTATATTTCTTTCTATTCAAGATAGTTCTCATCCAGAATAGATTAATGAAAACAGAGACACATGTAACTGTTTCACATTTTTATAACACCTAACTATGGATCTGAGCAAACTCTTAATGTTTTTAGCTCTCCTTACTATGCTGCTTTTCAACTCTGGCTCAGTCAGCCTATTAATACAAATAAAAAAGTCTTTCTGTGTCATGGTTACCACACATAACTAATGTTTCTGATCCTTCATCCACTAAAGTCACTAGCAAAACTTTGACTTGGCCAGGGTCACATCTTTCACTACAAAGCAGAACACATGATGTTAAAGAACAACGTGAATACGCTCAGGCTGCAACCTTTTCAATGAGTTTCAGGTATTTAATGAAATTAGTCAGTGTTTGGCCTGCTTGACACTACATTCACGTATTTACATCATGTACATGTGTTATAAACTCAACAGCAGGTGCTTGGAAACACCTGTGTTCAGCAGTTTCAGAAAATTCCAAGCTGAACCATTTTAATTAATGGAGATACAGGAGTTATGTAAAGCCTTCAAGATAAAGCTGGCCCCAATATAATGTTGTCTCTTGCAAGTAGCCAGGAATGTGGCAATCTTTGAGAGGCTGCCTAATGGATTGTTTCAAGTTTTCTTCCAGGAGTTTGAAAATGAAAGTCACACTTACTTAAAAAACTTTATTTTGTTGCTGATGGTAATTTTTCCAGTGGCAGAATCAAGAGAAGAGTGGAGCTGTATGTGGAAAATCTCAGCCACTGTGCTGTGTGGGCTTGTCCTTGGCGGGGGATCCTGCTTTTGGAGGGTCAGGCAACCCGGGATCCAAGAGGTGAAGAGGAAGGCGTGCACAGAGAGGGCCTTCCCTCACCCTCCTAGGGTGGAAGCGTGTGCTCCATGGCGCTGTAGCTCACTAGCTGCTGCAACCTCTTGTGCAGCCGTGTCCCAGCAAATTGTTGTTCCGGCCATCTTGCAGTTTCTCGTGGCTCTGAAGGGATGCTCTGCTGTCAATGCTGGACGTCTGTTCACCTTGATCCTGCTGTTTTCTCAATCTGCCAAAGGTTAAAAACATTGATATAGCTATCATGCGTAGGTAAATGTACAGAATGACAGCTGTTCCCTGTGGATAGCCACATACACCTGGGTATAAAACATTCCTGCACCATTTGATCTCTGTTGACTGCTCAAGCTTTAGAGCTGCCGTTTCTTCTAAACACTGATGATTGCTTTCTCCTAAATATGTACATTTAGGTCTTGGTCAAATCCCACTCTCATTAAAGTCTATCACAAACAGCCAGCAGAGCAGAGTGCTTTCTCTGGCTTTAGCACCTCTGCTCAGGCTGTAACTTGGCAAAACCTCCAGGTAGCTCGAGGCTGATAAAGGCTGTTGATTGGGCACACAGCAGCAGTAAGTGGCTGCTCCCCTCTGCTGTCCTACACAGTTACCAGCAACCTTCATCAGTGAAAGAGAGAAAAACCACGAGATGAAACAATATTCAGTATTCCTCTTGTTATTATTTCATATGTCATCAAAGCATTGTAAGTGGTTTCAAGGAACAACAGCAACAAAATCCCATGTTGCTTAAAGACTGCAACATTATCTTCTTTTGACATTTTCTAGGGAACAGAAACAGCTTTAGGAGCACCTGCAGACTCCACTAATTGGGTTGTCATAGAACTTCTCAGCATTTCTGCTCTACAGTGTTAGCAACCTCTGTGATTTTACTGTGATTCATGTGATATTCAGTGTTTTCCTCCAAACACAGACACCATCAAAGTACTTTCCAGAAGAATGTAAAGATTCATGAGGAAGCTATGAGGTAGGGCCCAATTTTTTTGTTAATCATCAGCTGCTGTTTTGAAGGAATTTTTCTGTGGTTCTTTTCTCAAAATGGAAAACAGCTGTTGATGTAGTCCTGGAAAAGGCACCAAGACTTAGCACCAGAGACACTGTGGAGGAAGCTCTTTGTTACGGTGATTATAAATTATATACTCCAAAAAAGCCCCAACTTTGCAAATAACACTGAATACATAAAAAATACAAATTAATGGAAAAACATGCAAAAATTAAATTTCAAGGGTCAGTTTCAAAGGCTGAAATGCTGCCAGGTGGCATAAAGACTATAGAGACACCACACTGAAGATTCAGCGTGTAAAAGGACATAAAAGTAATAGTAAGACAGAGGAATAAAGGAGGTTATTTAAAATAAAAATAATGAAAAACTTAAAAGCACAGGCACATTAAATGAAAAGCTGTAAGACAGACTAAAAAAATAACATAGGAACAAATTTCTAAAAGCATTTACCATAATGATGACTTTTTTCAAGTGCATCAGAAATACAACAGTTACCATTGAGTCTACAAGTCAATGCATGACTGAGTATCAGAGGGTAGGACAAAAAATATGACTCCCTAGCTGAAAAGCCAATTATTTATTTTCACCAATGTTCATGACATAGGACATTCATGACATTCTTTCCTTATGACAAATTTGTCTCCAGTTAAACTGCCAGTCAAACAGCTTTAGAACCAGTTGTTTAAACTAATGTTGACAAAACATCAAGACTGGATTTCCACGCAAGAACTCTAAGAAAATTGAAATATATAATTGCTGCACAGCTGAATGGAGAATGCAACTTACTCTTGAAACTGTCCTGGCACTATGGAAGACAGTAAGTGTGATGACTTTGGTTTTTGGATTTGGTTGGGTTTTTCCTTTTTTTTGTTGACTTTATTGGTTGTTGGGGTTTTTTTTTGGTTGGTTGGTNTTTGTTTGTTTGTTTTTTAACAAGGGTTTTAAAAAAGTTCCTGGAGACTACCAGGAGAGTAATTGAGTTAGAATTGAGACTTGAAACACCTCAGGGTCTGAGCTCTTGGTACAAGGCCAAGATATATGTAGGTAGGCATTGACTACAGTGCTCGGAAACTCATATTGAAAACTGCTGGTTGTAAACCTTGCAAAATTCTAAATAGTGGAGAGAGACAGATTTTGGCTCTTTGGAAACCTGAGGAATCACTGCATGGGTATAAGACATGCAGGTGCTCTCTGCCTGAAATCATGCATTTACTTCATTCATAAAACGCTAAAAAGAAGGAATTTACTGCTTAATTTAAAAGAGAAATAGAATTTCTCTCATTAACAACATGAAGGAAGAAAACACCAAATTTTTTTAAATTTTTTTTTTCTGTTGAGAACCACTCAAACTGGCATAAAAGCAGTGTGCATATGAGGAGCCCTACAGAGTTCAAGAAGTGTTTGGATCATACTCTCAAGCATGTGGTGTGACTCTTGGGTATGGTCCTGTGCAGGGCTAAGGGCTGGACTTGATGATTTTTGTGGGTCTCTTTTGACTCACCATATTCTGTGATTCTGTGAAATAAGGCTCATGCTGAGTTCAAAAGCACCACTGACCAGCCATAAATTTTTCACTCTCTACAGAGGTGGTTAATGTTGTTAATTATTTCCATTATGTTCTTTTATCCTGATCTACTATTGAAGCATAATTAGATTATGGGGATTTTGATGTGCTAAAGAAATACATTGTTTAAGCACTGCTTCACTATATTCCCTTTTCAGACATTTTTGGTTTCTCTATCTAGATTCACTTCATTTATTACAAGTTATCAAAGTAGGTAATAAGTTATTAACCTGCTGACATAGAAAAATTTAACTGTCATTTAACTACTTCATGATTTATCAATCATTTTATTCAGTGTTTAAAATCACATTAAAGATTTTACTCTAGGGGTTTAGTTTTTATGGGCATAGGAACACCTACTTACCAGTGTGCCCTTGGAGCTGGGGAGTTGGCCTAAGAATCAGGAGATGCTGATTCTGTTTCCGCCTCTGTCACCTTTTGGAAAAATTACAGCACTTTTCTGTGCCTCAGCTTCTCTCTTCTTAAGCAGAGAAATATATAGGTGGGGGAAGCTGAGGTGGGAATTATATTTGTCCAGAAATCTGGCCTGGTTGGAAGCTATAATCCTAAACTTCAGCTGGAAGCTGTAGCTAAGAAAGAGGAATAAAAAGAACACTGAAGCCATGTCTGGACTAATGAAAGCTTGTATTCTTATCAGAACCATGCCCACGGGAGGTATTGCTGGACAAACTGGTGACAGATCATTTTATAGGCTTGTCCTTGCAGCTCTCGATTAGGCAAAGGGTGCAACGAGCAGGAACACAACCAGCAGCGTGGGGCTTCGCTTGTAGTTGCACATCAAATGTTGAGGCAGCTGTTGCCAAGAATGATGGAAGCTGAGAGCTTTGTGCCTCTAAGTATTGCTCTGTGTCTCACAGTCCTGAATGAAACTGGGAATTATAGTCTGGTGTCTGTGGTGATTAAGTAAAAAAGGTGATATATTTAATCAAGCAATTATACTGTCTGTGTAATTGTGCATATATACATTATAGAATATATAAAAGTAGAAAAGTAAAGACAACAAACTGGCTAAAAGCTAGCATGGAACATAAAATACTGAACCAAAAAAGACTACTACAAGTATGGCAGGCCAGAATGAAAGTCACAATCATCTAATGAAACCCAGTAGCAAGCTTAGGACCACCAGGGAATTGCTTACAGCTCAGCTTTGTTCAGCAAGAATTCTGAAGTTTGTCTTTAGGCTGCTTAGATAAGTTCAATGACAAAGGATGAAAAGTTGCAGATTCAACATAACTGTCAACATTTCAGATGTGCTAAGGCTCTCTCCCAAAAAACTGCAGTTTCAGGGGAAAAAAAAAAAAAACGGCAATTGGTGTGTATTTCTCTTAGCTCCACAGTGCAGATAGCCTCAGGTCAAGACCCAAAGAAACCACAGCACAGCAGCTGTGTGTGTACAAGCAGTTTCTTCAGTTAAAATATTGGATAGTTACAAAACTGAAATGTCTCTCCTTTTGGTGCATTCTTAATTCCTTGGTGTCAGAACAAGAGCAGTTTTCCGTCAGATGTTCTCAACTTTTGAAAAATGTGAGTACCTTGACATATTTCCTATAATCATGGCAAAATAAATGCAGTCTGAGCCATTCTGTTCAAAAATTGCACCAATGCAATAAATCATTTGTAGGAAGCTGCTTCCCAGTGAGTAACTTATCTTGCCTTTAAGCTGATGCAGCTACAGGCTGTGGTAACTTGATAAAGGCCCAGGGAGAATGAATGGCTTGATGGGGACTTTGTTGTGGCTCTGAACCAGGTACCTCTTTCTGTGCTGAATACAATTGGCTGAGAATAAATAATGAAATGGCAAGCTGTGGGTGAAGAAAGTGAACAACTTGTTCTAGTTATTAGTCATATGGAACAAGACCTGCAAAGGAAAGAGGATGAAAATGAGATTGAACAGTGTCTATTACATTTATTCTCTTCTGTACAAATACATAAGTAGTCTCTGAGGCAATGATGCTGGGAACTAAGAGTGGTTCTGCTGAACCAACAAAGAGAGGCTGAGTTTTACTTCCCTTCACCATCAATCCATGCAATTGGTAGTGTATGACACTGAGTGTTGGACAGGCTCCTCTCCAGGACTGAGGAAGAAAGAGCCTGCATGAATCACTATAAGAGTACATCAAGAACAGCAACTGAACTTCCAGCCAAGTCTTGGGCTTTGTCAGTATTTCTGGTAAATAGAGACAGCCTGTGTGAGCCATGGAATGGTTTTTAATATTTGTAATATCTTAATACTCAGATATTACAGTACACTTCCTGCAGCATTGATTTTGATGCGAGATCTTGAGTCTGATATCGGTCAGTGGAAGGGAATTCAGAGGAGATGGAAAAATTCTTGATCCAAAAACCCTATAGCAGTACAGAGCAGTGACATCAGGCTTTACAAAATGTAGTTCCTGTGTTTGAGAGTGGTATAGAGGCTGTTACACTGACTATCACTCCTGTCTGTTTAGCTGGTGCATGACAACACCTTTGTGCAGCTGATGTACTTATCAGTGGCTCTTGCCAGGCTGTCAGTGGGAAACTGAAGCCTCAGAAATGCGAGTTGTTTCAAAATGCTCTCAGCAGCCATCAAGAGGACAGTTTCTACTGACAAAAGAGATCTCAAGCCAGGCAGACCTGTGCCTCCTCTGAGACTCATTGCTTGCCACATCCCACTAGAAACTCTTTTTACAATGGAAAATTTGCAAGTGAGTTTGCCTGTGTTGCAAGTCAAGTGTCCTGGCTGTGGAGAAAAAAGAATGTTGTGAGTGGATTTGCTTTGCCATTTCTAGATTTAGCATTTTACTTTGGTCTCTTGATATTTCAAACACTTTTCTGGAGAAAACAGGTGGTTTTGCTTTTGGTTTGGGGAAAAGAGGATATAATAAGATGAATTCTAGAAACTGTAGTTTTATTCTAGAAAAAGCCCTATTAATGGGAACTTTTACATCCCTTAAAAGAAATCCGAAGGAGTAGATAAATCTGTGGAATATTTATCTCAGTTATTCTTCACAAGGAAAGGGATCTGAGGTCACAACAGATGTTTATGCTGGCTTTTTGAAATTCATGAGTTTCAGAAGTCAGGGAGTCAGTTTGCTAAATAGTTAGAAATCTATCTCAGTTCTGATTTAGCAGCTACTCAGAAGTAATGCTCATGGCTTGTGCAGATGGCCTTTCTAGAAGGCTTATTCTGAACATGCCTGTATCAGAGGAGAAAAAATGTCCAATCTGTCATGGGGAATGACTGTGCTCAGAAAGGGACTATTTCATCTACTTTTCTCTGATCATGTCACTGTGTTTTGTCTACTGGAACACAGACACTGAAGTTTCAAGTGTGATTTCAGAAAAACAATACATGTCCCAATGTCCAAATGCTGTATTTTTAGAATAACAGTTGGTAAATACAGGCTCTTTCAAAATGCACCTCTAAAACCCTTTAATTCCCAAAAGAAAAGATCTAGCAATGAGATTTTTTGAAGTATTTAGTAGAAGCCAGAAATTGACAGCTGCAGGCACTGTTTTGTTATATCCTGATCACAGTAAGTAGAAACATGAAAGTTATGCCATATAACTGAGGTTGCTGGATATTTTGATGTTGCAGTAATTCCACCCAAGTACAATGTTGTAGAGGTGGACTCCACAAAGTCAGAGAACCCTGACTGTAGCAGTGTCTCACAGGAATCCTTGCAGAGCTGGGGGCACCCAACATGTCTAGCCAAGGTAACAAGTTGTAGATAGGCAAGGCTGAAGTGAAATATCTTGGCATTGAGGGCAGAAAAGGTTTTGGTTTGGTACCCACTGCTATTGCCCATTATTTGTTTCTAATTTTAGTTTTTATTCAATGTAGTAATGACGCACCAAAATTCATATCCAAACATAAGCAAAAAATACCTGGATGAATGAATCACATGTGGTCAACATGATTTCTTCCTCAAGGTGGTGATGCTTGAATGCTTCCCATCCCACCACTGTCTGTCTCTGAACACAAGTTTGTCTTGATGATAACTAAGCACTGTTTTACAAAATGGTCCAGAATTTGCTTCTTAAAGAAATGGATATAGTTAGCATCTTGTTACATCCCTCATCAGAACTTGCTTCGCTACTTTGTTCCACACAAAATAAAGATGAAATGCTCAACACAAAGAGTTTGGAAAGTTTATGACTCTCTGGAGCTCCACAAAGTATATTCCCACCCACCTCCTTTTTTTTTTTTTCAGTCAAAAAGTGTAAAAAAGGAAGACTTAATGGGACTTTGGAGTCTTAACTGTGGCAATAAGATTTGCTTATTGTGGAACAAATACAGGCTATATCCCTGTGTTCCTCCCATTTTTAGTGGGTTTACGTAGAGTAACTTGTTCTAGAAAGTATTTAGATTGTGAAGGCTCAAAAGACTCACACTCAATGTGATTGAAAGTCTAACCAGAAAGCTGCTGGATAATTGGAACTTTACGTGTTGCTATAACCATCATGAAAAGGCATAATTTTTTTGTTTATTTCTCCTAAATAGTGAATGTTCAGTGGGAAGTAGGTGGCAGACAGGTGAAAACTAATAACTAAATTGGTCATCCTAGCTCATTTTCTGCATCAGCTCACCCAGCATCCCCAAAAGGACTCTGTTCCCTTGGCTTGACACTGAGTAAAAATGTTCGTGGCACCCGTAATCTGTCATGCTTTAGCCAGGAAAAGTCACTTCCCCAAGGTCATGCAAAACCTTATCATTTATTAAATCCCTTCTTTAAGCCTCAAAGCAACTCATGCACATCAGTAAAATGCACATACTACAAAAACAGGGCAAGTTTTTGGCAGTATAATGTAGGTCCTGGAATGCACACAAGTCTTTTCAAAAATAATGGGCTCTATGTGTGTGCATCCCATACTCCACTTTGAAAACCTCACCCATTGTTTTTCCTCCATCATTTTGACATCAATTGCAGGCAATGATTGTACAAATACTGATAACAGAGCATGACTACTGGGACAATAAGCAGCTTTGCTTGTCATCTGGTTTCCTCTTTTGGGAATAAGAATGGACTTTGGTCACTTAATAATCTTCTTGTCTATATTTTTTAAGGTTTCTTTTATAAATTGGTCCTTGCTGTGTTCTATTTTTGTAAAAATTGAAGAAGCTGGCAGTATTTTAGAGTCGTAAATGAGCGTCACTCTTTCATTTATATCTCCATTATTCTGGTTACTAGTTGTCATCTGCCAGGTTTTCATTCAACTGCATTTTTTAGTGAAAAGGTAAAATAAAAAGGAAGAATTGAGTAAAGTATTCCAATCAAGTTATTTTTTAAACTGAATAAGCATGCTTAGGAAGAGTATTTTTACTTTTCAAAATAAAATAACCAGAAAATACCTCAGAAAGGAGTAAAAATTCCCGTGTTTTCTTTATTTTTTAAAAAAAGATAGCAAAAATAAGCCTGTGAGTTCAACAGAAACCCAGACCATTTGCTTATTTTGCACTTTCATCCATAAAATGAAAATACTAACCTTCTCTCAGTGTAAATCTTCAGGAAGAGAGTCAAGTCTCTGCCCAAATTCTGTGAAACTCCCCAATTTGAAAAGAACAGCTCTGATTTCACAGCACATGGCAGAACTAATTCATAATCCTTCATAAGATTAAGTTACTTGGTAACCTGGACATCTGACGAATTATTAATCCACTTCCCATTCCCCAGTGGCTCCCAGGAGGGCTCTAATCTCAGGCAGCAAGCAGGGTGCTGCTTGGGAACATAATTTTTGTGTTTCAGGCATCGGTAGGGATCAATGCCTGGAAGCTGAGTGCCACAGACTGCCTCCTCCTTATGGCTAAACAACCCAATCTTCAAACCAGAGTTGTGTTCCACTTGCCTGTTAGGCAGCCTTTGGTCTACCCTAACCTCTGAAACATGGAAGGAATTGCTTCAAAGGGTGATTTTTAGCCTGGGAAAAATTATGCCAGGGATCAGTGAGGCAGCATGGAAGACTGCCTGTATTCTGCCTTTAACAAACTGGCAGAAAACAGCAATGAAGGTGGAAAATAAAGGATAAGGGGGAAAAAAAAGGAGAAGAAATGAAGGAAGGAGAGTTAAACACTTTCAAAATGAGGAAGGATTCAAAAGAATCCCAACTGTGGAGATCTAATTAATTAAACTAAGTAATTATATAGCTAATTAAAACTATCTCAAAAGACAGCTGTATCTAGCTAATGTTCTTTATTAAAAATTCCTCTTTACACCTAGCAGAGGAGCAGTAAGCATGACAGAGTTAATAGTGGGATTTTGTTTTCTTTAGCCTCTGCACAGAGTGTTCTCAGAAGTCTTTTCAGGGAACCAGAAATCACTGAGAAGTGTATGAATTTTCTAAGCATTTCTGAGTAAACAAGGAAGGCACAATCTTTCTCAGTGCACAATCTTTCTCAGTGCCAAAGGAAGCTTGGGGCAGACCAGGTCAGACTTAAGGAGTGGCAGAAGTAGAGACAACACTCATCACTCAGCAACATCAGAGCTGAGTCACACAACTCCAAAGTGAAAATTAAAGTCTGTAAACTCAGATAATTTCCCCTTGCTCTAGAGTCTGTGTAGAGAACCAGTATGTGCAGAGCAGCTTTAAATGAAACACAGTGCTCCGCTGCAGCTGTGTTATAAGCGGCTACGTATTTAGGGAGACCTGGGTCCAAGTAGTAACTCCATCTAACCACTAGCAAGAGTGGAAGTCCTGAGCTTTTTCCACTTCCATGATGTTTACAACTATAACATGCTTGTTCTTGCCCTCCTGCCCCCAAGTTTAGGTACGTGCACTCAAATGCAGCTGCCTCACAGTGGGTTTGGTGCCGCACGAGATGCCCCTGAGACAGAGAGAGCAGGCAGACCACAGAGCACCTGTTCCTGTTGAACTGGCATTTAGAAGTGAAATGAGCCCACAGCTGTGGCATGGATTTTATGCCAGCTAACTGTAGACAATGGAAAGATTAGTTCAGGCCCTCTCGACAGGGTAAATAGAGTCTGTAATGTAGATTAATTCCGGTCTAAGTTATCTAATATATGTGTCAAAGATCAACCTTGGGACATACAAGTCTCTCCTCACTGAGCATTAAAGGAGATTAAACTAAATAAATTATTTTTAAATAGATTAAATTTTAATAGTTTTATAGATTAATTTAAAGGGATTCAGCCTTGTTGGATCTCTAGATTTCTAGAAAAACAGAGATACCTTTCCTTTTTGAAACACAGATTCAAGGCTGTTCCCATCTAGCAGTCGTACAAGCTCACTACACACTGCACTGCTTAGCAGAGCCAATTTGCTTCTGGATTAGAGCTAATTTGCACCCACACTATTCAGGCGTGCAGAAATTGAATGGTCCCATCAGCCTGTAACACAGCACATGCTGATAAACACTGCCAAGAGCTGGGTAATGAAATCACCAACGAGGACAGGGGTACAATTGCCTGTTCATCCATGTAGACGTGCCTGCAGCTTATTCAGGCTTTTGGTCTGCCAGCAATGGCTTTTCTGCATGACTTGGGCTATATCTTGAAAAATAGATTGTCATCTAATTCCCATTTATTTCAGATACCTTTGCAAAATCCTAGGTACAGCCTGTGGGGAAGGAATTGTTTTGTGTCTAACCAATATTTAACTCAGTCTGTCTTTGACCCCAAACATGTTCTCTTGGTGCTGACTGCTTTGATAGAAGCAGTCATAATCTCAGGTCTGTTTTCCTCATACACTGACATACGTGTTTTGATAGCTCAGTAGATTACCAAGTAATCATTTAAATATCTCTGTCAAAATTCCATTTACATTTAAATGACTGTCAGACTGAAAGTTATGCTTTATTTCACCTGAATGTGAAAAGTAAAATTTTGGGGGAAGTATGTAGCATAGATGTCTTCTTGTACCACTGACATTCATGGGATTTACTATCACCTTTTACAAAAATCTTTGTGGAAATATGCTCAGAGTATGGGTAATTGATTCAGGTTGATGGTTCCTGCTGAGTAATTGCACTCAGTAAATGCCTGTGAATATAATTTTATATCAACCAGCAATTTATAATCAAACTTAATGGGTTCAGGTGCACGTACAGCGTGAGTGACATGTGAAATACTAGCATGTGGAAGTCAAGTGATAAATTTTGTACTGGGTGCTGTACTATGTTAACCTGCAAGGTCTTGAGTTCTCAGGTTTACCCTGGGATTTGATAAAGCAAAATGAGAGCTAAGACATGAACTAAATAAATGAAGACATCAAATGATGCTCAGTCATTTAAGAAAATGTGACTAAACCAACTGATTAATATCATAAAGCTATTTTCAGACTAGTAAAATATGTGTCTCTTAAAATTGGGCTATTGTGTGCTCAACATCATGTGCATCCTAAACATTATCTGTCTTGTTCAGCCACATTTTAAAATGTGAACTAGTTTTTCTGGTTTAGATATGTTTGTAGATCCACAAGTACAAGGAACAGGAAAGCTTTTATGAAATTTTCTAGTAGTATACTGCTTATTAGACCTTTTGGGATCACAGAAAATTTTTAGTTATCCAAAATCCAGTTTTAAAACTACAGGCACCTGCCCACAAGTAAGGATATTCCTCATCAGTTTGGGTCAAAACTCATTCTCAGGAAAGACATGAATTTCCTAGACTGCCTTTGGTGCATATCCTGCAGGATGTAGGTTCACCCTCTTGTTCAGCTTTCAGCAGATGGGTAGATTACAGGAGTTCCTTCAGAATATTCTTTTCCTTTATTCTTCTGGTGGAAGATTCAAGGTTAAGTGATCCTTTGAGTCAAGTCCAAATGAAATGTTTGGGGAGAAGGACAATTCTTCTGCATCTGGAGTTACACCTGTGTTACTGGAACTGTGTTCTCAGCCACTGCCACACCCACAGAGACCTTGGACCTTAAGGCAGGAAGATTTTACAAAGGAGCTGGAGTGAAAAGGACTCTTAACAGACAGCACATCACAGCAACAAGCAAGATTTTGCTAATGGACTGAGAATTTAAAGACAAATAACAATGTGATGACTGTGAAATGCCTGCTGCCTGTGTAGTGATGGTGATGTGCATGTCTGCAGCTCAGTGACAGTGAACTGATGTGACAGATTGCCACAGCAAAGCAGGACTGGACAGAAGGACATCCAGCCATCACTGAGACATGGCCATTCAATCCCATCTCGTTTCTTCTCTTTGCTTTTGATGTCTCTCCTCTGGTGCTGGGAAGGGATTCCTGGTTAGCAGTTACAACCTATTTGTGTAGCAGCAGCAATTTCCTTAATGTGGCATCTCTAACTGAAACTGCAGCTGCATGGGGGCCATACAGTCAATGCTTTAAGAGTTAAGGCATGTGGAATTCTTCATTGGATTTGTGTGATGAATTTCTTCATTTGGATGAGGTTTGGGTAGTGGGACACTACAGGAGTGGCTTCTGTGAGAAGACAGAAGATTTCCTCATGTCTGACAGAGCCAACACCAGCCAGTTCTGAGCTGGACCCATCACTGACCAAGGCTGAGCCCAGCAGCAACTGTGGTAGCACCTCTGGGGTAACAGAGTTAAGAAGGGGGTGAAAAAAAAATGAACAACTGTAGCTGAAGAGAGGAGTGAGAGTATGTGAGAGGGACAGCCATGGAGACACCAAGGTCATTGCAGAAGGAGGGGGAGGAGGTGGTCCAGGTGCTGGGGCAGAGATGCCCCTGCAGTCCAGTGGTGCAGGGCATGGTGAGGCAGCTGTTCCCCTGCAACATCTGAAGGTCCAGAATGGAGCAGAGATCCACTTGTTCAGGTCCTGGCAGGTCCATGGAGAGAGGTCCATGGAGAGAGGACTCCACACTGGAACAGGTTTTGTGGCAGGACTTCTGATCCCATGGGGGACACAGGCTGGAGCAGGGGAAGAGTATGAGGAGGAAGGAGCAGCAGAGACAACACGTGATGAGCTGATTCCATTCCCTGTCCCCCTGTGCCTCTGTCATAGAGAAGGAAGAGTATTTGGGAATGAAGCTGAGCCCAGGAAGAAGGGAAGGGTGAGGGGAAGGAGTTTTTAAGATTTGGGGTTTATTTTGCACTCTGCTACTTATTGGCAATAAATCAAATTAATCTTCCCCAAGATGAGTCTGTTTTGCCCATGATGCTAACTGGAGAGTGGTCTCTCCCTGTCCTCATCTTGACCAATGAACCATCCATTATATTTTCTTTCTGCTGCCCAGATGAGGAAGGCAGTAACAGAATGGCTTTGGTGGGCACCTGGCATCCAGCCAGGGTCAACCCACCACCACAGCCAGTCTGGCTCTGCCTAATTATTGGGACCTGTCAATAAACATTCTCAGGCTAGAATATGCATTTGGGAATAGGCTGGTTCAGCCCTACCCTCCTTGAAGCACCAGACTTCCAGGAATTAGAGCCTGTGAGTTGCCAGGGAACAACCACAGCCTGCAATCACCTCTCTGTGGGCTCATCTCTCTCCATCTATTCCTTATGCAAGATTTCTCTGCACAAGTCCAAAATTTAGATTCTCAAGAAGTCTGGTTAACTGTGCAGCTCTATCATTGCCTGAAGGGTGGACCCTCCAAAAGGAGAATGAGCTGAGAGCTCACTTGTGATTGCACAGCATAATTTTCACCTTGTAGTTAATCACCAAACCTCCCTACAAAACGCATGGGAAGGGTGGGTAACACAGGCCTAACACAGGGATCCACAGAAGCCACTCTATTGAACAACAAATCATCTAAGCTAGTCACTAATGTGCATGAACAACAGGAATATGTATTGTGCCCCAGGGAGGACACAGGAAAATCACCTCCATATGGGAGGTCTTCCCAGGGAATGGGGGATGTGCCCTGAAACACAGCAATGGACAATCTGAATCTTACCTAAATCTCTTACTGCCCTAAGTCCATATTTCTTTTCCTGTTTCCAAAGGGATATATATGCACATACTTGCATATATGCATACACATACATCTATCCATTTTACTGTGCAACCCTGATGCTATTATGAAGACTCTATATGAAAATGGAGACCTTGTCAGCAGTGAGAAATGAGGAGTGCACATACCCAGCCATTCCACCTAACAGAGATTCCCATCTCTCCCAGTGCATGCTGTCGAAGAACGAGCTGAAAGGAGACAAACGTCTGCTCTGGCATACCCCACTCTCTTCTGAATTGCAAACTTTCTAAACCAGTGAGTGCAATCAGAGGTCTCACATCTCATGGACCTCGAAGGATTTCTTTCTCATTAATTTCTCTAATCCTTTTAGGAATCTTTTTGTATGATTAGCATCCAAAGCACCACTTGGCAAAATGCTGCATTGCACAAAAAGTCATTGTTTGTTTTCTTTTAAACCTTCAGTGTTATCACAAAGAGTGAATAATCATTGCTTAGTCATCTTCTCAATAAGTTTCATAACATGTTATTATTTAGCCAGTTTCTGTCTTTTCAGTTGTCTCTTCTGTGAGTTTAGATTAGTTCAAGTCTATTAAATCCTTCAACATGACACAGGCCACACTCCTGGCCAATGCTACTTTTCTTGCAACTATTCTTAGTCCTCTGTAACTATTTTGAGTTAAGGAAGCAGAACTATACACAGAATGGAAGACAGAGGTGTATGTATATGAACACACATCTGTATCCCCACAATGATACCCATCATTTCTTTGTAGCTGTTTTTGCAAGTTTTGCACCTTTTAACATATCAACATCTTTAGTCTTCCACAAAGCATTGTGCTAACCACAGTCTTTTCAAACTCTCTGTCCTTAATAACTGAAGCTAATTTTGACTTTATTATTCTAAAGGCAAGGTTTAGATTATTTTCTTCCTAACATATTTCCTTATATCAGTGTTTAATTTCAGCTGCCATTTTCTTACCCTGCAACTCAGAACCATGGTTATCATTATCGATTGCAGTTCTTTGCTGTCAGATTTAGTTTTGACTACTGCTGTATTGTAAATGAACTTTGACACCATTCACCTCCCTTTCTAACTCATTTATGAATATATTCAACAGATACACAGGCCACAGACATCAGAATGGCTGGCAATAGTAACGTTATCTCATTACTGGCTTGTTTCTGCATTGCTTCAGCAACTGGTCCCAAAATGCTTTCCTAAAACAGTAAAAGGAGTGCAATCTTCATGACTCATTCTTAATTTACAGAGACTCATAACAAGTGAGAATTTATGCTAGTGCAGGACATGAAGAGAGATGAAGAGAAAGCACAAAAGTAATCCCCTATGGCAATGGAACAGTCATGACCTGCTATACAGCCTTTACCTAAATATGATTTCTCCCATGTAATCTGTTAAAAAAATGTAATATATGGTACACAGAATTATATAGTTTTGTTTTTTCTTCAGAGTCTGAGATGTACAAATGCAGATTTATCTTTTCTCTGCCTATAAATTTACCACCAATTATTTTTTATGAAGTGTATTTCTGTTCAGATTTCTATGAATAGAAACTCATTGCTAGAATTCAGTGCTGAGGACCTCCACTGGTTTTTCTGATCCTTCCAGGACCACATTCTGACATGAAGAATGCTCTCAAATATGCAAACCCATGCAAAATTTCATTCCCAAAGCTGGATGTCCATTTGGTGAAGTGCCATTTCATTGGTATCCTTACTTGCCTGGGAAAACTTTGGCCCTTTTTACTGGAAGATTTTGAAAATGAGGTTCCAGATAGTCCTTAGCCTTTTTTTCGTTTTGTTTGGTTTGGTTTGGTTTTGGGTTTGCTTTTGTTTTGTTTTTTTCCATGAAGGGAACATGTTATTGAAACAATGGCTTTTGTATGACTACTCTTTTCTGAAAAACAAACGAACCAAAAAGAGTGAATTTGAAGGTATCCCTGTAGCAAAATTACCAGCTTGGACCTTCTTGGCTCAGTAAGAAGAGAGTGACATTTGGACTGGTAATTCTAAGCCAGTAATAATGAGCAGGAATCAAAGGCAGAAGTGAAAGGGCTTGTATGAGCAAGCAGCAGTTATTATTGCCCAAAACCAAATCAGGTTCAATCACATTCAGAAAGGCATCTTTCTAATTAGGTGAGATTGCAAGAGCAATCTCCAAAAGCAGACATATCCATTACAAAAGGGATCAGTGAAGAGCAGTGCAACCACTTGAAATGCTCACAAAGAGATAGATTTACACTGAATTAAGGTCAGCAGAAGTACCAAGAAATGAAAAATTGCACTGCAGTCTCATCCAAAAAGCATTCAGATATTAGGAGGATTATGAGAATATAAATATCTCCAGAGACACTAAGTGAAATAAAATACCTATTAAGAAAAGTACATTCAATGAGGTATACTGCAAATCATTATGAATATTCCATTTCAATCAAACTAAAATGAAAGAGAGCACTCAGGGACTCCGGATTTGAGTATGAAAAGACAATAAAAAGGAAAGAAAAAGAACAAAAAAGAGAAAGATCATAAACTTGATCTTATAAAAGAGGCAGAGAATATTAAGTAAACTTTTCATCCATGATATGGACAAAATCAGACATGATTTTAAGCATCTTAATATCCCTCCCTTAATTTTTGGTGTTTATTCTGGGAACAGAATGCTTTCTGTTTACCTAGAGCTGTTCAGTACCATTTAGGAAAGAACTAGGCATGGCCAAACAGTAGGAATGACAGTAGGAAAAGAGAGAGTAATGTGCAGCAGTCCACTAACTGCTTCAATTTGTGGCAGATTGTTTTTAGTGTGGTGGAATTGAACAAATCTTGAGGAGAGGAATAAGGTATACAAGTAGCTTAGGAAAGAGCCTGTTCAGATCAATGGGGACAAGGCAGCTGAATATCATAACCATGCTATTGCAGCATATTAGTATTAAGTAAAAAACTCCAAAATCATAAGTAATGTTTTGAAAGTTTTCACTGGAATTGTTAAAAACTTTGAAATTTTTTTTTCATTGAATTTATGAAAATAGTTTGACAGAATTGCAACCCATTTTCATGTACATTGCATATATGAAATTCATATTCTACTCAGTAAAAGGTGCATATATGATTTCATTTTCTGTAGCAGATTGATAATTTTGATTACGTTTGTGAAGCATCTCATTGAAGGATTATACTGCCTAAGCAAAAATTTCCTGTGTCAGCTTCTCTGTTCTTTGTTTTGTCACATCTTTAATCTTAAAGACATCTTTCAAGGAGAACAAGGATCTCAAGAGCCTTCTATCCACAAAGGGTATAAAATATGATCCCACTACAAGCAAATATTGAGTCTGTTTCTTACTTTCTGGTTCTTTCAGGTTTTGGACATTCATAAATAGATGCACTTATGTGTGAAGATCTGTTAGTGATAACAGCACAAAGTCAAAAAAAAAAAAAAAAA
>VXAU01000587.1:0-96468 GCA_013399695.1 Formicarius rufipectus | reverse complement strand
AAAAAAAAAAGAAAAAAAAGAAAAGAAAAGAAAAAAAAAGAAAGAAAAGTAGCCTACAGCTTCTAAATGAGACCAGGTTCTTAAATTGCTAGTTAGTCTAGGGAAATATACATTCATATACTGCAGAATGTTTCGTGATCCAATTCTAAATGTAATGAAACATCAATTCATAGAAATAGATTTAAAACCAGAAAAATAATTATTTTGTCAGGAAAAGGAGCCAAACTTCCTCTCAGATCTACTTCAGATCATACTTTCTAGAAAACCAGTGTGTATCAATTTTGTGTCACAGTTTATTTAGTTACTGTGTTAAAAACTAAGCAAGATATTACACTGACATTTTTAAGAAGAATAGAAAACATTTACTGCACCACAAAAGGATTTAGTTATGTTATTTTACTTTGGCTCAAGATAGTGTGTACCTTTTCCTTAAAGATACTGGAAGATAATTCCATTGTGGAGAAATACCATACCCCCATATCATATGAACACACACACATACATACAAACACATGTATTTTAATTTGTAGCTCACATCCACTGAAATATTGATATTATTAAGGATAAAGTCTCACATCTAGCAACACTTCAGACCCTCTGGTATCTGAAACACTAGAAAAATACAGTCAAGATAAAATCTGCTTACATGGTAAGGATTTCATTCTAGATGTTTAATGTTTTCCTTCACAAATGAGGATGCAGGTTTAAAGTTACCTATTCAGAAGAGTTTGGCCATTTTACATGGAGTATTTTCAACCTACAAATGTAGCACATCCCTAAAGCTGCTCTTGGTCTGCTGTTCCATTACCTGAAGTTGTATATGAGTGTCTCAAGAGGGAATTACATTGGGGATGGAAGATGAACATAGGTCAGATTCAGTTTTCCTTAACTTTTATTAGAAGAAATTGGAACAACTTCTGACAAGGACCACATAAAGACTTTGGAGCACTCTATGTCCATTTTGCAGACATGAAAGCAATAGTCCTTTCAGATTTCACAAATATCCCAGACTGTTTTACAGGATTAACAGTCATGAGAACATGCCTATCTAAACTGAAGCGCAGGTCTACACCTGGACGTCTCTTCTATAACTGCCAGTTTTAGTACACTAGACAGTTCTTTGTACTTACGCAAATCTTAGGAAGATGGTTTTGTTTCATCCTCTGGGAACTTCTTTGTTTGATAAAGTTGTTTTCTGGCTTTCTCTACAGAGAAACTGGGAATAGTCGGTTTTCCATCTCTTCCTCCTCAACACTCGAGTAAATTCCGAATAGTATCAACAAAACATGCCACATAATAATCCATTGCTGATAATCACTGAGTTCATGATTTTGTTCCCAAAGTCCCATACAGTTAAATCCAATATATAAAGAAAATAGCTAATATCATGGCTCCAGGTCCCTTTTTATGAATTTCTATTTTAACAGTACACATTTGCTCCATCATTCTGAAGTTTGTGTTTGCACTCTGACTATATACAACATCCTACTTTGTTTTAATTCTTATCTTTCTATCTTTAATTCATATCTTTCATCCTATCTCATAACTGTCCAAACCATAGATATCAGCTATATACTTAAAACACAGTCCATGCAGATAAATTGCATTCAAGGACAATGTAAGACTTACCAAGAAGGTATGTTTACTGAATGCTACTAGTAAAGACATCTGGAAAAAATCAGCCTATTTAACTAAGCCTAGTCATTTGAAAGCTTGGTTTAGCTAAAATGAAATCTGTCTTCCTCATACCACTCATCTTGCTTGAAATATCCTACAAATATCAGTTTTCAATTCTTAACTGCATAAAGCAATATAAAAATGAAAATGCACATTCTGTCTTTGTCATCACTAAGTGAAACTGTTAAGTTACTTCATTCCATCTCTTCAATTATGTTTAAATTCTATTTAGCCCAGTAAGCCCTTTCTCTAACTGCCTTCCCTGTCTACAACCTAAGAATTTCTGGTAGTCTCCTGAGCTTCTTGGCAAGAAAGTATGACATATTGCAAGATTTGGTGTGTGTTGCAGGATGAAAGACATATAGTGGGAAAGAGGCACAGCCTAGAAATATCAGCAAGGCATTAAATAAAAATAGATTCTGCTTTTCATAGCAGGTATTCCAGAAGTATTGGATTGGAAGATGTTATGGAACTGGAATGCTAACAAAACATAATCTAACTATGTATTATGACCTGACTTTCTGTTGCTCACTTAGATGTGTCTGAAATTTTTCCTTGAATCGTTTTAGTTTGAGGAGTCTTATCTTTTCCCTTGAAAGACATGTTAATTTAGGATTTCTGTAGTGTTATGTGACACTGGAAAAAGCTGAGCAGAAGGCTTAAGCCACAATAAAATGTAGATTTTTCTAGCTGAATTAATATCAAAGAAAATATGCAGATATTTTCAACAGTTAGACTAAAAGCAATTCTGCTCCATGTAGAAGAACTGCCTTAATTTGAGACTGATTTAAAGCCTTGCTTAGGATTGACACCTCACCTAATGATACAAGCATATTTTAATAGGCATTGTATTTGTAGGAACAGTTCATGTCTTTCCGCATCTGCAGCTTGATCAGACATGGCTTTGGAAATCCACATAGGCACAGCCTCAGCCTCCACATACAGTCTTGAGGGCATAAAAAGGTCTAAGGAAACACACCATGAACTGCTCTGGTGTATACTGTGTAGCTTCTTCTCTCTGGTGTGATGAAATCAGTGTCTGTCATTGCTCTTATTTTCTTTCCATTAACTTGAATTCAGTTTGCACTTCAAACATTTGACCTCCACTTCCCTGCTTATTAACATTTCTGTGTTTGAAAAGTATTACAGAAGTCTCTCCATGTCCTTCTTAAGCTCTAATACAATTTAAATAAGAAATTACTCTGATCTGAGCTTTAGACAATACAGGATCTGTTGTAGGTCTATATTAAATGTTTTTTCTTTCCCTTGTCAAAGACAATCAAGCAATGACTGAAAAAACATGCTTTTCTGAATGAAGTGCATGTGGTTTATCTTTTAGTTCTGTTTTATTTGTACTACATTTAACCTTCTCCTTAATCTCTAATCAACCTCTCAGAGTTCTTTATGGCGTGTGTTGCTACTGTAATTGTGCACTATGAAACAAATGAAAAAATTTTCCTATGCAAAAAAGATTTAAGAACAACACAGTAAAATCATGTCAAGAGAAACTGATCAATGTTATTAAACACAACCAATAAGATTTTGAAAATGCTTTACAAAATCTGGTGGTTTAGCTTTCAAAAATTCGTGCATATTGGATGTTCTTGGTACTCTGGAGTAGGTGTGTGACTACTATCTGGAAATGAACTAGTTGAATGAATGACTTCTTGGAAACTCATTACATTGATTTTATTTTTTTTTCCCTAATCGTGTTATAATGATTGTAATAATTTTGATTTTTGTGAGTTAACCTACAAAGTTCAAGCATTCACTAGTTCACTCATACCAGAACTGATTCGGAGAAGTCCACCAAGACCCTTCTGAAAGTCTATGGTCTAGCTTCTCTTGTTTATGAGTCTTACATGAACATATGGCTTTCTTGTGCTAGAGATCATGCAAAATAATGTGAAGAATCTGTTGGACCTTCCTTTTCTTTGTAAGTCCTTGCTGTAGTTTCTGTGAGCAGTCAGCATCAGGCATAGAAATGTCCCACAGACTGTAACAGGAAAAAGGGGATTTCATGGCATAATTTCCTTCATGATATTGTGTAAACTGTGCAAAGTTGACAATTCCTTTCCCAGTTTTAATTGCAGAAGACAGTGATTACCTGCATTTGTAAGCATTAAGTTAGTCACAACTTTTTAATTAATTTCTAACACTTCACAACTCCATTAGAAAGGCTTGCATATATAGTTAAGTCAAATAAAACCACAGAATATACTTGAATGAAATGTAATAATTTGACCAAAGACAAACAACTGCCTTGTTATGACTTGCATCTGTTAATACAAAGGGGCCCATAGTGGCTGCAACTCAAATGCAGTAAACTGCGAGAAATGTGGTATATTAATTGGCCCAGGAAGATTACTGATATCCATTGGAAACAGACTTGCACTTCTATGAATTCTGGCTGACTTCTAGATTATAAGTTCTTACTTCATGTCTGATACAGGTTTAATATTTAGCTTTGTTGAAATGGCCACTGTGGAATTACACTTTTTTTTAAAAATTTTTTTGTGGTGGAGATGTATGAACAGTGTTTCCAAGTCAGAACACTGCAGTCTATATAATTAAAATTTCATGACTCACAACTCCCCTTGATTTTGTTGGAGCTCTGCAAAAGCTTTGTATTCCTTTGCTTAGTTTCTGAGAGTTTCTCTGGGGAGTGTCAGTAACATTTCCAACATACTTTAATCAAAAGGTCCTCTGCTTGCTCTCAAGAGATGGAAACATCAACACATCAAAACATCAACACTATAACCATCACACTGGAGACTGTAAGAGGGAGAAATCAGTGGAAATCCAGTCCTTAAGGCTCTGTGATCATTATTTTTCCTTACACTGGGAGAAAAAAAAATAGTTCTCAACTTAATTTTAGTCTAATTTCAGAATGCTAAAGAGGCATTAAGAAATGCACTTACTTCTCTCTGTTGAATATGATGAATTCTTTCCTAACGGTTTCCAAGCACTGCTGCAGGTGTACGTTCTTTAAAAAACAGCATGAATAGGTTGATTAAGAAAGATGGGGAATCACAGACAAAAATCACAACAACAGAAATGACACTGAACAAAAAGGCTTATGAATGAACACTATCAAGAGGCATTTCAAAGACTCATCAAATTGGGCTGTGATAGCACAATCAATCTTTCATTCTTTTGGAAGAAGTTCCCCACAAAGAATTCCTGAGGATTTTTACATCTGATAGCTCTAGGAAGAATATCTTGCATGAGCATTCAAAATCATTAGGAGGAGAAGCATAATTTACAAAACATCACTGAAATGAAAAATTGTCTGGAAATTTTTATTAATCTTCTCAGTACTTTAGACTGCTCATACAATGTGTATTTCTATGTGGGCCACATTAGTCAAGGCTGGAAGAGACAGCCTTAACACATCTATAAATAACAAGCCTTTTCACTGCACACTTTTCATTTTTGGTACTAGTAGCGAATAAATATTCCCTTTAACTATTTGCCCATGTGTAGGAAGTGCATTTGCCAGCTGGTAACAATTTTGCTTACTTCAAATGAGCATCTATGATAATCTTTTAAATTATTAGAACTTAAAACATGTTGTTACTATTTGACAAATAAATGGTTGCTTTTCATCTTGCTTTATGCTCTAAGTAAAATGACAGGCAGAGAGGTCAAGTCTATTTTCAGAGGTAATAAAACTGAACTTAACTGAGTTTGCCTATTAGAGGGTGCAGTCACAATCTCCAGCTTACCAGTGGACAGGTTTCCTTAGCTCCATCCTTGGATTTGTTTTTGGCAAGTCGCTTTTTCTTTTTATGGAGAGGCTTGGATTCTAAAATCATTTCTTCAAGTTCAAATGTGGGATCACAATTCAATCTTCCTTTCTGGTACAAAAGGATTCAAAGTTACTCTTTGAAGCACCATTGTGGCATTTTAGTTCGCTTGCAAGTGTTAGTATCAGTAATAATGAACCAGCTTCCCAACTACATCTGTGAAATAAAAACTGTCTTTTTTTTGGCCTGGAATGATGCTTGAAGTTTAAATAAGGGAGGTAAGATAAAAATAATATTATAAAGCAAGTATAAAGAGCTAGATCCTCTTCCTAGTTATATGCAGATACAGTCCTAGAGTAACTATAATTATGTTACCCCAGTGAAACAGATTAATTTGGCCCAGGGTTTTCATCTGAGTATCAGTTTGTGCTATAGAACATAAATGGCACCTGTAATAGTGCGAGGGAGTGGGAGCACCTCTAAGACCTTAATTGTTGAAATCTGACTTTCTGCAGTGTTTCAGTGGATTCAGTTACCTAGATCATGTCCATGAGAACAGAGGAAGGTGCAGACTTTTTTTGGTAAACAACATTTACATTAAAAAATGGTTCACAGAATTGTAGAACACCAGGTCATAAAGGATCTCAAGGATCATCTGATAAATCTTTTCTCGACAAAAACAGGGTCAACAATCTGGACAAGATGGTTCAGCAGCCTATTCAGCTGAATTTGAAGTGTTCCATTTTGGGGAATCCACCATTTTCATGGTGAGATTATTGCAATGGCTGACTGCTGTCATTATGAAAAAGTTTTCTCTCGTGTCTAGTCAGAATCTCCCCAGGACTAACTTGTACCAAATACCCTTTGTCTTTTCCATGTGACTCTCTATAAAAAGGGAGTAAGACTCCATCTTCTTTGTAGCCACCCTTTAAATACTGTGACATGGTGATAAGGTCTCCCCTGAGCCTTCTCTTCTCAAGGCTCTCCTGCTACGGCCCAATTCCCAATCCTCTGATCATCTCAGTGGCCCTCCTCTGGACTCTCTCCAGCCTGACCACATCTTTTTTACATAGTGGGGACCAAAACTGAGCACAGTATTCCAGGAGTGGCCTGACAAGTGCTGAGTAGAGTGGTGGTGACCTTGTTGATGCAACGCAACATCTCATTGACTTTCTTTTCTGCAGCAGCAGCACCCTGGTCACTCATACTGAGCTTGCTGTCCACCTGGATCTCCAGGTCCCTTGCCACAGCACTGCTTCCCAGATGAGTAGATCCCACCCTGTGCTACCTCCCTGGACTATGTTATCCCAGGTGCAAGACCTTACACTTGTTTTTGTTGAACTTCATAAGGTTCTTAACCCACTCTTCCACAGGTCTTCCTGCAAGGTGGCTCTCCGAAAGCATCCACTTTCCCACTCAGTTTGATACCATCAGTGAACATCCTCAGGGAACACTTGATCTCATAACTTGCTCCAGATCAATCGAGTAGTTACATTGTCATTGAATACAATCAGGTTTGTCATGTACAATCTGTCCTTGGTGAGTCCTCGCTGGCTTTTCCCAATCATGTGCTTCATTCTAATCTATTATGCTTTTAGTATTCTATCCAAACTATTATGCTTTTTCTTACCCATTACACACATTACTTAAATATTCTGCATTCTCCATAAAAAAATGTTATGTTAATATATGATGCTTGAACCAAATCTTTGTTATATCAGGTAATCCTTTTTTAAGCAGAATGATTGGAAATACCATTTCTATATGCTCATTTTCCTCCTCAATTCTTCTCAGATTCTTGCTTAATTCTTTTCAAGTTCTTCATTATTTCAGATCTTTTCATCATAAAAGTTTACAGGAGCATAGTTTAGGCCTTGAGTTGTCTTTTTTTCTGCATGTGGTTTTTTTTGTTTTGTTTTAATTTCATTTGGGTTTTTTGTTGGTTTGTTTGTTGTTTTGGCCTTTTTAAAAATTCTATTCATTAGTGCAGTAAGATCATCTCATTGCACCATTTATGGTGATCTCTTTCTGTCCTATAAGAGCTAGAATGGTATGGCCAGAATATCTATGGTTTAGCTGAACTGAATACATTTTCAAAAGGTCACGACTTGGCATCCTATTTACTGGCTCAGCACTTTGCTACTCCTGGAATTAGTGTAACATGAGTTCTGTCTTGTCCTCATTCTCTCAAAGCACTTAAAAATTTGCAAACAGCTTGAGTTGTGTGGAGGAAAATGTTAAAAGCCGCCTATTTTCCTCTGGGACTTCTGAGAGTTCAATCACACCATTGTCACTGTCAAGGTGGAAGTATTAAAATAAGTCATATACAAATGACAGATATTTTTAGTAACCAAAGACACTAAGCAGTAAAATAACATCAGAAACTACTTGTATAACTTGTGTCCTACTGTGAAACATTGGTTTAGAGATCATTCCATCATTTTTATTCCTAGCAAATTCTGGATACTCAAAGTATAATACTGAGACATCTGAGTCCTTTTCCTGAATATTATCCAGTCGGCTTTAGTAAAATGTATTTTATTTTTATTTGTGGAGGTTAATAGTTCATTTATATTTATTAATACATAACAAATTCTTTAAGTTTCATCAATGTCAGTTCCTTTCTTGAGCATGCGTAGTTTTAAGATTTGTTTGAGCGCTTAAAAAAGACATCACTTTAATCCTGAAGCTTTAAAAATAAAAGCAAATTATATTTAAAAAGAAACTACTAACAATTTATGACTTCAAGCTGAATATGAAGAAACTAACTAAACCATAAAGAAACACATGTAGGAGTCAAGTAAAAGCTATGTTTATGGAGTCAAACTACAGAGGGAGAAAGGCAGACAAGCTCCTGACAGCAAGGGCAAGATGTCAAAATGTATAAAACTCTCTAGTTTCAAAGCTCTTCTCAGATCACAGGGCATGTTGACGCCAATTCATCCTCTAATGAAAGCTGGAAAACCAAGAAATGTTTTGCTGGGTGGCACCAATTAATCCGTGAAACTTTTGGCTGATGCAACAGAGAGAGTGCTCCTGGAAAATGTGTGTCCAAGCTTGGTCTCATAAAACAGTAAAGTTTGCAATAAAAAGAAATGTTGTGCCAGAAAAGATGCCTTGATCCTTACCTCACTGTTTTTCCTGACACACCTGATCAACCAGGTGGAACAAGCCCTGCAATATTAGACTCTGTACAGAAGAGTCTGGTAGAGCTTGTGATGGGACTTTCAGATTAATCTGGATAGATAAATCTAACATTTTACTTTTATTTCCTTTTAAATGTAGAATATTATTTCACCTCAAATATTACAGATTTCCCTTCAGTTTTATAAATCCCCAACAAAACACAAGGGGAATCCAAAAGTGAAAAGAATAGCTGTCTTTGGACACATGTTTAATGGTAGGCAGTTTAAAGTATTTAAGAGGATTTCCTCTTTTCTCAGTCTCCATCATTCCCCATTGTCCACATCAGCCACAGAGACAAGCCACTTGGCTAGTAGAGGAGTACCACACACACAGGTTCTACTCCTTTTCTTTTTTTTATTTTTTTTTACTCTGCTTGAGAAGTCAGAAAACTTACCTATACTCTCAGGAACAAGATATCCTCAAAACAACCTAAATCCAGGTGTAAGGAAGGAACAAGCCACATGAGAACTAAGAATTAAGGAGTTGGGGTCTGTGGCCAGGTGCAGACCATCACACACTTCATGTGACTCAGTGTTGGGAAGGTTGGATGTGGACAATTTGGAGTCCCTTTATAAGGTGCTGCTCCTGCAGCCCAGCTGCTGCACCTCACTGCTTAGGAGTCAGGCTGAGCAGGGTGGCACACATCATGCTGGTTGGCTATACACTCCTGGACCAAAGCTGCCTGGAGTCCAATCCTCGGGGCCAGAGTTAAGGCGGAGGGTATCGTCCTATGAGTTCAAGCTTGAATGGGAGCAGATGAGTGAGGAGATGTCTGGGCACAGAAAAACACTGGAGAGCAACAGGAGCAGAGAACAGATTGGCCATAGTCAGGTTTCAGGAGCCAATTTTGCTAAAGCAGGTTGAAGTCCTCTCTCTTGACTTTAAGTCCTAAGACACGTGCCTATGTATGACTGGGCTTTGCAGAGTTTGGGTCTCTCTTGAATCCCCATGTATATTGTATTTTTGGGTATGGGGAACTGGACCCCTCTTTTAAAATAATGTTGTAAAGTTACCCACATGTTGACAGTTGTGGATTAAACTTTTAGCTAGGAGTACGAGGTCTAAATAATCAGTTGAGTTTTGCCTGAGGAGGAGTCAGTCCACACCTCTGATATCTCAGAGAGCAGCTCTAACTTGAAAAAAGGGAAAGATGAAGGCAGTCTCCATTCATCTTGTAGATCCACATGACCAGGAGAATGGAGTTCACTGCACTAGCTTGCATTAGCATTGAGCTACAAAGTGAAAGGAAGGAATTTCCCTACTAGCGAACATTCCTCTAGAGTGCCTATAAGAGGGGGCCAGCCTTACTCTTCCCCCATTGTGCTAGTTACCTGCTGTATTCCTGGTCTTTCCCCCAATTCCCTGAGGGAGGCTCTACTTGCTCACCCACAGCTTTCTTCTCCTGAAGGCTGTTGTTTCCAGGGAAGGCTCTGGTCAGGTGCCAAGAAGCACAGCAACACTGCCAGCACTGTCCTGGCAACCCACCTGGCCACCTTCGTTCCATTACACAATGCCCTCTCACCCGCAGCTTCCAAAGGGCTGGATCCTGTCCCTATCCTGTTTAGCATGAACTCTAAAGCTTGCTTGGATGAAGATAGTCATTCCCCCTTCCTCATCATTACTTACAGTTGCATTAAAAAAAAGAACAGAAACAAGCCTTGGTGTGCTACAAATGTATTGTTTGAAGAAGCACCATAGTTCAATATGACTGAACAAAGTGGAGAAGCATGTCAAGACCAAAGTCATTGCTTTTTATTCATGGCCCTTAGAGTCACTTAACTTACAAATGATCAAAATAGAAATACTCAGGAAACACCAAAAAATGGAACCGCACAGAGAAACAAACCACCAGATTCCCACACAGAATCTGAATGTTTTATTGTAAGAAACTTTCACAAAGGAAATAGGTCAATGTTTTGGAACTGTATTTTTTAAGTGAAAAAGTAACAGCATACTGGGATGTTAAAAAGTTTTGAAAATGTTATTCACATGCCTAACTTTCACAGTCACAACAGAATTCTTGGTATTCTTTGTCAGAGTTAACTCTGAAAATCAGTTGCACTAACAAATGAAATGCAAAGTCTAGAAAAAGGGTTTATTTGAAAGGGAACAAAAAGTGAACCAAGGTTAATTCGTTTTTGTTGTTATCTGTTGAAATGGGACAAATTTTCCCTTAGCTGTGACTGAGTAAATGAAAGTGGAATCCAAAGTAAATTACTGAAGAGCAACAAATACAAGCATAAACAAGTAAAATGGCAGTGATATTGAAAGCTGGAATTTGCAAACACTGTTCACCTGGAATATTGACTTACATTAGGCACAAAGCCTGGAGTCACAGATTTCTCCAGAACAGCATCCCAGTTGACATCAGCTAGGTATGGCGAGTTTTGGATGTCTGTGAGGCTCGAAAGACGGCACTCTGGGTCCTTAGTGAGGAGCTATGATCAAGCACAAGTCATTTTCCAAATGACTGGATGCCATGGAGAGAGTAAATGTATCACATACATAAATTGCATGATGCACATTTTTGTGTAAGAAAACGGCTAGGGAATCTTCTAACAGATCCTAGAAGTATCAATTTAAAAAACTAAAAGTAATAAGTCATAGGATATGAGTATAATTTAATTGCCACCAGATGGCTGTTGCAGGCATGACATTTATAATCGTATTAGCAACAAAAGTCTGTTTACAGATGCACAAGAGTCCAAGCAAAATGAAACATCCCAGTTCAATGCCACCCAACAATTTGTATTTTGTCTTGAATTGATTGGAACATAAAGTTACACTGAGCATCTTGGAAGCAATTAAAATTATCTACCAGACTGTGCTGTCTATCAAAACTAGATTGCTCATTGCTACAAAATTCATTGATCTTCCATTACTCTATTCACATATTCACTAACATTTCCTGATCAAGTATCTATACTGATGACTTGAAATACCTAAAAGAGATAGATGATCCTTGCAATGTGGCCAGACAACGCAAACAAAACCTGGGATTTTAGGAAGAAAATGATTTCCAGGACTGTGATGCATTCAGAAATAGCCCTGTCTTGTAGCTTAGTGACTTTTACAGTGAGGTAGCTCAACTTTTCTTGTTGCAACTATACCAACATGGGACAGGAAGAGATACAGTCATTTTCATTTCAAATCTCCCTGTCTGTAAATTGCAGAAATTCAGAGGACAGAGTTATCCTTCCTTCCCTCTCCCACTTGCATAACCATGGCTCAGGGGAACAGGGCCAGGGCACAGAGCAGGAATTATTGATCCCCAAAGTTTTGCTATCACTATTGAATCAGTTTTTAAAAAAGAGTATTTCTTGAAGCCATGAAAAGCCCGAGTTTAAGCCTAAGAATAATGCAGCCTCTGAAAGGAAAATACTGCACCACTCACATTCAGAAAAGCCAAGGAAATAAACTCTGCTCTCTTATCCTTTAAATTTTTACTACCTAATGTATGTGCTTGTCTGATGACTTTGCAATGTTGGAGGGACTTCTGTAAGAGGAGAGAAGAGGGGACAGAATGTGTTTGTGCTTTCTTACCTTTTTCAGTAGTGCTATCATGCCCTTGCACCATGCAGATGAGTAGTGAACTCTTTCTATCTTGAACATGTTGAGTATCTCATCAATGGGGGTGGCTGAATGAATTTCATAGGGCCTCTGAAATAAAGTTAAATCAATATCAAGTCAGTGAGAATGGATAAAAGCATGCAGACAATCCACATTCTCCTGAGATCAGTATTGTTTATGTTGGAAATATCAAACCCACCAAAACATCTTGTACCAATGTTGAAATTAATCCTTCTTTGCATGTGTGTTTTTCTTATGTTGTAGTGAATGGAATTACTAATAGATACATTTTATCTGCAAATTTTTCCCTCATGAAAGTAACAGTTCAAATGAGATAGATGAATAATTTTGTTCCTGAGTAATTCTATGTGAAATGTAGATTATTTACTATTCTTCACTCGTAGTGCTAGTGATAAGTTCCTGTGATCTAAACTAACAGAACTGAAAAAAGTTGGCTGACAGTAGCTTTTTCATCCTGATTTTACTGAGTAGTAGATAGAGAAACTGAAAAATGATTACAAAAGTCTGTGTATGAACAACAGTAAAAAAGAAGACTCCCAATCCTTCTCCTTAGCCCTTTTTTTAAAATCCAAAACCCATTACATGGACCTGCTGTCATATGTTCGAAGTGTCTGAATTATTCTATAGGTTAAGAAAAGCCCCGAGATTTGCAGTACTTTGTTCATGAAGTTTTTTCTGGTTTATCTTTTATTAAATGCAGTATTTGGAAGTAAAAGTACTACACATAAATTTATATTCTTGTTATTTTCCATGCACTTAGTTGTATTTGTGAAGCAAGTTGTTATACTCAATGTATTTTTGTAAACAAAGATAGACAGTAGATTGTTTGTGAATTAAGTTGTACCCAGTATGTGATAAATGTGTGATATGAGATCTGCAGCTAAATGCCATCATAGCAGCAGTGTGCAAATTGATGCATTCTAACCCATTAACAACATAGAATTGCATACTAATCCAATACCCTCAACAAGAAAGGGCAGACACTCATTACCTTGCCTAAGAACCTAGTCATCCCTTGATTTTTGCTGGTATGTACTGGTAGAAGATTATAATTTAAGAATATTTCTATGTTAGCTATCTAATCTGATAAGGAATTGGAGTCACTCTTCATAAAGATGTAGGACATATTCTTATTTAGGGAAGACTCATGCAGATATTTAACTTTGAACATATGTATAAAACCACATCTGTTCCAAGGCACTGGGATGATCCAAAAATAAATTCAAGTATTCCTTAAATCTTTTTACATTGATTCAAAGTCAGTTAGTCTGTTGTCATTTAGCTATGTCATGTCCATATGAATTCAACAGAACCTAAATGCCTGATCTAAATACATACTTTTCTTGAATCAGGTTCAAAACTGTAATCTGAAATAGTCTGTCATATGCTTTTCCCTACCTGTGGTAATATTTCCTTAAAACAGTTATTAAAAATGGAAGGGTAACATTCTGTCTGCCTTCTAGAAGTAACCTATTGCTGACTTAGACTTGATATAACAATGTGACCAATAAGATCACTGAGCCAGAATGTACACCAATTGTTGAAAATGGTGATTAAGTCTAAAAATAGCAACTATAAGGAATTATGACTCACGGAAAGTTTTTCTGTTAAGGATATTTCTGTCCATGTCTTTTTCCTCACAGGAAAATCCCTAAAACTTACCTCATTTTAAAGGTTATTAGCATTCTGCAGTCTTGCTTTTTTGACATTTGCAGAGATTTTAAATACTGATATTAATGAATTTGAACTACAAATGGCAATTAAAAGATTGGTCTTTTGAGGTCCTTCACATCTCTATGTCCCATATTTTTCAGCTATTCACTCCACTTGAGGGTCCTATCCCTTCTGTTCTATTTGTGAGAAAAAAAATCTGGTTTGATCTTTTTCATGGTGTTTTACCAAAGTTTGTTGCAAACGGTTCACATTGAAGTGAGAGTCTGTGAATCCCACCTACTCCCTCATTCCTTCACTTTGTCTCTATTAAATGCATGGTATATATAGTTATGGCAGTATTTTAGCAGTTGTTCATAGCGCAGGAACTGACTGATGTCTCACTGTTTGTATTATACAGCTCAATTTCATGGACTTGGTGAAAAGATCAATGTTTGCTGCAAAGCTTTATGAATTTAATTTTTTTCTTGCTAGGTCTTTTATTAGCAACTGGATAAGGGGAAAAAAGCACCTACAACTTACTGAGAAATGCCAGCACTACTGGGGATAACCAAGAAGTGGTCCAGGCAGCTCTGTACTGGGTGCAACCTGCTCCTGTAGGTACAGCCCCATTTCCAGCACTGCCTTGTCTTGGCTGCCTGGCAGTAGGGGCCCAGGCATGAGAATGACTGGAATGCCCTGAGCACCCTAAGGACTCATGGACCAGTAGAGGGAAATAAAAATTCAGCTCTGTGAAAGGCAACTCATTTTCACTTAGTGCCTCTTGAATTCAGGCTGTCAGTGTCATACACTATGCACGACTCAGAAGTGGAAAATGAAATTTGTGATGCTTCTTGTTGTTAATGCACCTTCCTCCCTTACCTCCTGCCCTCCCCATGCAGCTGCATGCACCATGCTCCAGCTGTGGAAAGTCCTGTTGCAGGCAGCAACATGCCTCGGGTTAAGCACATTTCCTCAGCCCTCCTACTTCTCATCACTCCTGCAAGTCTAGGACTTTCCTAGACTAGAAAGGTTTAGAAATACAGTCTAGGGAAAAAAATACACCTTTTCCTAGTCCGTACAGAGATGTGGTCTGTTAGAACATGCTCTGGCTTGCTCAGAAGGCAAGAGCTGTTCTTCAGGAGAAAACAAGCAGCTGGCTTGGTTGACAGGAGCAGGTATAAATGGCAGGATTTTCATTTTTAAAAAAAGAAAAAAGAATCAGTATCAATTCCAATTTGTCGATAGTCAGATTGACTTATTCAGAAAAGACTGTATGAATCTTAGCAAATGGATATGAGTCTATATAATTTTTCATTCATTAAAGTGAATTTGTCACATTAAAATGATCTTTTGTAATCTGTCCTGGGAGTTCAGCTCTTTTTACACAACCATTCATTGTGCTTCTTTCTTGGAGATAGTGGTGAAAGGGTTGATATAAAACCATCAGGATGTTCTCTTAATTTACTGTATGTGCAGGTAGAACTACAGTCTGTGATTAGGGTTGAGGATGCATTATGCTTAACACAGCCAGACCTTAACATCTTCACTGCGAAGACTGTCAGCTTCCAAACTCCTTAATTTTGAGACTAATAGCAGAGAAAAATTGTTAATAGTTGTGTCTTTTTTGTTTTTTAAAACAAAACAAAACATTCCTGTGCTTTGAGAGCAGAAACAGCCTTTGCATGAGAGAGAACTTTGCATGAGGAGCATGACTTTTTGTCATTTCTATGGAAATACAAAATAGATTGGCCAAGTCCTAGGTCTTTGAAAAATGTAGCTTTTGAAGTAACAAAATACAGACACTATGAAATGCAGTTTTCCATCTAAAAGTGGGAATAATACTTTATTTCTATTTTCCTTTATCTGTCATTCTACATGAAATTGTGAGATCTCTGTGAGATGGATTGTCTGGCAGGACAAGGTAGCAGAACTCTGTTAGTGTCATATGATAACAAATACTTCTTCCTTCAAGACAGCTTATAGTAATGCAATAAAATTCCCTTTCCAAAACAGGAATTAAAAGTAATAGCCCCAACTCTCGTCCCTCAAAAAGCTACATCATCATCCTGAAATAGTATATAAATTACTGTTTTCCACAGAGATAAGTAAATATTTAAGAAACTGACTGCAATCCTTTGAACCAAAATGGAAAAGAATTTTCAATTATCTTCTATGATACTTGACCATGCTTAGGAAGATTTTTTCATTAAGCTTATTCACATAATTGATTGGATAAGAAACAAATGCAGTGGCAGATAAGCATTTTTTTATAGTTGAGCCAAGCATCTTAGGCCTTTTATGGTATTCATCAAGAGAATCGAATATATAACAGAGTCTGAAGTAACTCAACCTCTATTTGGAAAAAAATATCATTGTTTGCAATTCAACACTGTGGAGAAGCCATTAAACATTAGGCCTTTCCTTAACTAAACCAAGGCAAACTTTCATAATGTATTTGAGGGTGCAGTGAAACTTTCCCAGGGTTTTCAGCTGGGAAAGAATCAGGACAGCATTCCTGGCCTGAGTTTTGTAACCTCTAATTTTATCATGAAGAGTGCATTCAGGAGCACTGCAAACTTGAGATTTTTGTTATCATTCTTACCCAACCCCTGAGTAATTCATATGCTGTAATTCCTAGTGACCACCAGTCTACTGGGTATGAGTATCCTGGGCCTCCATCCATAAAAGCCTGGAACACTTCTGGAGCTAGAACAGTAAATCAAATCAAACAAAAAGCATTTAATCAAGGTTAGACTACAGATCATTAATATTCACAGCTGAAAAATGAATAGGGACTCTGCTAAGAGGAATTAAATACACTTGTAAGCACAGCATTTTCAGGATGCAGTTTCACTGCCTTGTTTTACTGACAACAAGCAACCTTCACTGCCCAGAGTTTTCCAAAAGTCAGTAATTTCATACGTTAGTTCTTACCTGGTCCATTTAAGTTCTGTGAATAAAAATAAATAATAGGATGAGAATTCCTAATCTGAAGTGTGACTTAGAACCCTTAGGGTAATGTAAACGTTCTGAGGGAAAATATCTGCAAGTGAGATGATTCTTTGTGATTGATAGAGGTGTCGAAAATGGTAAATCTCAGCCTTATCTTACATTTGGATAAAACTAATCAGACAGGTTTTAGAGGTATTCAACACAGGAAAATGACAGTTAAATAGAAATCCTAAGAGTAAATTTATACTGTGAGAAACTGTCTTGATTGGAAGTAAACAAACTGTAAATAATGAATTCCACAAAAATAAGTTGGGGGGGGTGGGGGTGGGGTGGAAATCTTTTCAAAACCAGGATCCAGTTCACTAATTTCAAGAAAATAAAACAAACACCCCCCCCATACTAAATAATGCCTCTGTAGTTTCTTCAGAAAACCAGATGTAAATAAGAGAGGATATAAAAGGAAATGAAAACTCAGTCATGTTTTTGTAATTATTTAACAACAGAATCACAGTACACCTTGTGAAAACACTTTGACTGGAGATTTTCTAAACAACACTCTCCGCAGTAATAACATCATGCTAGATTACAATTACCATGTGAGCCTCTTCTGGCCATGATACCGAGTCTAATGTACCATGTTACCACCACCTGATTACCATAGCATCACTTTGTAATGTGCTTCCTGCAGTGAGTGATGTAGTCTGGTCATGCTCACTTCTGACTGGCAGTTTGGGATTTGATATTTATGACATTAGAGAAACACTTTTAATGAACAGAAAGGTATTCCTTTTTTTTTGAGGAGTTTTTGCAGTCCTTGCAATATAGAAGGCAATATAATAATATGTAACTCCAGACCTGACTTCAGAAAGTTTTCAAGAACCAAACATACTAGGGCATTTCAGCATCCTTTAATTAGTTACAAGAAAATTCTAATCCGTAGAATAAAAGACAGTGAATGAGTGAGTGAATGAAAGTAGTCTTATACTCCTTGACCAACAGGACCAACTCTAAACACATTTGGTATCAGATCTGCAGGCACCTAAATAAAGATTTTGCTGGAATATGTCTGTTTGGAGAAAAGACGACCTGTGGATCTCTAGCAGAGAGGCAAACTTGTGCTGTGATCCAGTGTAACATGAATCACAATACCACAAGAGTCATTACACTGAGTTAACTCCGTCTCACCTCCAGGTGATGCAGCTTCCCTTGGCATGTTGTATCCTCATGTACTTACACTCTTGTCCGCATTCTGCTGGTGTGTTGGCACATCTTACAGGTGTGCAGTCTATCAGATAGGTAAGTGCTAAGTGAGTAAGCAGGGTTTTTTGTATTACTTTAGTGGATCAATGCACCTAAATTGCACATCAAGCCCCAAAGTTATATTTTGAATATCACCATAGGCACCTTGTAGTGAAGATTTGCTTGATTTAGCCCCACTAGTTACAGGTTTTGTCCTCTGAGCCTAGATGATGTATAATATCTCATTACAGAAAACAGCCTTTGTGGCATTTTTACTGAGCTATGCAGGTATAATATTGGCTTCATTCTCTTTTATAGGTTTAACATTTTAATAATGAGACAGATTACTATCTGATTTCTGTGAGATAGATGTGAAAGTACTTTATTGATATAACCTCTGACATTGCCAGAATGGTGCATCTGTTTTGCTACTTTCATAACTGAGTTATTGACTTACACTTTATTTTCTTCTAAACACTTCAAGGTCAACTCACCCTACATTAAGCAGATCAGCAGAAAATGCTTCCTTTTGCCCTGGAGTTTTGAAGCTGTTTTCTCACCTTAAGCTGATGGCATTCTTAGGTCAGAATATGGGCAGTTAGGGTCCTGGTTCTTAAAGCAGACAGCCCCTTTCCCCCTGCTTTAGCAGTATTATTTACAGTCCAGTTGGAATGTCTCTCTGCATTCCGTCAGCTCCAGTGAAGCAGTTGTAAACACTCATTTCACAAGATGAGGGGGGGACTGACAGAAGATGCAATGTGATTTACAGTATCCTACCTATAGGGTTTTTTTCTCAGAGTGAAATCTTAACCATATTGAAGCCAAAAGGTCTTTTCCCAGTTTGACAAGGCTGTGAAACACCCATGTCACACTAAGCTTGTGCTTAAGGGGTCTAAAATTCTTTTTGAGCTGAGACATTAGGTATAAATGAAGGACTCCAGAATGCATGGCAGACTTCTGGAGTTTGCCTGCTCATTCAGAAACAGAGCATGATTTTACAGAAAGACAGCAGTCCATCCAAGTCATGGGGTTAGCCAAGTTCTGAAGGACTAGAGCATATCATTAGGTTTTGCTGTAAGAAATAACTATGCCAGAAGAACCAATTTAGAGTGCAAATTGGTTAGGGTAAAAGCAAATAAAAAATCTGAAAGGAAAGTTGAAATTCTGCATTGATTTTCTTTAGCATTGTTTTTTACATAGACTATCGCTAATCTTCTAAAATTTGAATTTGATCCCAGGCTCAGCTTGGACAGCCATCCTGCAGCCTGCTCTGGGTAGGTTCTTCCAAAGGATGATCAGATTTGAGCTTGCCAGCTTGGAGCAAGGGCAAGAGCTCTGCTGTGTGCACCCTTACTGCACAGCCTCTCTTGCCATAACAGATTTAGGATGAGGAGAATACTTCATCTTTTACCCCCATGCAGCTACCTAGACAGTAGAATTCTGCCTTCAAGAGTTTGTTTAACAAGAGTGAGAGAGTTTTTGCAAGAACAAGCATTTCGAATCTTCTTCCTCAAGCAGTTTCTACTGAACAAAGACTTTTCAGGAGAATAAATGAGTTTAATAATGGGTTTGATCCCGCAGATTCTTTAGGCCAAAAGCTGTAGTTACTATAAGAGTTAAAGGGAAGTAGATGTTAGCATGAGAGAAGCACAACTTTTAAATTGTGAAGCTAAATCTAAAGTAAATAAAAGTAATATCGTGTCTAGCAGCAAGAGTGGAGAAGTGTTGCAGTTGGTAGATCCCACAGGTTCTCACAGCTCCCCATGAACTAATGTCTTTGGTATGATGAACTGCTCCCCTAGAGATGCCCAAAGAACACCTCCAACAGCAGCAACAGGGTCCAGCCTCACTGCTCACACTACTTTGAGCAGAGTTGGACTAGAGGCTCCTGAGGCCCCAGCTAACACAAGTCACTCTACAATCCTGTGATCCTAAGTCAGGTCAAGCAACCACCTCCTCACAGCACATCTAAGCAGGATGACAGAAGCATCTGAGGCCAGAAGCCTCAATGGGATATTTACTTCCTCTTGGCAGTCATCATGAACTGCAATGGGATCTTCATCTCTGCTCAGACAGCTGAAAAACTGCCACCCAAAGTACTGGGACCTTCTAAAAGATTAGAACTTAGAATCAAAGCAGTCTTTTTGTTTGGGGTATTGCTTTTCATGTTTGGTAGAAGTGTGATATGACACCTTATATGCAACATTTTGGTAACTACAAAGACAGACCCTTTAAATATTAATGCTATTCCAAGCTGGAATATCTGTACTAATTTTAACAAAGAAGACAATAAGATCAGGAATGTCTCTGCATCTTACATGATAGTGAGTAAATGAACATATTTAATTTCAGCAACTAGCCAAGGTAAACTTCTTCCATTATTTCTTTTCTACATCCATATTTTTCTCTTAATAATATATTTTATTGGTTTCATTGTTTATCTGCTTTGATTTCTTGAAAAATGATATAAATGAACCCACCTTTGTGCTGCTTTAAATGTGCTTCGGTGCATTCCTCGCTTGCCCCTAATACATATTTCCAGTTAATTTTTCCCACTAATAAATTGAAATAAAACCTCTTCAGAGACGTGTCTTTTGATGCTTTTGCACTGTATTTTCTAGCAATACCATATCACTTCAGACTGTAGAAAGTAAATAACTGGTTAGTCCTCTGTAAAATGAAATCATATTGGGGAAGATCTAATAAAAAAATTGAAGGTGAAAGAAAATTTAGTTGGTCTGCATCTACCTCAGAAGAAGTGGCTTACTGGAATATCCATACTCCTGTTCTGTAGGCTTTTGCAAGAGATAGTAATTTCTGACAAATCAATTCATATCATCAATTCACCCACTGCAATTGCCATAGCAGTTAGATGATCTACAATGTGAATGATGTCGATGATGCATCTCACACTGTATGCATATTTTTCTAAAGATCTGTAACAAAAATAAAGCAAAAAAAATGGAAATTTTAGGTGACTTGGTGGTAATTATTACCTTTATTTATGCAGAGTTATCAGTATCTAACAAAATGATTCATGAGCTTGAAATAAAAGAGAATATCAATGTAAATGCAAACAGCACTAAACCTAATTTTCAGTATTTTCCCTATTGTAAAAGAACGTTTTTTACAAAGGATGAAGTGCTTTGAAGTAGGGTTTCTGAAAATCTGCCCAGTATTCATAAGTATCACTTAAATTCATAAATTTTAAGTGCTCTGAGTCTCTGAAATTCAGGCCATTTTTAATTTGGTGCACAAAGATGAGTTTAAAAATGCTGTCCATGGTTAAACAATCAATTTGAGGTCTATCACTTGGTGTGGTTGGCACAAAGAATATCTGTCATTATTTCTGACAGACCATACTGTTTAATCATAAAGATAACTCATCAGAATAAATAATAAGATGGGGAGCTTGGAGTGGCTCTGATAGGTATCCTAAACAGCAGGATATGGGACTTCTTTTCTGATGAACTCATTGAAGTTTCACTTACCTAGCAAGAAGCTAATCAAAGAGTGCCCAGTGCACTTACCTGCCTCTACCTGGAGTCTGCCAAGGCTTAAGAAGCTTACAGAGCTATTGCTTAGTTTGTGGCATTGCTGACTTACGTAGGCTGCTTTGAAACTTTGCAAAACTAGTAAGAGGGAAAGCAAAGTGGGATGAATATACCAGACCTTTATTCCAGTGGCTTTTACTACATACTAACAAATCAGTATATTTAAACAATAACTGCAAGTGAGTCTTGCAAGATGGATTAGCTGTAAGGAGCTGGTTGTCAATGCAGAGCTATAAGTTGCAAATAAGAGCTGGTCATCAGTTACTCCAAAATGCCCTGTGCAAATATTATCAATACGAGAAACTGAAGATAAAAAAAAAACCCTTAGTGGTTTGGCCTCAGTTTTTAAAGATGATTCAGTTCAAGTGGATGTGTTCAAAACATTTCTTAAGAAGGAAACCCCTGACATTGTTCAACTACAGCTTTCTAACATCTATCTCCATCTCAGCAGAGACCCTACATGTCAGTAAGGGGTATCAGAGGTTTGTGGTTTACAGCAGTGGTTGTACAACAACACACTTTGCTGCAGTCATTGTAGCAAAACATACTTCCATGGCATGAATTTTATTGCAATGCTAGAGATTTCATAGCTTAGCAAAGAGATTCCAGTGTCATTAACTGAGATTAATAATATGCTGCCAGATATCATTCTCCTTCCACATATTAAACCCTGAAATTGATATATACATATATATATAATGCACACAGTACAAACAATATTTTGATTGGCTAGCACAGGATAAGATGTTGAAAGTTTAGACCTTTCTAAATTTTAAATCTGTGAATGTCTTGGTGTATATAACATATTCATATTTCCACCTTGCAAAACAGGTTTAAGGGATGACAGATTGAGTTGAATATAAAATGAACTTGATTTTTGGAATAATATTCCAAGAACCTTGAACTGAGATGGTTCAGTGAAATATTAATTGGTTTCTCAGCACTGTGATGAGAAAATATTAATTTTCACTTTCCTCTGAGAAGTAAATTCAGGGGTGAGTAATTTTTCTAGGTCATGGTTTAAATAGAAAACAGAAATCAAATTGCAGTAATGACAAGTGATCTTCTACCCAAAGTAGAAGCTGTTTTAAGAGCTAAATGGAAGAAAACAACTTCCCTCTCCCTGAATATAAACGTGGATTTTGTAAGCTATCAATTTACCTCCTAGTGTTTACTTTCTCATGTTCTAAAAGGGTCTAAATTATAATGGTCAGCTTTCTGATTCAGAGGTCGAGACTAGCCAGCTGCTAACTTCTATTGTATAAGGTAAAGTGCTACTTAAAGCTTGGCCATGCTGGGATGATTTTCTGCTGCGAGGTCTGGGCTTGTTACAGTTGTGGAACTGATTTTGGACTATTATTCACATAATACACCTCAATCGTTTTATTACTCATATTTAATGTGATTATTCAATCAAAGTAAATAATTTAGATACCATTACCCGAAAACAGACACGGCATTTAGAATGACAATTAGTTTGCCGTATGGCTGTATAACCTCTCCAGCCCTTACTCAGTTTGCTGTCCTCATATAACCCTCTGCATTACTCAGCCACTGAACAAACTCACTTACTGGCCTTGCACAGAGAAGCCCTTAGTGGCTGAACATCTGGATCAGCCTCAGAGAAACAACCTCAAGTTGAAAAAAAGCCCAGCAGCAATGAGGCTGCCATGGTCTCCTACTACTGAATATGAAATGATAAAGAAGTACTTTGTTTACTCCATGCAAAAGCTCGCAGTGGCTGAAAGGCCAGTTTTTCTGACAATTTGTAGAAGGGATTTTGTCAAAAAATATGGAAGAGTGGCCCAGTGCATGGACAGCAGCCGTTCTGCCCCAGTACTGAAAGAAGCTGGTGGGGGTAACTGGGGATATGCACACTGTCTACCTGACACACTGGAAGGACCCTGAGATGAGCTCAGTTGGTTACAACATGGTGCTAATAATGCCAAGGCCACATGTTCAAGCCCTGTACGAGGTCAGAGTTGGACTCACTGATCCTTGTGGGTCCCTTCCAGCTCAGAATATTCCATGACTCTGTAACCACTACATACTCCTGCCTCACATACTCCTACAAGGTTAGCAAATATCTTTGCACCAGTTTGTACATGCAAAAGCCTGGGGGAGTTGTGTGGCATGACCACAGAACAGGAGTTATCCAGGGGGCAGAAGGGCCCTGCTGGAAGTCCCCACTTATTGACCTATTTGCCACCTCCTCTGGACATCTGCCTCCCTTCAGATCTGCCTGCAGAGCTCCACAAGAGATCGCTGTCTTTCAGACAAGTCATCATCATGGCTAGGCTTTGCAAACTAAGATTTGGGTTTCAGACAGGTAATTAATTAATTACTAAGAAACTGAAACCAAAACTATCACTTGGAGTCAGAGTGGAGTTTTTATTGACTGGAACAGTCAAAGAAATTATTGTATTAGTAGTTTTGCTAGAAGATCTCAAAGGATGGTAGTAGGTCAGAGAGCACAAAGAACTGACGAGCAGCTGGAGGTAATAACTTCTTTACTGATCTCCTGAGATTTCTCAGCTGCTCCTGTTCCTACTCATTAGTGTGAGTGTGGAACCAAAACCTGAATGCCTGCTTGAAGCTCAGTGTTTAATGTCCTCAGCCATGTTGTTTCTCACACAAGCTGAAAACTTCATCAGTATGGGGAGTATTTGACTCAACACCTCAAAGTCTCTCATCACCACTCTTGGTTCTTGCTTATCAGAACAAACAGAAATCTCCCAACTCGTTCAGGCATTGTGATATTTCCCTGGGACCAAAAGAGCAGATAGTGAGATCACCAGAGAATCTTTGCAGACCGTCACACAAACCCTCCACAGGACAAGGGTGCAACTTTTAAAAACCTAAACGTTGCCTTAAATGCAGTCAAATTAGCTACAAAACGCTTTAATTTCAGAGCACTGTTCACTACGAGCACAAGAAAGACCAAATGTTGGCCACGTTTGAAAATCCAACTCAGAATTTGTCCCTGCTGTATTTTAACAATCTCAAGAACAAATTTAGACCTCTAGGATTTTTTTTTTTTTTTTTTACCTGCAAGGTTGATATCAGGACATCCACTGGCTTTCTTCTGAGTTCAATAGTACTCCCACACAATACTAATTAATAAATATAGATGACTCATACATTTTAGAAGTTCAGTGGACCATTGTAAATCCACAACCCTCTGGTAATCTCAGGCATATAGTCATTCTTCACCATGACAGCTAGCTATGATACAAGCTGTGAAAACCTGAGATAACAAGCCTGTAGAATAGAAAAGGTGTAGCTGAAACTCTTCACATAATTTATGACTGATTTTATTGGCTTTGGATTTTTGCCAGGGGCATTTGTATCATAAAATGTATTTTATTGGTTTGATTTGAAGTAAAGTCACAGTGAATTACTTGCATAACTTTAGTCTCTGCAGAGAAAACATCAAAGCCTCTACCTAATTTCACCAAACCCTCCTACCACTAGAGACACAAAAATGCCAAAAAAACCCCCACCAAACAAACCCTAAACCTGTGAATGGAAAGTTTATGCAACCCTCACAAATAATACACAGATGTATGGAAATTAATAATTCCAAAATATTTCAGTAAGGAAAAAGCATGTGCTATGGGACTCAAATACACATAAATTGTGTCAAAGTAAGGAATAAACAAAAGGTGATACCTGTCATGTTTAAGAAATGCCTTTTTTTTTTCTTTTTTTTTTTTTTTTTTTTTCCCCCACTCATAAAGATGGAACAGTCTTGAAAATGGCAAAGACTTACACAGGTCCTTCCAGGCAGGCAAATGCACATTTCCCTTTCACACAGGAGGCCTAAGTATTAGCCTTCTGCAGGAAGAAAGGACCACAAATGGACACTTCAGGCACAGGGATCATGTCTTGCTCTGCACTGGCTTTCTTGGTCCATATCCCACTGCAAAGTGGAGGGAGTCCTCCACAAGTTCTTGTGTTCATTTGTTGACAGCAGCTCTGCCTGCCAAAAGCTAGCCTGGCCTCAAAGGATGTTTGGCATTGTTTGCCAGTGTAGCATAACAGCCTAAAACCTTACGAGTTTTCAAAGAGCTATTCCTACAATAAAGCCTTGAAAACTCCCTGAATCACAGGTGCTGCAGAGGGTTTGAGAAGTGAATTTGTAATGGTAAAATCAGGAACAGGTGGCACACAGGTTTCCCCAAACAGCTGAAGGAACACAGTCTTCCATAGACAGAGGCACCTGAACAGTACAAGGACCCCCAAACTCTAAGTTGATTTCACTTCAGCATTTAAGGTTAATGGCTTTGAGAAGAAAAGCTACAGAAGCAGCTGGAAGTATCTTGTTTCTGGAAGTATCAGGCTGTTGGCCTTGTTCCTTTTACATGCACTACTGTCTATGTCTTTGTTGCCTATGTTGCCTTGTCTGAAAGAATTGGCTGGGAAAGGGGAACACAATAACTGCCAGGGTTTCTGGAGAAACACTCAGGTTCAGGTAAATTGCATTCTGTATAACCATTTAATAAGTAGGGAAATAGGCAGGGAGTATTTCAGGCTGAGAAAGATTTAGGGGCAAAAAGGCTAATGTGAAGTCGGATTAAGCAAAGGCTGCAGAAACTGACTCACACCATGCTTAGCATTTACAAGATAGGCATCTTAATCAGAACAGCCAGGGCATTTTAGCAACACAATATCAAGTCACTGCATTTTTTCCTGGATACCAGTTTTATGCAGTCATGCTGCATGTGAGGAAATCACTCCCCAGCAATTTCTCAGTCTATTTCAATCAGATTGCAAAGAGGAATTGAAGCTTTAGAGATAACACTATTCTGTTTATTTCCTTAAATTTGCCATAGGAAGAAGTGAGAAATCCTGTAAGTGCCTCTACTAAGGCAAAGGCTGGAGATTGCCCTCATATCTGACTAAACATAATAGGACCCACATGGGAGTAAGCCCTTATAAACCTTCAAGAGGCAGAAAGAGCTTTCATCACATCTCATACTGTCATCATTGTGAAAACCAGAATAGCATAAGGCATGTCATACAGAAACCACTAAGTTTCCTTCATTCTGGTACTCAGCAAGTACCTTTCTTGAAGGTGACTTCGTCTTGTTACACCAGGGTTTGAATTCCTGATAATGAAAGCTTACTACCAAACCATAGAGACAACCTCCTCAATTCTGTTTTTTCCTATTCCTCTCACAGTCTAAATGGCTCAGAAGAACCCACGTGGAAGACCTTTGATACAGCTTTGAAACAAGAAATCACTGTAACTGAAAAGTCTTTGTAGCACTTCACTGGAGTTATAATTCTCCACAAAATAAAAGGTGCAAACTAAAAAACTAAGGCAGCACCAAGGAATACCTGGTCATATCTGTCAAACTCTTAATATTTGGTTTGTTGAACCTTTGATACCCAAACTGTGCCACAGAGAATCCTCACCCATCACTTTTCATCAAAACAGAGGATATTTTTCAGCTCTAAATGCTTTCATGCCTTCTTACAGCTCCAAATAAATGCAAGGATGACTCTTCTGAATCTTCGTGATCGGTGAAGACTGCACTTGTGGCTTTTGCAGTATCTTTGCATTTCCAAGAGGTGAGGAAGCCTTACTGGAGAGAAAGTAAGCTGGTGGCTGGTACTGTAACCTCTTCATAAAGGGAAGGAGAGCATTTGTCTTGTGCTGTTTCTCCATGTGATGTTGGATGTGGAGGACAGCTGATGTGTGCAGATAAGGGTTCAAGGCAGAACAGCCACATGAGCTGAGGTGAACTAAGACCAGATTCATTACTGTGCAAAGGTGATATCTTTCCTGCATCTCCCATCTTTCCCTCGACCTCCTAATGCTCTATATCCCATGACTGTGCAGTGCTGCTCTTCTCACCTAAGCAGAGTCAATGAACTAGACACTCAGCTAAAGATAAGCTATATAGAATGCTGATAAAAGTTTAATCTAAATCATCATTCCTCTGCATAACTTAAGTGCTTGAATCAGAATGACATGAAATGTTTCCTGGTCTGTTTTGAGAGCTTTCTAAGCTTATACATTTATCAATTACCCAGCAATAGATTGGTGCACTGATCCTGAGCCCAAGTGGTACAGTGTGGTCACACACAGGCTATTGTGTCATGTTTACTGCCCAAACAAGACCACTGTGCCCAAGCTGTTGAGAGCAATAAAGTTCAGCTACCACTGAGCCCTGATTTGTAACAAAAAACATATAATATCTGAAGAAACAACTCTGATGCAGTGCCTGCAACTGCTCTGCCACAGTCTCACAGCGGGTGTGGACACCCTGCAGACGCTTCCTGTGCAGGGTGGTACAGTGCTCCTTGTGCTGTGAAAACATCAGTGTCAATTCCTATTTCCTGGGCACATGCTTTAACTCCTGTGCTAATATGCAGACGTGTGGTAATGCAGTGGGTTTTGGTTCTCCCAAATGACATTTGCAGAACTTGAAAATGTACCAATATTTCACCACTGCATGAGTGTTAGGTGTTCCCTGTGGATGTCTGCTAGAAAAGGGCTCTTGGAGACAACACCTATCTCTTAGTATACAGTTTCTTGAATCCAAATAGATTTAGTCTAGTTATCTGCTCAGGCAATGACAATTCCATATACAGAAAGAATTAAAACAGCAGATGTGTAGGAAGCCACAAATAGGAAATATCACATGCACACTGAGTCAAAGAAGCTAGTCTGACTTTGGTTGGACAAATGACCTTCAGGAGATGCCTTCTATCCTTCAGCTCCAGGGGAAGTTTGAATGATTAACTTAGCCAAGATACTTAACCTTTAGACACATGAGGACAGGTGAACTGAATTTTATTCTCTCAACCTTCAATCAATCATGCATTTTAAATATATAATTAAAAATATTGAATGGCCCTAAAAGCAACAGGGCAAGAACTTCAATGATTTGTTACACTGAATTCTAATTTTAAACAGACACATTTTTGAGAAACTCAGCATAGCAACGCAATTAAGCATGAGTCCAAATACTTCTAAACTGACATTATGTGCTCTCTGATAGGTCATAGCCACAGTTGTCCAAATAGATCATATATTCCTGTCTCAAGACGTGGGGGTTTACAGGAAGTAACACAGCTGAAACTTCCATGAATTTGCTTCACAAAACCACACAGAACATGACCAAGAGCAGTGTAGAGATCAAGCTCCTGCTTAAAACAGCATCCTCGCTCTCCCATGTTTTTCACTGCTAAAACACAAATGTATTATCAAAAGAAAGAAATTGATCACAACCTCTGTATGCTTTTACAACTTAAAATCCTTTTAATATACCATTAGTCAGTCTTAATGTGTGACTTTTCTTACATATTTTAATCGTCTTGAAAACTTACCCATATAGGGTTTTGTGCCAGCCATAGAAGAAGCTTTTTCTGAGCCTTTCACTATGGTTGCTATGTTAAAGTCAGTGATATGAACATGTCCTGCAATTACACAAAGTAAAAACAGAAGTTAAAATAGCACATCACACAAATATTTCTCTCTTACTTAACATCTAAATGATAATTGAAAGAAACTCAGTTGGAAGGATTCATAACATTAATGAAAACTTATTATTAAATGTTACTCATAACTGCAAAAATCAAATTGGAAGCAAAGTGATAGAATATTCTTCCTGTATGGCTGCACCTGCTACCTGCTTGCAGTGTTGAACTGGTTTTCTTGATCAACCCTGAATCTTTTCCTGCCAGGAACAAACACAAAAATGGGCCTCTGAGAACCTCATGAAGTTCAACAAGTCCAAGTACAAGTTGCTGCACCTGGGTCAGAGCAATCTCAAACATTATTACAAACTGGGAGATGAACTCATAAGAGAGCAGCCCTGCAGAGGAGGACTTGGGGCTTCTCATGGATCAAAAGCTGGACATGAGCCAACAGTGTGAGCTTGCAGTGCAGAAAGCCAGTTGTATCCTGGTCTGCATGAGAAGCAGCATGGCCAGCAGGCTGAGATAATTCTCCACCTCTGTTCTACCCTCATGAGTGACCACCTGGAGTACTGTGTCCAGACCTGGGATCCTCAGCACAAGAAAGATGTGAAGCTGTTGGAGTGGGTCCAGAGGAGGCCACAGTGATGACCTAAGGGCTGGAGCACCTCTCCTATGAAGACAGGCTGAGAGAGTTGGAGCTATCCAGCCTGGAGAAGTCTCCAGGGAGCCTTTATAGCAACCTTCCAATACCTCAAGGGGACTTATTAAAAGGAGGAAGAGGGACTTTTTACTCATAGATGGTGATGGGACAAAGGGCAATGGTTTTAAACTGAAAGAGTACAGGTTTAGATTAGATGTTAGGAAAAAATTCTTTATCAGAGGGTGCTGAAACACTGAACAAGTTGACCATAGAGGTTGTGGAAAGTCCATCCCTAAAAGTGTTCATGGCTACGTTGGATGGGGCTCTAAAGAACCTGGTCTACTGGGAGGTGTCCCTGGCCATGGCAGGGAAATTGGAACTAGATAATCCAGCTACATCCACTCCTCACAATCTCAGGTACTCCTGACACTGTCTACTGTTGCATCCACTACAGGATACCATCAGTCTGGTTTTTTTCTGAGTCTCCTCAGGGCAAAGAGGAAGATGAGAAGAAAAATGGTATTTTTATCATATAATATCTATAAAATTAGATCTACAGTAGCAGAACAGTGTGTATATAATACAAGCAGGTCCCAAATAATCACTCATTTGACAGCAGGTTGCAAGATGAACAATAAGTGACAGAATCAGCCTGGGGATGTTCTGCCTGACCAACTAGACAGCTGATTTAAACTGAACTCTTCAGGATGGATGATCCCAACCTGCTGTCATTACTTTTTTCCTTGGGGTAGCTTATGATAAGTGTAGGTTAAATTGCTCCACCACAGTGAAGCAGCAGTTATTAATCCTGGCTTGCAATAGACAGGTAAACTGAACATAAATCCAGCTTGAAAATCTGAAAACTTCTAATTTGACAAGTCTTCTATTAGGTTTTGCATCTCTGCTGTAGGACTAGTGTTATATTCTTGACTGATGCCGATATTATGCTCTCTGTGATTACATCTGGCAATGCCATTATGGAGGACAGAGCACAAGGAAAGGCACTCCCTTTCCCATCTTAGCACTGCCCTCAGATCAGGATTAATACATCATGTGTTGAACTAGACTCTTGAGTGACAAATTCATGTTACTTTTTTTTATCAAATCTCAACCTTGTTCAGTCCAGAGAATGGATCAGGGTTTGGGCATGATGTTGTTATAAAGTGAGGGAGGTTGTTATCATGTTTGCTGACAAAGATGAAAAGGCTGTAACAAATGACTGAGGTTGGACGTGACTGCGGTGCCTGATGAAGGAAGAGCAGTCTCAACAAAACGTTATTCTGCTCCAACAGTCTAACCTAGATCCTGCTCAAAGTCCACAGGAAATGCAGCAACTCTAAAAACTCTGCAGCTATGCATGTGTGAACTAAATTTCTTAGAGGACCCTAGTGTTACTGGATCTGAGCTAGTTTTGAAGGGGAAAAGGAAGAAGGTACCTCCCACTGCTAAACTTAAAGCTATTTCTCCAAATGGGAGATGCACTAGAAGTTTTCAGTGAAATGGTTTCCATGCTTTCTGCACTTTTCTTAAAAAGCCTGCTTAGATTTTATTGACACTTACTTCCTAAGACACCCAGCTTAGGAAGACCTCTACACAACTGAAAAAATAGTGAGCAGACAAAAGCCTTCCCTTTAAAAGGGGTGGGAGGTGTTAAGCTGTCAAAATAAGAGTTATTGTTCACAGCCCAGCATGACATCACAATTCCAAGGTGGTATTCCTGCTTCCTGGTGGCTGAAGTGTAGTGTATTTGCAGTTCATTTCTGCCATCATAAAACACAATGGTAGAAGGCTTCTTGAAAATGATTACTGAACCACATATAGCCTCCTCATGGCAGTAGTTTAAAGCAATTCCATGTACAATGTAGATTGAAATGTTGCAAGGATGTCTGGAGACTAATACTTTCTCTTTTCTTGACAGATAAATAAAAGTTCTGTCACTTTAATGATAGCATTGTGAGTGATGCTCCCTATTAGACTGCCAGCATGATTGCCCATTGCAAAATATCTATTGCATAATATCCATTCAAACTGATCCAAATAGTTGATTTGCAATCAAAATTGCCTCTCCTGCAGTGCATTGTTTTCTCTCCCTTTTATTAGAGTTCTTGTCATTTAACAAAACCAAAATAGCACACCTAAATTGTTGTATACACTGGTTGACTTTTTAGTTAAAAATGCCTTTCTGCAAGGTAAGGGATGGATTGGGAAGACAGGTTCTGCACTGCTCCTCTGCATCCTGATGCCAGTACAGCAGCAACAGGCAGCTCCTGTAACATGTAGCAGGGCACAGTGGAGTCGGGTGTGTACTGCTGGAAAAGCTCCACCTTTGCTCTTCACCACCACAGGGCCACTCCATGGCCCACTGGCTGTCTGCAGGCAGCCTTTGCCTGGTGCTAGCAGGGCTGCTAATTGGTGCTGGAGGGAGAGGAAGGTGTTCCACAGGCATGAATGGCTGTGCTGGTGCAGGGACCTCACACAGTGCCTGGTGGGAGCTGGGGGCATGGAGCGGGGCTGTGCCTGGGACAGCGTCAGAGCAGGGGGTGAATTCCCTGTGCCTGTCGGCAGTGGAGGAGGGCTGGAGGGTGTTCAGCGAGAGTTCTACCTGCCTGCATACGCCACTGAATGATTTCAAGTCTTCTAAACCAAGGACTTGTTTTCATTTCTCTCTCTCTGTTTTCCTTTTTTTTTGGTTTGGCTTTGTGTTTGTTTGGTTTTGGTTTTGGTTTTGTTTTTTTTGTATGTGTGTTTTTGTTTGTTTTGTGTGTTTGATTTTGTTTGTTTGTTTATTTCTTGCTTGTTTGTGGTGCGTGGTTTGTTTGGTTTGTTGGGGTTTTTTGTTTGTTTGTTTTTGTTTGTTTTTGTTTGGTTTTTTGTTTGTTTTTATGTTTGTTTTGTTTGTTTGGTTTTTGTTTTGTTTTTGTTTTGTTTGGTTTTTTTCCTTTTTTAAATGTTTTTCATTTCTGATGTGAATATTTCAAAAGACAGACCCCATCTCTCTATAGAAGTCTTTCTAATCAGTCTCTAAGATGTTTTTAATGCAACTGTTGCACACAGGAAAAGGGAAGGTTGGTATTGCTGCAGTAAATATTCTGGGATACTATCTAGTTGACCCTTTTTACAAAATTTCTGTTTGTAGGGAATTTTTTCCATCTGAGCTTCACATCTTGTACTTGATCTCCCTTTCTGGATATGATTGTGAACAACTAAATGACAAAAGCAAGTCTACACCCAGGTGCAATATTTAACTGAGCAGAATGTCGGTGCCCCTTAGGTTTAGCTCTTACACACTGTGAAGCAGAGCAGTGCACAACAGATTCAGCAGTACCTAACAGAATTCAAGTATTCCAGGGAAAGAGGTCATTACTTCATTCCTGGAGCTGCATGAACCCATATAATAATAAGATGATGGTAGAGGGAAGGGAAGAAAAGGTGAATGACCACATTCTTTCACCTCTCTGCAGAGTGACTTCATCAAATCAACCCAGACTGCAGATTTCACACACATCAACACATATTGGAAGCAGAAAGTATCCCAGTGGAAATTGTATCAAAATTACATTCCTCCAGTCATCTTCCATTACAGCTTTAACAGGGTAAGCTAATACCTATAGCACAGTGTATGACTTTGGAAAGAAAGCTTTACTCCATGTGACTTTTATGCCCCACTTTTCCACATGGTCTGCAATCACAGTATCTGAGGTAAACAGCAAATGATCTTTGTTTGGATTATTTTTTAATTTTTGGGTAAATCATCACGACAATTAGAACAAGTCCTGAAAGGCAGCCAGGGCTGGATGACTATTGTTTAGCAGAGGACAATGTACATGATTTCAAACCTCATTGAATTTCTTGGAGTCTGAAACCAAAGGGGTGAATGTGAGGACAGAGAGTAGTACTGGAGTTAATGCCACCAACTCAGCATGCATCAGAGCTGATCAGAAATCTCAGAACAGTAACATTCTGGAGCAAATTCAAGTCTGATTTGCCCTCATAAGGTCAAACTCTATGAACATCTGTACGATGCATGAGAGTGTAAGGTCGGACCCAGATGAACTTGGCATGGCTTGGCAGTCTGCCACATCATCACGGAGACTGGTAAAACCTTATTGTGTGGCTATAGATGGGTTCAGCAAGGTTGTGCATTTCAAAAGGTTAGGGTGCTGAATGGCTATGTATGCATGTATAGTTTCAGATATACTTTCAAAGCCTAGATTGTTGGCTGGACTTCGCGAACAAAGATCTTGGGATAAGCCTGGGCAATGGATTTTTTAAGTGAGGCACAGTGAGCATGGAACTGGCCCCACTCCTTTTACTCCTGAGGCTCATCTTGCCACGGCCGAGCAACTCGGACGGCGACAGCGAGTTCCTCCAGGATTCAAACCGGTGTCCTCAGAGGAGGAGCCGGCTCCAGAGGCGGGGGCCTACGCCACTCGGCCAACGCCCGCCGCCTCTCAAGTGTAACATACACAAAGCCTAGATAGCTTCAGGTGGATAAATCATGCTGAAAACATTCATCTTGCTGATCAGTATTGAAGGATTAAATGAGTTACTGTCCCTGAAAATTGTCTGTGGGTATGATAAGGACCAGCCCTAGTGCAGACACACCAAGTATATCTTTAATGGAGATGTGACCCAGATGGCAGTATACAGTAATAATGTTGCCAGTTCTTGTATTCAGAAGTTAATACTGGGGCTCAAATTATTTATTTACGGGTGGTTTTCTTTTCACCTCATTCTTGCTTTTAAGGTCAAGATTGTTCATTGGCTACACCTTACAATTTTGCTGTTAGTTTTCAAATGAGAACTGAGATGTAATCAAGGAAATAGAGTTTTAAGGAAAAAATTGATTATGATAAGACAATATAATAATACATAATAAGGCACATATGAATTCCAGCTTCAATTAGCCTTGGTTACTCATAATGGAAATGATTTTACTGAGTAAAATTAGCAGATGCAAAAACCTAGTCTATCAACACCCCAAAACCTATATAAAATGTAAATAGTCCTGTTAAGGCTAAGAGAGAAATATTAGATCTATGATTTCAATATGGAGAGCCATTAGGAAACAGTTTCAAGATTAAAAGTAGTAATTATTCAGTGAAATTAGCAGGTAGCACCTTCAAAATCAACAAACTGGCAGCAAGTCATCACATAAACCATGTTTAAGTTAATAAGCCTAACATAAGATGTTAAGGATGCTGAAAGTTCTCTTCACTCAAGGAAGCATCAGAACAGATCTCGAAAAAGGGTACTGCAAGCTATTAACTGTATGGAAACAATAACCAGCTCAGTAAATGCCTTGACCACTAAAAGCTGGAAGCTGGGTGAGTACATGGGGAAAGTACCATAAACACTAGTCTCTTTTTATATCCTGTTCTGACATGCACTTTTTGAAACCTTTGGAGATAAGAAATGCAATTAGATGGGTCTTTGATCCACTGTGGTCACTCTTCTGCTCTGAAAGTGTGCCTATCTGTAACACTGTCGCAAGCAAGATGGGGCAAAACTTTTTCCTGATAAGGAGACATGAAAATGGTTGAGGCTCTTCTGCTGACAGAAGGGTGTGTAAGGTTTTGAACATCTTGAATATTGCGATTCTAAGTTATTATTCATCAAATCCTGCAATTCTAGAAGTTGTTTTGAAAGAAGAATGTCTCAGAACACATTAAAGAAAACACTTTCCCTTCATGAAGGATGGTCATCTATAGTTTGCTGCTGCAGGAGTTTGTAGAGGCCAATATCAGCTGCAGCTTCAAAGAGGCAGTAAACAAAGATCCATCCACATTCTAAAGGGAATATACAGACAAGTACTAATATGCTACTACAAAAATTGTGGGTGATAAGAAACACTGAAGCATTTGATGACTAAATGACAAAACACAAGTTCCATGAATAGTATCCCCTCTTGCCACCAGTTGTGACAAAATGCTGGCTAAGGTCTTGGATCTGACCCACAGGGAGTTCTTCCTCAGCAAACCAAGAAGGGGTCTTGCTCCGTCTTATGAAATGATGTCATGGAAAAGTGACTGAGAGAAAATTAAACCCTTGCAGATTTCCTACAAGCAGGTTTCAGTAATGGTGTGGTCACTCTGTACAATGCAAAGCCTGGATGCAAAAGTAGAGCCTTGTAATTTCTGCAGAACAACCAGTAATGTTAATTTCAATGGTGCTACCAAATAGCTGCCTGCCCCAGCTTGTGTTGCAGGCGTGGCTGCAGTGCCACGTTTGTGTCATTCGGTGGCAGAGAGCATAAGGTGAGGTCTTCCCCTGGTGCTCTGACCTATGTGGGCTCCCAGGATTGCTCAACAACCTGACATTATTGCTTTTCTGTTTGTTAGTTTTTTTCCTTAATATTAATTTGAGATGTTACACTTGAGAGGCGGCGGGCACTGGCCGAGTGGCGTAGGCCCCCGCCTGTGGAGCCGGCTCCTCCTCTGAGGACGCCGGTTCGAATCCTGGAGGAACTCGCTGTCGCCGTCCGAGCGTGCTCGGCCGTGGCAAGATGAACCTCAGGAGTGAAGGGGGTGGGGCCAGTTCCACGCTCACTGTGCCTCACCTAAAAAATCCATTGCACAGGTTTATCCCAAGATCTTCGTTCGCGAAGTCCAGCCAACAACAACAACAACCAAATAGCTATAGAAATAGTGTTATCATCCATGGAAAAAAGTCAAAGTACTAATCTGTTTGCCACTGCTTGATTTTCTCATTTAGGAAATTCTGCATCTCCTTAGACATCATAGTTAATAGATCATGTAAAGCTTTAAAGACACCTTTAATTTCTTTGATATTTCAGAAAGAAAATACACCATGGACCAGACTTACAGATTCCAGTTCTAAATCCTGCCATTTCAGTCATATTGTTCTAAACAATTAAAATGAAAGGAATAGAAGAGGAAGCAGGATAGTGTCATTAGGAGACTTCTACAATGCTTTTCTCTGTACAATACAATAGTAATTCTCCTGAAACACTACGTAATCCCTTCAGCTGCCACTGGAATAATTGTGTTTTAGATGTATGTTAGCAGAACAGAGCACTACTACTAAATTTAGAGATTGGTGTTAGTCATAAGAGGAAGAGCTTTCTGGGAAAGCTGAGAAGCAAATGTAATAAAAGAGCTGTATGGACTGCATTCATTTCCTTAGAGAGGTCTGATTCCAGTTCAGAGATTGAACTCTGAAACTGTCCCTACTTTGTCTCCTCAGAGGTGGGATGGGGAATCTCTCCAGGAGACCATGCAATCAGCCTCTGGCAGGAGCTGAACACTATTTTATGCAGCTGATTATCACATTCTCATGTAGCATTATGCTTTCCATGATCATCAGCCATTTTATTTCCACTGATGCATCAGAACCTGTGCTCAGCAGGGCTGAGATGTGGCTTTGCCAAAAAGTCTATGGGAAATACCAGACTTCCTCTGCCAGAATGATTTTGAATATATTTTATATGTTTTTATGTTTTTTGTTTGTTTGTTTGTCTGTTGTGGTTTTTTGTTTGTTTGTTTTTAAATTTGTAAATTAGATTGATTTTTAAGGATTAAGAAAAATCACCTGTTTTCACTACTTCTTCTGAGGTATATTCCCTAAGTCGTACAGATGAAATGTAGAGAAACTAGTTTTAATGAGCAGAAATATCTGTCATATATATTCTTGGTATACGTTATGAAAGTCAATCAGTTTAACAACTTGAACAGGTAAGGCAATGTAAATGGCATAAACTACATTTTTACCTCAGCCAGACTAGGTTTCTTCAGTGAGGCCAAAGAAATCTAACCCACTGAGACAAAGTCTCACTCAGAAATGTTGTGCAGATCCAATTTCATGATACTTTGTGCAAGCATAATTTGTTAATGAACTGTAAGAAGACTTAGGGGCAAAGTCCGGTGTATAAAAAACTTGTGCCATCTTAGAGGCCACAGGCTAAAACAAAGTTCCTTCCTGTGCACCTGGGTAGACTCATTAGGTGAATTTGTTATGCCTTGGATGCAGCCTAACATATTTGTGGTGCATATTCAGAATAGTTTTCCATTAAGTGAAATCTGATGATTTCATAAAAATGATGTTACTCTGCTGCAGCTTGATCAGAGCTTTTAGGGACTTAAAGGATAGTGTTCTTCTTGCAAAATATACATCTGTAAGGTGTGTATCTATGTCTTAACTCAAAGATTCTAGGTATTAGTCATTAAAGAGAAGTAAATACAAGTATATAGGGAAGAAGACATCCAAAATAGATCAGATGATCTAAAATATGTCTATGTGTTTCAGTTATGTGTAAAGTAAGCCTGTGGTAATAAGCATAGTACAGACATCTGTCCTACTGATATCACCTCATTTAATGAGTTGAAGTGTCTATGTGGACCCTTTCCCAAGTTCAGAGAATTCCTTCTCCCAACTACATAACCTGTTTGAATCCATGAGCTCACCAGTTCTGCTGACCAAGACCCATCTGCATGTCTTCATGTTGTTTCACCACTTATCTACAGGTGTGCTATAAGGCAGCAGCATTCTGCTGTTCTGCAGGATAGGAGCCATCCATCCCAAAACTTCCAAGCTGCCTACAGATAATTTTGTTATTAAATAGCTTATAATCACAAAAAATGCCTTCATTTTGCATCACAGTGCTCACTCTGGTGTAGGTTCTTCTCTGTGATACTTGAGTCTCCCCAGGAAAGTTCTCACAAGAGGCTGATTTTGTTCAGTAACTGACCTTGATGAGGGGCAAGGAGAGATAAGCGTGTCTGTACTTCAAAGGCTGTCAATCAGAGATTAAAATATTCATATTCATTTTGTGTTGCTGTTGACATCTTTAATTCACCCAGGACTTAAAGACAAGACATTTCTATTTCATGCTTATTTGCTGATATTAGTGTCTAGGGAACATTAACACTTACGGGTCTAAAACACTAAATTGTTGAAGATGGTTTAAAACTCCAGTATTACTTAGCTTTATTAGCTTTCATGTTCCCAGGGACAAGCTTCACCCTTGCACAATGTTACCTCTTTAATCAATTTAAATTTGTATACCCAGGAGGTCTGCAACAGATTTTGAAAAGTAACACTATCGTTGGCATAATTTCAAGATTATGTTTCTCAGAGATTATCTGCTTTTAATCAATTTCTGAAGTGAACAAAGCAAAGGACTTTCCCACAGTAGCAAACACACATTTCCTTTTTCCATTTAGTCTTTTTTCTGTATTTCTCTTCTAATTGATACCCTTTACCTTTATTATCTTACATTTTTCTTATCAACACTTGCAAGAGGACACATGAGGTTTAAGTTAAATACTTCTTTGAGAAACTCTATGTGTAAAATTTAAGTTTAAAGAAATTAGCTGCTTCTTTTTCATACTATACCTTTTATATTTGAGAACGTGGAATTTGTACTAAAAGATCAAAGTTGTTTATGTTTTCTAGTCTTTTTTAATTCTATTTAAGTCAGAACTACATAAAAATTTTACAGGCATAGAGGCAAATTTCCAAAATCCGTATCTAAATTTAGGAAAGTAATTTCAAATACCTACATGAGAAATAATTTGCTATGTGAAATTTCTTAGCTCTTCAGAACTTCAGAAAGAGAAAATAAACTGCTTGATACTGTTCTACTGTTCTACTGTTCATAATCATAAGAGATTATGGTGATGCACAGAAATCCTGTTGATAAAATATTAACTTTGTTTTATTGAGTGACCCTGGTGATTTTAATTCACATTAAATTCCTTTGTTTTCAGTGCTTGAAAGTTTCAGATCTGAACATTCTTTTTCCAGTAGGGGGGGAAATTAAAATATCCACAAGGTGTTCTGAGGGACTTTGCAGAGAAAGTCCAGATTTAGGTAGAAATTCAACACCTGAGGCTGATTTACAAAGCATGAGCATGCTGTTGAGATCTCAAGAATTAGATATTCTGAGAGAAAGCAGTCAATATTCACTTACCATGTTCATCCAATAGTATGTTGTCAGGTTTGATGTCCCTGGAAAATAAGGAAAGGAACGCATTACATTCATACCCAAAGGAAACCTGCAGTTTCAGCTTTCCCCATCTGGGTATGAGGGCTAAGTCATTTAAATCATTACAAAAGCAATGAAAACCATATAATACCTAAAGGCAAATGATTTTTATCTGCATCTTTTTATTTCCCTGAGAAAATATGCATACAAAAGGACTCTCTAGGTTTTCACTTCTTGTGGTTTTGTTTTCATATGGTTAGCATTGACATGGGTTTGGTTTTCAAGATTGTGTGCTTTATTCTTTATAGCAGTAGGAACAATGAGATGGAAGATTTGCATCTAGGAAGCGCCTGATTGCTTCAGAGACTCCACATTTGACAGAAGTCATTTAATTGGAAACATTGGTGGTTTACCCTGTCTGCCAGACCCTGCTAACCTGCCATGCTCACATGCATGGTCACTCACACACTGCAGAGTCCCAGGCGTTTTCTTGTGCTAACTGAGTCCGTCTGGCAGCTCTGCTTCAGCCCCTGAATCCCTACTTGGATGCCTGCCACAGCGAGAACTATGCTGGGGAAAGGACCTGGGATAAGGAAAGATAGAGATTATGATGGTCTGAAGCATCAGCTCAACAGTGCTGGTTTTGGCACAAGAGAACACCATTGCCCTAGAGTTTCACTTTCAGGATCATTTTCCATTGACCTAAAGTTCATGCTGCTGTCAGAAAGGATGGAGACAACTTTTCCCCACTGCTGTCAGTCATTCCCATTCTCTTTCTTGGTCCAGCGTTATTGTCATTGGTGTGAACCTGTTCTGGGCAAAACCTATCTCTTTGTTTTGTCAGCTGGATTGGTCCCTCGTTTGCTCACCCTGAGGCCTGGTGAGTGTGATGTGGTACTGTTGTGTGGCACTACCATGTCCCTGACAGCTGGTACTTCATGCAATTTCGAAGCTCTCTTCTTGGTGTGGCATTGACCAAGTGGGAGAGGCATCAGTTCAGCCTGCACAAAACTTTTACTCCTTGGGCTGAATTTTCCACTTATGTCAAATGGCAAGGCACCATAAACTCTCCAAGTAAGCTGTTGAATTAAGTCTGCAAATGAAACTCCAAACATTTCCACTTATGTGATTTCTTTTAGCCAAGGGATGACTTGATGGCTTAATTATTCCAATTTAAACACTTCCTAAGAAAGTTTTTTCCCAATGTGCCCATAAATGGAATTTAAAAAAAAAAAGGGAAATGTTGCAAAAGGAACATACTTTTTTTTTTTAAATTACAGAAATACTTCTCAAGTAAACATCATACAGGACTAAGATAGTAATAGCAATTATAATGTGTATATTGCTTGCATGATATGAGCTCAGTCATCACTCACACTCCACATCTTTATTGACAGAGTATTCTTGATTCCACACTTTCTAGCCCTTCTTGAGAATCATATGAAATTGTGAAGCACACTAAGATTATGTTTATAATTTGTGTAGAAGAAGCTGGGGAAACATGAAATAAATAAGAAATTAGTTTGAATAATTCTCTCTGCACATTTGGAAATAAGGTAGGACGCATATGTGTCCCTGCAAGGAAAAGGATGTCAATATGAATTACCATTTGTAATGGAAATTTAAAATTATACCAGTATTTCAGTGAAAAATACTGCATTTCTTTTGCACAACTTACAGGCTACCTGTAACTGTCTGATTCAGCAGCAGATCTAGTTATGTGTAATAGGGAACATCTGTCCTAGAGCCTATTTCACCCAAAACCTTCCAAACTCTGACTTGTGTCTTTCCTGTCCCCTGTAGTCACTTGCATATCATTTATCACATTCAAAGCCTTTCCTTCCATGATTTCATATGGGTGAAGTTGTGAGTTACAGGCAAACTCTAGGAAAAAATATCTTCATTTATATTATAGACTTCTCCTTGGTTGAGTTATAATAGGAAATTCCATATATATTTTCATATGCAATGTTATATCTAATGCTCAATTGATGAGACCATTTTAAAAAGAGCTACTATTCAGATGGTATCAAATATATTTGCTAGTGACAAAATTATCTCTGCTTTTTTATTACTGTTTTCTGATAAGAGTTGGAATTATGATTTCATATTGAATAGTCTTTGTGTCTGATCCATGACTTGAAAATACAGCAATGACTTTCAATGGAAGTAAGCATGTCATAGTTTTGATAGTTGAATTAAATATTTTAAACTTTGTCTTCACAAATTTTAACAAGGACACACTGATTCTGTGCTTCTCACATGGATAAAAAGCCATACACAAATTCATTAGGGCCTTTCTGTGGCTTCCTAAAAGCAGTGATAAAGTCAACATCACTCCAAACTGTTTTTCCCACTTACAGAAAATTAAAAATTGGAATTATACAATCACTATTACTTCACTGAGAATGAAAGTGATCAAAAGTAAAAATTCAGTTTTATGAGCTACTGCCATAAGTACAACAATACAGCATGCAGAGATTGCTCATTACAAGACTGTGCCTTTTCTATCTTCTTTTTTTTTTTTTTGAGTTCAAACAATTTGAATATCTGCTATGGTGCTGCATCATTAAATAGACCATACATTTTTATAGCCAACAGAAAAGACATTGACAAATCCACTTGACAACTGTATGCATCATCAAATATATTCTTCATGCAGTTTGCGTCTGTAATGTTCAGAAAGTTGAGTAGTAAAATTAGATCTGTGCTTATCTTTCCGTGACTAATTCAGGCAGTGGCTGATACTTGATACAGATGTGCACAGACCATAAAGCCTTTCCTACCTAAGGGATGTTCCCCACTGTGGGCTCTGTCAACTTTGCTCATTTTGCTCAGAGGCAGGACTGTAGCTGGGGGCAAATGCCACAGGGTGTATCGCCTCGCACACAGCAGCCCAGCCCTTGGTCCATGGGACAACCTGGTGGACTCATAACCATGTCTCAGATCTCAAAACAGGTTATTTTTAACTGCTTTTACAGCAAATAAAAGCCATGGACTAACTTGAGAGAAGGTAGACATGTTTCTTAAGTAATACCCTGCTGTTTTGGGACCATGTACTTGGAGACATGGATGGTGCATAGATTCGCATGGCAGGTGAGAAAGAAAAGCACAGGGTCAAAATGAAGAGTGTGCCTTCCAGCAGCACTGTTGTGTGCCTGTCCCCAGTTTACAGCATGCACTAAAAGCTTTGCTCTCCAGAGGTAGCTTGTTGAAAGCTCTGAAGACTGCAGAGGAGCAAGGGCACTGCTCTGCCCTTGCACTGACTGCTGCCAGCTAGGTACAGGGCAAGGATGGTTCAACATGGTCGAGGGGAAGACATGGCAGGCCCAGGTGCATTGCAAGTTATTAGATATATTCAGGACTGAGGGCGTCTGGCACCTGTTATATTTAGTTCCTCTAGCAAAACTCATTTAAATAATAAAAACACTATTTATGTAGAAAGGTGGATTTAAAAGGTAAAAACTCTTTAGTTAAGCAGTTTAAATTCAGGCATATTACAGAAGCGAAATTCTGTTTTGATTACATATCAAGTTTTCAGAAAAAAATTTCCCCTTAGCAAGCATGTTCAAACAACAGGGTGTGAAATTCAGTACCTTGACTTCAGGGGTTTCCTGTTATGCCTATCTCTAGCTAAGAGAATTAATTGTAACACTTATTTCATAATCTGAGTACCTCGAACCAGCTCATAAGAGAAACTGAAGGAGTTTTGCAAATAGCAAACTCATAGTTTGGATTCAGAAGAGTGCTCTGACCATTCATCAAGCAATGACCAACAGAACTATGGCAGAATCCTTGACAATGATTGCATAAACACAATTTTTTCAGTCTGCACCAGTGCTAATCCAACACTTTTAATATGCAGAAAAATCAGAGCAACAGAGAAACAAGAATAAAGAAACTTCCAAAGTCTTTGCTTAGTGACAGGACCAGGCATAACTAATATAACAGTTGGCCCAAGAAACTCAGAGGTGTGGATAATTGAGAAAAAAATTGAAAAAAGCACAATTTAATTGCTACTTGTTGATTTGACTAAAGGATGAAAGTACAGTAAGAAGGTGCTGCACATAATTTCCAAGTAGGAAAGAATGATTAATAATCTACTTACATCTTCTGTCATAACTAGGCTGAGTGGGCAACCCATGCTTGAAGATATTCTCTTTGCATGGCGCAAAACCATGCTTGTGGCTCAGCTCATGTTCATATGCCAGTCAGGGTGTCCTCCCTGAAAGGCTCACAATGATAATAAAGGACATGGGTTCAAGAATCTGTAGTTTTAGTTACCTCTTCCACCAATGTTTCTTTCTGGTGTTACTAAGTGAAGTAGAAGCAGATTTCTAAATCAAGAAGTGGAGAAGTCATGCAGTCTTCATTCTTGTTGGTTTTCAAGACCTGACTGGATAAACCCCTGGCAACCTGGTCTGATCTGAAGGCTGACCATGCCTTGGGCAGAACATTAGTCTAGAGGCTTCTGGAGGTCCCTTCCACTCCAAATTAGTCTGAACCCATTAAAATTAATGTATCCAAGTTCAAAGTCTATCACACTAATTTCCTTTCCTTTTGTCTACAAGGAAGTTCATGAAAAATTGAAGAGACCTGTGAGAAAAATGTATATATGGAATTCAGTGAGTCTTTGATATAGTCCATAGCAGTTGGAAGCTAGTCAGATCTTCCATGTTAAGTTCAATTCTGTCACGGAGCTTGAATGCTCATGAAGAAAATAGTGGGAATAAATAGCCTATATTTGGCATGAAATGAGGTTAAAATTGAAGTGCCCTGCAGTTCAGCACTGGAGAGGCATAACACAATATTTATTAGCTATGTAAACGGTAAAAGAAGGAGGATGATATCACCTGGAGAAGACTGAGAAATCTCAGTAGGAATGAGCAAATCTAGGTGATTGTATTACCAGTGATAAAATGACAGAAACTATATATATACACCAGAAGGGGAGAACCAAAAAAATTAATGACTGGTTCATTGGCTACCAGCTCACATTGGTAACAACTAATTCTAAGTAGGATATAGAAAAATATTGAAAAAAATGGAGTTATGCTGTAATTTAAAACAAAGGTAGGTCCCTCAGGTTCCATGATTTCTTAGTATTTGAAAGAAAACAGTCAAAAAGGAAAAGACCTGGGGAAGGCTAAATAAAAAAAAAATTCATTCTGACTAAGGAACAAATAGATTAGCTTGTTTAGAGAAGAGATCTGTAAGATGTGATATGACAAATAATAAATAGTATCTGGATGGTCAGTAAAACTCTTATATTTGCTTTTGGAACATGAATGTGTATCCAGATTCCATAAAACAGAAGTGAACAAAATGACCAGAGTTTGATTTATACAAATGAGAATTAAACTCAAGTTGATTACTACAAGACATAAATGCATAAAAATGCTTCAGAGGCTTAAACAAAGATTTATCCATTGATGTGAATAACAGAACAACCAGCTAGAGTTCCTCCAGCAAAGATGAATCTAATTGATTTAGGAAAGCACTTCTAAGGCAAGTACAGACACTGTCTTCCCTTCAACTTTTTGAAACACTCCCATAATAACACCAAACACAAGGAATGTGCTTTTCCTCAAACCTGTCAAAACTGAAAAACTGACTGTCCCTCTATTTTATTCTTCTGTTCTATTTTGTAGAAAACTTTTCAAGTTCACAGGTCTGGCTTCTGCCATGTTTAAATTTATAACTTTTTTGCTCTTGCCTGCACTTTCTCATTTTATCCAGAGGTTTCAAGTGTTTCCAACACAGGGAAAGCTGTTCTTTGTCAGTTCAAACACATTTTTAATATTATCATAGGGAATATTTCAGCTATAACAGTTCTATATGGGTCTGAATTTACATGTATAAAAATCCCTCCTCCTTTATCATGTATCATCAAAAATCCAAAGTACATTATTTCAACTCTATGATAGATTTCACTTTGCCTTGCTTGCTCAGATCAGGATCTAGTGTAGTACCACATTTCTATTCTCTTGAGCTTCTAAAATCCCACAGTAACACCTCTGAGCATTTCAGTTGATAGCAGTTTTACCAGCATGACTTATAAGAGACTATTTTCATTTTTTAATGATGATTGGTTTTCTCAGAACAAGGACCACTGAGGTTTCAGCAGTTCATTAACCAAAGGCAAATTACAGAACAAATTCAGTTTTGAAATGAAATGAAGTCTTAGATTTTTAAAAGCAGTTCTTCCCTGTTTTCATTTGAGGAGACAGAATACACTTTCATTCAAAGGACAGAATCCAGCATATGAACAACAGCTATGAGTTTTAACAAGGGAGTTCAGGCTGGATATAAAGGAAAACTTTCACAGTGGTGACAGAGGAACAGACTGCCCAGAAAGGTTTTGAGGTCTCCATTCCTGGAGTTTTTCTAGGCTGGACTACATAAATGCCTGGGTAGCCTGGCCTGGTGTCGTATCTGATCATGCATTAAGCAGAAGTTTGGACTGGAGACCTCCTGAGGTTCCTTCCAACATGAATTTTGCCTAAGACGGTTTATGTTTAGACAAATTCTGCAGGGAGCAAAGAGGGCTTTCTCCATCCTCCAGGGCATGAGCAACAACTGAGTAGCTTTCTATAACCCATACCAAGCACTGCAGGGACAGTGGTGATGTTAACCTGGAGTTCATGGACAATAAAACTTCTCGGGTCACAAGATATGCTTGTCTCAGTCTGGCTGTGGTGAGCCCATTATTACATGTGTATCATGGAAAATTCATTGGCTGACAGTTCAGGCAGCCTATGTCCTTTCAGAGCACTAAGAGGTTTTGATTTTTTTCTCAAAGATAATTTCAAAACACCCAACAGTGAAATTAAATTGGATGGATTTCGCATTCTCATAGGGATACAAAACAAGCAAGATTCAGACAAAGGCCCTTGAAGTCAGTCAAAGTATTACATGGCTTCAGTAGACATTGCTTAAGGTCTAATGAAGGTTTTCTTGTACATTTTTAGAGCTGACAATCCAACTGTATGTCATGTAGGATAAACCTTGAAATACTGCGTTTATGGACTTTTTTATTAAACATGCAGCTCATCTCTAATGTTAACATTTTTTTCGTTATGTAGAAATAGGCATTTTGAAGTTACTGTTTTCACTGGGGGAAATAATTGTGTTAAGACCACAGAAAGTCACGTTAACTTGTTAACCTGCAGTGACCTTCATGATACTCTGCTTTCTCTTGTCAAATTACTCCCAACAGTCATGACTGAAAGAGACCATTGTTTTTATTCTTGGATACACAGAATGCTATAGGAAGATGAGAAGTCTGCATTGACTATTAGATGCAAATGCTAAAGTCTGGGAGACAGTTGCTACTCTTAAAAAAACCCCAAAACTTCTGGACAGCAATGTGAGGTCATGCAGGGATAACTCCAATAACCTCAGTCTACTATCTCTCAAATATTAAATTATTCTCAATTCTTTGCTCAAAACCCTCATATGCTACAGAACATACCTGACCAGAACATTTTATTTTATTTAAGTTGGTGGGTTATGTTTGTTTGCTTTGTTCGGGTGTTTTTGTTTGTTTGTTTGGGTTTTTGTTTGGTTTGGGTTTATGTTTATTTAATTACACCAATGTTTCACATCCAATAACAAACGTATACCTGCTTATAACAACAAGGTAATCTGACATGAATAGTTCTGGATAATGTTCATTAAGATTAATATTAGGTGTATAACAGTTCTTAACAGCCATAAAAATGGCAATGAGCTGGGAAATACAAGCTTCAGCTCTGGATTATTTGAGTCCACATGAGACATCACTGTATCAGAGCTCTGAAGTGAACCATAAAATATATTATAAAAGGTTTTCTCCCAACTGTGGAAAGAAATGTGAACAAATTCTGATTTTCACAGGTACAGACCTTTTTTCCTTCCTATTTTATATTACATTCACAAATAATACATATGTCCAAGGTGTGAAGTTCATAAAGAAAGTCAATGTGTACATAGTGAGGTTTCCATTAAGTGAATTTGTTGAATTTGTTGAAGCTTTGGATAAAAGAAAAGTCAATATATATTGGCCACTCTGCAGCCAAGACATTTGGGTTTTTTTCATAGGTGTTTTTCATCTATAAGGGCAGCACAGAAATGAGGTAGCCTCTAGAGGTGAACTGTGCAGAGCTCCTACCAAGAGGACTTGCTCAAGAAATAGCCTTAATGAAGTCTTGATGCGTTCTTTATTCCCCTTTTATCAACACCTTATCACTCATATATCTTTTTAGTTTTTATTCCTGACAAGCATCCTTCCTAGTTTCAAGAACTGTTTAATGGTATTAAAAAAAGATCATAGTAAGAATCTCAGAGTTCTTTACTGTTATTTACTATTAGATGAATGAGAATGAAAGACCTTGACTGCTCCAGACCTTGGATTACTTGTTCAAAACCACTCAGATCTCACCAGTAATTGCTCCACTTACTGTCCTTTCATAAAAAGATCTTCAGAGCCTTCTGTTCATGCTCAAATAAATGTTATGATATGACCCTGTGCATCACTATATATAATTTTGAAATCTAAAGAATTCAGTAAAACTGGAAATTAGCTGAGAACATGTGGTATTCGATTATGAGAGATCTGTAAAGAAAAATAACGTCTTGTGGATGCTTGTTTGTATGACACTGAATGTGTCTCCATCAGGTACCATATCTGACACCCAAGTCAGCAGAATAACTTAGTTCAGAAACAGGTTTTCACAGTTTATGTTGTCTGACTAAAACAGAAATACTGAAACAATATCTGTTAATAAAAGCCACTTGCTATAGGTGTGGACAGCAGTTGTACAAACAAGTGATTGAGATGACAAAAGATTGAAGTACTGGTCCTGATCTTCACATATTTAAGCTTGGGCTAATTAATTCACAACCAGAGAAAGTTATATGGATAATTTATTGTTGCATGGCTTTTGCTTTTCTATTTATAGCAATAAATAAAAGGAATGCACCTCTTTTAGCTATTTATCTCTTGAGTAAGGAGAAAATTCTAGCACTGCTGAGACCCACTAATTCTGCGTGAAAACAAAATAAACTTCTATATTTGTGCCAGGATGTCTGTGCAAAAATTTATCTTCTGCGAAGCAAAGGGTTTCATTGAATCAGGCCAGTCATTCTATGCACTTTCTGGAGCCTCTTACACACAGAGGACTTGCAATGTCAAAGGGCATCACTTCCAGTGTTCTGTTCTAGTCTCATACAATAACTGTTGTATGTTCTGTCCAGGGGAAGTTACTTAGTCAGCCTCAACTTCATTACAATAATTAAATAAATAAATCTAATAAAACAAAAACAAACAAAAAAACCCCAAAACAAACAAAAGAAAACCCACCACTCTGCATTTTAGACTTCAAATAAGGCATAGAGCCACATTTGTAGTTTTGCAGTGATTTAGCAGATACAGTTTCATAGTCACGAACTTCTAGTAGGTTTTTTTTTCAATTAAGTGTTTGTATGTGGACAGGCAGCTTTCAGATGTCTTAGAAAAATCAACCTTTCAAGAAATATTAGGACTAACAAACATTACAACTTGAGAGCTAATCTGGTTTTATTACAGTGTCTTAATAGGTTTATGACATTTTAGTTAGGTGTTCAACTCTAACAATACTCATTAAGGCAAATTCTAAATTTAGAAAGCAATAGAATTCTACAGAATTCTGTGGGGGGGCGGAAAAAAAAAAAAAAAGAGTAAAGGTTTTAGGATCTGAAAATCTTTCCATAAATCTGAAACACTTTTCGCAAGGTGTTTCATGCAATCTAAAATAATATATTTATCAGGAATCAAAAAAATGTAGTTTTGTTATTATATAATCTATGATGCAAAATTCATGAATCAGACACACTCAACAAGTCAGTAGACCTTGGGGGGAAAAATATCTTTTTATTGTGCCATTATATTTAAAATCTTTTCTTTTGTTTGAAATCTGTTGTTTTTGCAATTCCCATTCCTGAAGGTTTAATGAAGAAACAGAAAATCCATAAGTACTTCCAGAACTTTCTTCTCATCTGGTAGCATGCATTAATATGATCCTAATCAGAATGCTATCATCCAGCCCATTATCACACTTCTGAGCCTCTTCTTTCTGTGTGGCAACCTGTGTGGCAACGAGACCATTCTCTAGTCTGTACTGAAGACATAACTGCTGTAATAATTATGACAAGTGAAAAAACTCTCGGTAATTAAGGCCTCTGAGGACCCAACCTCTACCTATGTAACTTTAAAGGGTGTCTGGACAACTGGACCAAGGCTTGGGATTGTGGTACCTAGATATATAGAAGCAAGTTACTGTGATGCTGAGCACTGTGGTGCCTGGGGTTCCTTTCTAGTTTAGGGCTATTTTTTACCAGGTGTCCATTACAATGTTGGATTTTTTTAGCACTTGTACTAGCCAGCTCTGAAAATAAAGCTGTCAAAGAAGGCACCAAAATGTATTTATTTACAAATGCCTTAACTGGAACAAGCTTGTTATTTTCCAATTTTATCTCCATTTGGAAATACACAATTATGAAAATATCTTCAATTCTCTACTTGTAGCAATAGGTGGCAGTAATGATATCTACATGAGTCTGGATGGCCAGTGGGCTTTGGAAACACTGTATCTGTCAGTTTTAGCTTGGATATATAGTGGTAGTAGATACTGTTATCCCAGATTGAAGAAAATGACCTCTTTAAAATACAGGAATCCTATACCTAACCTTTCACATTTCTGGGTATATGTACCCAGATAAAAGTCTTGTTTTGCTAAGTTCAGCTCCTGAATTTGCCTGGATGCTAAATTAAAATAACAACATTAAACACAGACTATTTCATTCTATCCTTCTTCCTGAAGATCCAAAATTACACTGCCACCAGTAATTATATCCTGCTATAGTAATAAAAATGGGCAAAGACTCTTAGATGTTACAAAAGCTAGAAAGATTTGTCCAAATGAGACCGTGAACCTGTGCTTTGCCTCCTCTGTGCTGCTTTGTATAATGTCTCAGAAACTGGAACTGGAAAGTACCACTGCAGCCTTATAAACTGAGCTTTTACATAAACAAGCCCAGACTACATTATCCAGAATTTGTCTTGCAGACACAGTGGTTCTCTTTCAAGCAAACATTTAGCAGCACAAGCAGCTTGCAGGCAATCCAATGGTTAGTTTTAATTTTGTCTGAAGGACTCAAAGTGATGACAAGTGTGATACTTTCTTTGCTAGAACTGTTTTCTAGAGTTAACACTAGACAGGAGCACAGCCTTTAGACTTTCATTGAGCTCTGAGGGGAACCTTGAACAACTGTCAACACTCCTATGATGCAAAAATATCACCACATTTTAAATAAAAATCTTTTTCAGATCACATGAAGGAGCCCTCCAGAATCACCACGTACCACTAATTTGTTGATAACCTCAGAGCCAATGACTCCAATCTTTTCTGTGTTGTAGAGTCAAATATGAGACCTTGTTTTGTACAAGGGTCATACACTAAGTGTGAATCAGCTTTCAAGAACAGGTGAAACCTCTGATAACCACAGCAAGTGCACGACTCCTTAGGTGCTAACTGGAGTGTGGCATTTGGAGAGAATTATCTGGTCCAATAGGAAAGCATATACATTGCACTGGGGATGCCTCCTTCCATGATACCATGCAGAGATTTTTTGACTAGGAATAAAGGGATAATGTACTCAGTGTGTATGCTGCCAGCACTTGCCAGTCTATCAGTGTCCTTACAGTAAAAGACATAGGCCCTCTTCCAATTTTCACGGGAAGAAATCCATGTATGAAACTAAATGAGAGAAGAAATTGGTGACATTTGCCCCCTGCCTAAAGACAAACTCAGAAAGCATTGTTACTGATAAGCACATTTGGCTTTATCTGTTGTAAAAAGCTATCACTTTAAGTGTGGTGTTTTGTAATGTCTGAAATTCATATAGCTGGTCCTTTGTTTTTCACTGCATGAATTACACAATAAATCCATTCAGATGCATTACAGCTCCAAGAGTTTGCTCAGCTTATCAGATAAATTCAAGAAAAAAATACACAGAATTCCAAACACACAGGTGTGCTTGTCAGCCACACTTTGTAGTCTGTAATTAAGGCGAAATATCCCTAAAATTTACCTTAAACCCTAGAAGTTCATGTGTCACCTGTTAGAACAACAGCTTCCAAAATAATATCACATTATTTAACAGCTATTTCCTCCATCCATACCATAGTGCAGATAATTGCAGCCAACATGACTAGTAAATAAAGAACAGTACAGCATGGTCGACTTCATACACAGACCAAGGAAGGTGACAAGCCCCAAGAGGGGCTGCAGACCAGCAAGCAGGAAACAACCACACCAGGCTGTGTTGTTCACTCTGATCTGAAACCCCAAATGTAGCATAAATGTTGGATTTGCCATCATCCTCACCACTGCCATCATCTCCTGCTGGCTTGTGCCCATGACATGGGTAGAGTATTTGGGCTTTTATTCCTCAAACTGGCCACCTCACACCCCATAAAATATACAACCAGGACATATAACCAAGAGGAGGTTGAATGTGTCCCACAGTCAAGTTTGTTTTGGTGTCCTGCATATGCTTCTCCTTCTGGGCTCTCTTACAGATTTAATGTATGTAAAAGTTAGCTGCAGTAGACCAGGTGGGGAAGTGCAGAGTCTATGCTTGCAAAGAAAATTTTATTTGGTAAACAATTAAAAAACTGATCTGCCACTACCTGAAATGTCAGTAGCTTGCCCCATGACAATCTTCTATGTCAAGCTTCCCCTATCTTGGAAAGGACTGTAATATATTACTTGTAAGAATAACTTTGAAGGCTTTTAAGAATGAACATTTACAAACAAACTCACAGAGCAATAAATATGTGTATTACTGCAGATTGCTGTTTAGGACAGATGAGACATGACAGGCTAGATTTGACTCAAACCACGACTCCTATTTCAGTACACTATTCTTTTAAGTAGCCTCCCTATTCTAAGAGATAGCAACAACATATTGCTTTTTGCTTGAAATCCAACTCCTTTTGATGAATCTCGATAAGGAAATATATATCAACAGTATTGTTTGAACCCACAGACTGTAGTGCCAACATCCTGGGTAAGATTACTACCCAAGACTATAGCAGGGGTGAAGGTGTGTTTAAACTGGACTCTCTGCAGAGAGATGGCTGTTACAGTAACTACTTGCACTGCAATGATTATAAGGATTATTCTTGCTATTTCTTCAAGTGAAAATAGAGATGGGATTTTGATTTCAGCTTAAGACCCCTGGATTAGGTTCTATTGTGAATTAGGAATTTATATACTCATTTATAGTCAATGGATGCATAAACAACATGGCCATTGGAGTGCAAAACCCTTTCAGATGACTGCCTATTTTTAGATGAGCTGAATAGTTGTCTAGATTGTTAGCTGCACTGACCAGGTATCCACTCATTTGGACAGATAACTAAAAAAGTATGGACTCCTGCCTTTAGATCTTGGTGAACTGTGGAGTAAGTTTTTTAAAACATAAGAAAAATTTTGCATGCCGTGTGGAATTATGAAAACAACTGGGGATGTTCTCAAGCCAAATTATTGTAAGGTGTTATCACAGAGGCACAGGCAGGTGTTTAAGCCTCTGGCAGGAGTCACGCTTCTGGCGCTCATTGTCTCATTTGACGTCATCTCACACCACCAACAACACGATCCTTCCTACATGATTAATTGTGCCGTAGTTAAAACACCTTGCACACTCCAGAATTTTTTCAAATGCTGCCATCGAATAAAACATCCTCCTCATTTGCAGCGCGAGAACTTCCGAGCCTCTGTAGTGCCTTTTATCTGTGTGAGGTTTAGAGGGAGACGCCTGTGGAAGAAGCCCAAGGGGTTCCTTGCTTCCCTCCAGACAGGTGGCCTTTACAAGCTCAGCTGTTTGTGGCATCCAAGGAATCTGGCATTGACACACAGAGCTGCTTTTGCACAACTGGAGCCACATTTCATCTCAGGGAGATAACATCTGACATAAGGAACCTGATGACCAAGTGTTTCATAGGAGGGAAAGAGCAGGAAAGGACTGAGCCCATTAACTCAAGAGTTACAGTGGTATCATGCATATGTTCAAAAATCGAAATAACTAAGGCTTAATAATTCAGTTTTTCAGAGATCTCATATGCTATTCCTTTTAGATACTATATATTCCAAAAGCAAATATTAAACAATAATGCTAGGATAAAAGACTGTTTGCTGGACATGTACTTCCTTAAGTATATGCTCATAATTCTTAGTTTCAGCAGTATCGATACTCTGGGACTCAGGGAAATAAGCTGGTACTTTAATTAGTGTTAACTCCCTTTACATATGTAAGTGCATGTGTTTGCATGGGGGGTGACTCTCTAGAGCATTTCTGTGACTGAGGAGATTTGTAGAAGACAGTTGAAGAAGCACCACTGGGGGATAATTCTCCAGCATCTCAAATGAAGAGGCATGCTGTGACTCTCTGTAGGTTTCAAAGACAGAACTCTAGATAACTAATACATTTAATTAGCATAAAAGCTGAGGATTGCAGCATTCTGGCAATAAGTTTTCCACTCAGCAAGTCTTGCAAAGTGACTATATTAGTAATTGTTAATGGATATTTACAATTCATCAATTATTGTTTATTGACTTGCATTCTGGCAGTTGTTGAGCAGTCTTGATCTGATATTTTTAATGAGGACCATATCTTAATTATTGTAGCAACATGAGAGAGCAACTTAGCAAATCTAAAACTGAATTTCCCCACATCGTCACCTACTCAAGAAATACACAGAAAGATCAATTTTTAAGTCACTGTATTCATTTTTATCTGCAGAACTCTGAGTAGAGGTTTTTACAGCTGCTGAATAAAGCTCTTTGACCCCTATAATGATGAAGAAAGACATACTCAAGACTACTCAGGTTTCAGTAAAACTTACCCCTCTGACCTGGAATTCATATGCTGACATCAATCCCTTATTTCCTCTGTTACTGCACCCCAATGCTCACTTTCTCTGGTCGCTCTTGATTTTGGCTTTTAGGGTCTGACCTTTCCATTGCATTTTTCTCTTGCCTACATCCTATCCCACACTCTGCACTCCCCAGTCTCTTCAGCCCTCCTGGTTCCCCTCTAGACATACATTATTGCTACTGACTCTCGAAAGATTAGCTGCTCAGCTGACTGAAAAGTAAACCATGCTCACTGAAGGTCCAAACTGTGATCTCATGGGCCAGACATTTAGAGCTCAGGGTAAGACTGTCCAACCAGTTTGTTCTTCTGACAGTGCTAAAAAATTTATACCTTCTGTATTATCTCTCTTGCAGTGCTTTTTTAATCACTCATAAAGCCTTAGTATTCCAGTATCATTGAGTGTCATTTGATGCTGAATGATAAAAACTACAGAGAAAGATGAGCTGTTTTTTAATAAAAACTAATTAAATTTAAGATCTGAATAAAGCCAGAGGAAAAATATGGTTCAACCTCAAAACGATTGCAATCTGAACTAAATCTGATAGAAGAGTAAAGATAGATCTGAATAGAGAAAGAGCGTCCACAGCTTTATGGCAAAGAACTTCTATTTATCTTCCAATGTACCTTCCAACTTACACAGTTCATAATTCAACTCCCAAACCTAAAAAACAAAGTGTGAAATGCCCACTAGGAATATCACTGAAGTAAATCACAAGACTATAACATGATTAGACACAAAAGAGTCACTGACTGAGAAAGAAAAAAAAAAAAGGTTCAGCTCTGTACTGTTTTTTTATCAGACTAGAAAGGACCTCCTCTGCATCCAGAATAGTACAAAAGTTTCATGTTTATAACAAGATGAAGACATAATGATGTCTGAATACAAACTGGTAACCACTGGAGAGAGGTTATTTCTCATTCTTGCTAGTCAGACTGTAGAGATGATTTTGATCATCACTGTAAAGAATGACCAAATTCACTAGAACCATATTTGATAAATTCATTGAACGTGTAATTGCTTCATCAAACGTGTACTGCCTACCAAGTGCTTTTCCCACCTTGCAAGATCCCTGTTTGGCATCACATTTTAAGGCACTCCCTGCTGACAGCAGTTCTGCTTGTGCAAGAGCACCACAACTGCTGAGTTGCAGCCCTGCCTTGTCTCCTCTGCTGCATGGAAGTGTAATGATCCTCACTGGGTCAGTAGGAAAGTCCCCCACAATAAGGGTAAGCTGTGCATTCAGATGTTGGGAGAAGCAGAGGCTTATCAGTATGACTGTCTGTCATACATCATCAAAGCTTTGAGCTGCTGTGCTTTCTCCTCTGTAAAACCCATCATGGGGAATTGGGACAGGATTTTCCAGAAAACACAGGAATGTTTGAAAATAACCTTGAGTGAGTGCCCTGAGGAGCTCCCAAAGAGAGATACAGATAATAAACACAAGAGAAAAAAATTGAAAAGGCAACTTAAGCATAACAAATGTAACAAATCTGATGGCAATCTATATCTTAGTTGCAGTCTCTGCCCATAAGATGATTTATTTTGAAAGAAGAAGCTGTCAGATGACCACTATCACAACTCCCATTATTTCTCATCCCTTTGCATATCTGCAGAGCCAAAACTTGTACAAAGGAGACCACATCTCACCTGAAATACTAAAGCTGTACTGAAAACTGCTGAATGCATTTCCAAGGCAAATTTTAAATTACAGTATCTGTTAATGGATTGTCTTCTACCACACCATGAGCGGTTCACTCAACTCCTGAGATACAGAAGACTACTGCACACATGAGGAAATCAAGTAAATGAGCACTTTTTCATTAAGTCTTTGTTAATTTGCCATATATTAAAAAAAACCCTTACACTGTAAGGAAATCTCCCAGGGAATGATAAAATACTTCACGTATGTGTTGCTTATCCAAGCTGCAAAAATTGTCACTACCACTGAAGCAGAAATAGGAGAAACAAATGTCCATATGTTGCTCTTGGTTTATACTTTGTTCAGCATGAAATTTATAGTCTTTTCCCATATCCCCATTCCCTATCTACATACTTTAACCAAATATTTTAAATTTCTTCACTGACTACAAACAAAAAAGTGACTCAGGCATACTCCATGCAAATCTGCCTCTTCAGTGGAGAGGAACATGCACACAGTCAGGGTGTTGTGAAATTTCCAAGATACAAACGTGTCAGAACCCTTTAAACATAACATTAACAACAAAGCTTTGGAGAAAAGGGGGTTATTTTTGTATTAGAGATGGTTAGCTCTTATTCTCTATTCTGTTAGTTAGGACTTCACATCCTTGCTCATTTGATCTCTCTGGTTCAGACTCTCCTCCACTCCCAGGTACACAGGAAGGTTGGGGCATGGAATGGAAGATCACAAAACCAGGGAAAGCCAAGTAGTGCCATGGGGACAGGTTATTAATACTACGGATCCTGTTATGACTCCCTAGAAGGACTGACTAATCATTTTAATTACTTAGTAAAAATTATTTAATACTCTGGATTATTATATTTAGAATTACAATATCAACCCTTGTGATGGCATCATGATTTTAGAGTTTTAGTAAAGAAATAAAAGTTTTCTTGTGTTTATTTTGTTGGCTGCAGTTAAATGACAATGAGGTGAAGAAGGATTCAGGGAAACCTTTAAATCAGTGTGCAACAATTATGATTCAAATAAGATTGTTTGAAATTCTTTCAAGAAGAATTAGAAACCTTTTTTCCTAGGTGCATGTCATACACTCCTGTATGTCTAGATCATATTGACACTTGTCTGGGTATCAGTTTTTAAACAGAGAAAAAAAATCAATGAGAGATCCAGCTATTGCACTGTGGACAGCACAAACACTTAGGATGGCCTTGATTTAGGTTATCTTTGGCTACTAACAGTTTCTTATCTAATGCAATATAGTTGGCCAGGCTCAGTTTGCGGGTCAGATCTCCCATCTCCCGACACTGATCGGACATAGGTTTGTAAGAAGAGTTTTCTTTGTCTAAACAAAATATTTCATGTAAGCACATTCTTAGAATGTTACAATAACGAGAAGGAAGATGAAAGAAAGGGCCAAGGGGTGACTTCATCTACTCACTTGAAAACTGTAAGAAAACAAGCAATCCCCTGCTGACTTCAAAGAGGATCAAATGGGATATGGAAGGAGTGAGAGTGTAATGGGGTTCTTCTAGTATTTCATCTGAGTGATGAAGGGAGAGTGCATTATGCCCACAATAAAAGATTATATCAGTTCCAGTGGCAGGAACTGGAGCATCTGATGTGGCATTATGCATCTCAGAGTGGCCCCTGTGTCTCTTTCCCAGTTTTGCTTCATTAGTAATTTAGTCTCAGTGTATGGAAATCTCAATATGTTTCCAAACCAGCTTCATTTATTTGCAGTATGTCATCTGGCATATAAAATAACTTTTTCTGTAGCTAAACAGAAGTGAAATTAATTTATTTTTGTAGGTGGAGAACTCCATTCAGAAATTGAAAGGCTTATTCTCTGTGTATTTATATCTTGTGATATCTGATTCTTTTTTAAGGCCATGACTGACATTTAAAGACCTTTTCTGACTTGAATTTGTGAATCACTTTCTTTTTTGATCAGTGCTGGTTCATAAGCACTCAGCAGCTTTTTTAGGCTTTGTGATGTGCATGGTGGGGTTTTCTTGACTGGTTTTGATACTTTTTCTAATTTGCTTCTCTGACTTAACTCAGTGCTCAGTTCCTGTAATTTGTGCTTGGAAAAAATGTGGGCTTGCACTTGTTTCAAGAACCTAGTACAATGTCATGGAAGTGACATGAAAAGGCAAACTAAGAAAATTAATAGACAGGCCTCTTGACCTGTCACGATCTTTGGTACTGTTTATGAACAGCAATCATATTATGGTTATTTTTTCCCTGTTTCATGAACTTCAGACCCTATTAAATTTATTTCTTCATCTGCACACACTTTCCAGCAAGAAAAAACTATTAATATGAGCAGAAATCTGTAAAGAACTGTGGTTTATTTAGTATGTCCAGTCAAATCTCAGGTTGACGTTATTCTGCCTGTGACACCTGTGAAAAACAAGGGGCAAATTTTTCATTTTCAAGTAATTTTCAAACCCATTTACTGCTTACATACTAAATGGACAAGGCTATGAAGGGAACATTTTTAAGTAACATTTGTTCATTCACTGTACGATGTTACAAGTGAGACTGGGTAGGCCCATTTTAAACAAGTGTCCAATCATTATAGACATATTATCTTATTTTGCCAGCCTGCTGGACACCTCGAAAGGCTCAGTGATAATGAACAAATAGGTCCAGTGCTGAACAAAGAGTACATCTTGTCTAGCCAGTAGCAGCAAGACACCACTACTCTGCAGTGTAGTCCAGCAGAAGACAATGTAATGCTTGATTTGTCACCATTTACCATTAGATTTTGTCCACCCTGCAGTGCTGCTGAGTTAGAGCTGCAATAGCTCCTGGCTGCAGGAATGGAAAAGAGTGGTGATCACAGTAGCCACAGAGTATAGACCTCCCAAGCCTGACTAATTCCAGTCATATTGTACTTCAAACAAAAAATTTTATGTATGCTTATATATGTACACATACACATGCAAACAGTTTTGCATTAAAAAACTTCACTGAGGTGAGGGCACACAGAGTAGCTTGTTCAGGATCCTAAAATTGTGCTGGAAGGTTACTGCAATTTCCTTTCCAGACACCTGCCACATCCAGCCTCCTTTCTAAGCAGATGAAAACCAGTGGAGCCAAACGATGATGGAAAGTTGTAGGCACAATGTTGTTATCACTTGCCTCCTTAGAAAGTGAAAATGTGGGTTTTTTTCAGCATGAGCATGTTACCAGGGCATCAGCCACAGCACTGCAGGGCCAGCACTGCTCCCAGCCAAGGCTCTGCTGCAAGAGCATCCTGGAAGAGGCAGCGTTGGAGCCACTGCCGGAAGCGCTGGCTGAATAGAAATGGGCAGCGGCTTCTATGGGGAAGCAGGTGGTTTTATTGAAATGTATGAGCAGCAACATTTTGAAAGGAGAAGGTTGAGTTACTCATGGCTGAAATAAGTTTATTCAGCCTTTGATGGGAAAACTTTTGTCCGACACATTATTCACTGGTATTATACAAGCATTTCTGGAAAGAATGTGTTTAGTCATACTATCTAGGAATGGCAGAATGCCGGAATCCATCCAACATTTGAGAATGTGTGAGGCCATGTATATTGTCAGAAGTCTTTCTGTGTGTACTGGGATCCAAGGATGTATAACACACACTGTTCACCCAGCTTTCAAAGAATTATTTTTCCAAGCAAGAAGTGTGGATAAACTATAATTACAGCAGGGCTGTGAGGAAATAATGTTTTCTATTACCTGTGATCAACAACCACAATATTAAGTTAGTTGTTGTGTAAGTTAAGCAAAGAATTATCCTAGAATAGTGTTCATATAACAGCTTGAAACTTTAGTTTTTCATTTCAAAGTTTTTATAATTCCAGCTGAACATCTGTGCAAATGCAAACATTTACAATAGAGCTGTGAGACACAGTGCAGCATTCATTATTGTACCATAATAAATAAATCCGCTATTGCAGGACTGTGCATAACAAATACGGATTTTATACACATGGATGTGATTAACAAAAATGACAAGTTTCATAAATACACAAGAATGTGTATCTTACACTATTTATAGGTAAATTTTTCCCTATAGTAACAACAGTTCTATTGCTGAAATGATTGCCACATTCAAAGTGTACACCATTAAGTACTTCAGCAAACACAGAAGCATTGCTAGGCATCTCCAAGGGGAATGGCATAGTACTGGTCTGTACCCTTCTGCATCCATTCATACATGCCTGATAATTCTTGTCCCCTTCATTATCACTTCCTTTTGTAGCAAGCTCTTGGGGCCACAGGTTAGTCTAGAAAAAAGTCATTCTGTCGCATTGCCAGAAGTAATGGAAACCTGAACACATTTCATACACATCTGTAAATAATAGGACTTAAGCTCCTCCTCCACATTTATATTGAGCTCTTCATAATACTCCAATTTGAAAATCCAACTACCCAGTCTGATGAATCATTAGACTATTCTTTCTTTGTAGCCCAGACAAAATTTAGTAGGGGGCTCTGTCAATGACCCTCTGACTCATTGATCTTTCCCCCCCCTTTGCTGCTAATGCATTTATTCTAAAATGAAAGACCAAACACAGTTATGTAGGTGAGTGTGTGAATGCTGACTGGAAGCACTTGGTAACAATGATATTGCTGAGGTGTGCTACCACGAAGAATAAACACCAACCAGTTCACTGATCCCATCTCTGAACAAGATGGTGTGTTTGCAGTGATAAAGTAATGGCTAGATGTCTCCTCACTGTGCATCACTGCTGGCTCTGCTCCTGAACTAATTTAAGTCAGCATTGCACACTTGATGCCAGATATGCTACAGAGAGTTATGGCAGAGGAAGACCCATCCCACAGACTGCTGTTCCAGGTGGTGGCTAGATAGAAGGCAGAATGTTCCAGGACTCACCTGGCTGAATAACATGTTCACTGGTGTGTGGATCATCTGGGATTTTGTGGTAATTGGTGGGCAGATGACACAAAAAGCTCCTTGTGCAACAGTTGGGTGATTTGGGCAGTAAGCAGTGAAGCAGGACAGACACACTCAGGTCTGCCAGTCTCAAAATAAACATCTCTTCTATAACACAGCAGAGTCTTGAACCGGATCCTTTATACCCTAAACAACAATCCTAACTAACCAGCCAGGGAGACCCATCACAGGCTGACAGATGTATTTTGGCACATGTCTTTCTGTCAAAACTTTTGGTGTAGAGTGAAAACAAAAACCAAACCCCAGAACTTGCCCCTAAATGGAGCCAACAACCAGCTCCAGACCCTCATGCCTTCCCCTACCTCAGTGCAAATCAGCAAGTGTTGAAGTCACTACAATCTGTGTAAAATAAGAAGTTCAGGTACTTACTTGTCATGATTAAGTAATACAGAAGAGATCAAAGTATTTGCCCAATTTCATAGTGGGACCATGATAAGGCAGACACTGTCACAAAAACTATGAACAAGCACAATGGCTTCAATTCAATCCTTCATTCTCTCAAGGCACTGCTATCTTTCAAAGGTTTTTCTGAGAAACATTTTTAAGCCACAGACTTCTAGCAAAATACAAGGTTTGATTATAAACTGGATTCTCTCATGAATGTTTGCCACCCTACTTGCATAAAATGCCTCTTCATTAAGATGTAGGTGAGAAAAATGCTCATCAATTTGCTTTTCACCAAGAACATTCTTTAGAGCATTAGAAACAAAAGACAGCTGAAATTCTGACCTCCGCTTTCAAAATAAGCACTAAGAAATTTATGAAGAATACATGGAAATGTAGTAAAATAATAAGTGTAATAAGGATACAAAATTCCAGAATTTACTTGCAGTATTTGCTGGAGTTTTAATTACAAGCAAAACAAGTGTTGCAATGTTTTCTGGAATTTAGTCTTGGGCAGTTTCAGTCACACAGAACACCCACCTACCATTGCATCTTTGATCAGAGAGATTTCATGCAGACCATCCTTCTTCAGAAAGTCAGATCATACTTTTTATTTGATCTTTACTACAAAATCATGAGGCAGCTGCAGTAGGTGGATGGGATGAAAACTCTCAATTAATATATTTGAAGGAATTTGCTTATACTGGACACTGGAAGATCCATGGCACAACTTAGTTTAATTTGGTCCCTGAAAGTAATATCTAGTGTTGGTAACATGCAAAATTAATTATTTCTGTATTCAGACCACTCTAAATCAGGAAGGATAATCCTGAGTTCAGTCTAGAAAGAGTAAAATACAGGCTCAAGCCCATAATTTTATTTCACAGTTGCTGTGTTAACATAAAAAGTTATCCCTGCTGCTTCAGTTAAATGCCAAAATGTTTAAGGAAAACAAACAGATTCTGATTCTTGACACCTTTTTGAAATGAATACTATGATTGTCACTGTAAGGCAGGAAAAATAACCGATCGTTGTAATACAAAAAGTGGAAAAAGAATGCACCATCTGTCATTGTCCTAATTGATTTGTACTGTTTTGTCTTATATCCTCACCTCTCTTTCTCCTGACCTTCATGCAGATTCTGCAAGTAAACCAATTATTCTTATCCTTTGGTTCTGTGACCATCCCCTGATGTTGTTGTGTGAAGCTCTTGTACTGGATTACAATGTTTTGGTGTTCAGGAACCTTGGGGCACTGGAAAATTTAATTAAAAGCAGCCAGGATGCTGTTATGGGTGGTATTTAGTGTACAAAGTTAAAAACATGGATCATTGTACGAGAACAAGAAAAGGGTAGTATGAGAAGAATACAAGGGCACTGAATGGCTGTGAACAGAAAGAAAACACTTTAAAAACCCCTTTTTCAGAGCCAGTTTCCACTCTTGGGTAGCAATAGAAACTTTTCAAAGGTTTTGAATAAACAGAACCAGGTAATCAGATATGTGATAAAATCCCTCTGCTCTGCCAAAAGCAAGCAGCCCATCCCTCAAATGAAATTCACTCACCTGTGAATGATGTGGTATCTCTGCAAATAATCCAAGGAAAGCGCCAGCTCACAAATGTACAGCTTAACAGTTCCTTCATTAAAGTGGACATTCTGCTGCAAATGGTAACGCAGGTCTCCTCCAAGTAAGAGATCAACCACCATGAACATGTCTTCTTCATCTTGAAAGGAATACCTGGAAGAAACAGAGACAGCTGAGATCTCAGGGCTGATGGTGCAGGCACAGTTGTGCCTCGGGGTGGCTCTCATTAAACAGATCTGTCCATGGCAGGACCATGATTTACTCAAAAGGCATACATAGAAAGACATTCTCACTGACGTGGTCCAATTGTGCAACCAGATTTTGTAGTGGGACTCTGCGTATTCAAGTGCCATGGTTTAATCCCAATGACAACTAAGTACCATGCAGATGCTCACTCACTCCACCTTACCCCAGTGGATTGGGGAGGACAATTAGAAGAAAGTTAAAACTTGTGGGTTGAGATAAGAACAGTTTAATAAACAGTTTACTTAATAAACAAAGTAAAACATAGTACTAATGAGAGTAACAGTAATAATAATTGCAATAATAATTGAAATGAAAGGAGAAAGAGACAGAAATAAACCCCAAGAAAAACAAGTGATGCACAACACCCATCTAAATCCCCTCAGTTCATACTGAGCATGATGCTCTGTGGTGTGAAGTATCCCTTTGGCCAGTTTGAGCCACCTGTCCCAGCCATGCTTGTGTAGCTCCTCACTGGCAGAGCACAAGCCACTGAGAAGTCCTTGCCTTAGGAAAAGCACTACTGAGCAACAGACAAAGCATCCCCATGTTGTCAACATTATTTTGATATTGAATTCAAAACACAGCATTGTTCTACTAAGAAGAAAACTTATTTTATCCCAGGAGGAACCAGGATATGAACGCAAGCAGAGGTTGAACTGCTGCCATTCTACTGTCTTATTTTAACCATATATTAATGCCCAAATGTTGATAAAACAGTATGTAAAACACCTTTCATGTTTTTACATTTTTAAATAGCCATATACTTATTCAGTTGACAAAATGGCTTACAAAATAGTAGCAATAAAATGGGAGGCCTTGAAACACACTTCCAACTATAGTTCAGTGCCTATGGAAAGTATTTTGGCAGCATCAAGAGCTGCTGTCCCAGGGGCATTTTCCAGATTCAGTAAATATACACAGTGTTCTATTAGTTGGGTGTTTTTTACAGCTTGCAGCACAGTTCCAAATTCAATAAGAAATAAAAGTGTAATTTTACTGCCTAACAATACAGATTTTTTTTTTCAGTCAGCAACTTATACCTTATAAAATGACAGAATCTTCATGCTTACTAACTGAATTCTTCTGGACAGTTTCCCAGAACTGCCTGCTGAATACTCTGAGGACCAAATTCTGATCTGATTTAAATCCTGTAAATTCAAAGGTGTAGCCAGCCAATAATATATATAGTATATATAACTATATAGCGCTTGGGCAAGCAGGAATTGCCATGTGTTACTACTTACCTTGGCTATGCTGCCATTGCTCTGTTTATTTCTGGTCTGAGCTAACGGATAGAAACTCTCTGGATTTCATTTCTGAATACAACTCTCTTAGACACAGCATTTTAGATTTCCCAAATGGGGAATGGTGAATACCTTATTTCTGATGTGAGATTATTCTTTTCTTAGGTACTGTTTTAGAATTAATTTTGATACAAAGTTATATTATACCAGTTGTGCATAGGAACTGCTGAGAGGTGATCCACAATGATAGTGCCTTTTCCAGCACCTTTTCCCCCCATGAGGTGTGTAATATATGTTGGCCACAGATGTGATTCAGTTCTCCTGAACTGTAAAATTTAGGCTAAGGAAATGAAAAAGAGTGGGCTTCCAGAAAATCTGTGCCCACCCTCTCCCCAAAGGCAGAAAAGTCTATATTAGATTATTTTAATTGACAGTTATGTACAGTATCACTTCCATTCCTGGGCTTGCACTTACTGAAATGAGGCACTGCTTGGGGGTTGTCACAGATGATTCATTTTGAATTTAAATGCTTGCTATTCTTTCTGAATAGTTCTGAGAAGTGAATGTCTCTAAGTATTCTGCTCTTCTGTTGCCTTTCTGTCTGGTTGCCAAATGCCAGGAGGGGAAAGTCATTTTATTTGCATTAAGCTTACTTCTCAATAAGTCAAACCTCTGAAGCAAAACGGTAAAGTAGGTGGCACATTGTGTGTGCTCACCTCTAGAGATACAGAATTTTGTAACACAGAGACACACACATGCTAAATAAAACCAGAAGGCTTCAATTATAGTCAAATCCTCCCAAATATTGTGCATTACTGAGCCCGCAGTAATTGCAGAAGCAAAGCTTAAATACATAGTTATGTTTAAGACTTTGGGGTTTTTTTGGGTTCTTTTAGATTTTTTTTTTGACACTCCTGTTATCGTAAGTGAAGGAGATGTAGCATTGAGCAGAGAACAATCACCATCATAGAATGGCTTGGGTTGGAAGGGATCTTAAAGATCATCTAGTTTCAACTCCCCAGCTGTAGGCAGGAGCACCTTCCACTGGAACAAGTTATTCAAATCCCATCCAACCTGATCTTGAACTTTTCCAATGATGGGGCATCCACAGCTTCTCTGTGGAACCTGTTCCAGTGACTCACCACACTCTTAGAAATGCTATTTTTTCCCCCTTCAGTTACTGGTTGAGTAAAGTGTATATTTTGTTTGGTTCCTTTATATATTAAAAAAAAAAATAAAATCCAAAATGTAATTTGCAGATTGAAAACTCTGCTTAAATGATAAGTGAAATACTGTGTCTAGTCTAGGACTAGAGACCATTTCTGATGTCTAAAATCATATGATTATATGTCAACAGAAATTACTCTAGTCTTGGCAGAGGGTAAAGGCAGGGTAAATAGTGACTGACGTGAATTTGCTTTCAAATTCAATGACTATTGCCTTTTTTGGGTAAATTGCATGTTTCAAAGTGTACCCATGAATGTTCAATCTAGACAAAAGAATCATCAGAACTACCCTGAAATACATGTGAAAGCTGTTCACACCCAGGTGAATGCTAACACTTGGTGGAACTGGATTTTCACTGCAAGCATGTATTTCTGCTGAAGCACTCTGGTTTCCTGTGCTCAAGAGTGGGAAATGGTGGTCCTTTGTCATGCCCCAGTCAAGCTTTAAGTGTGTCTGCAAATTGTTAATGATTCAAAAGAGAGATCAAAAAGCTGAACTGGAAAGAGCTGTTACTCTGTCTCATTTCATTACATGAGGAATTAATACTGTTTGCATAGAAGAGTACAGCTGCAGTCAGGTGCAGAGAATTGCTTCTTAGTACTGCTCACACTCCATAGCAATGTAGGAGCAACCACACTGGACACCTAATCAGCTTGGGGTTCACCAGAGAACAGGAATTCAGTGAGAAGCAAAGAATGTTGTGGAGATAAATAAAGTTTTCTTCCAGGGTTCAACCAATCTCCACCAATTCACTGCCCTGGAACTCTCAGGGTCTCTGGCACCTCTGGGAATCCAGGCTGGGATGGCAACAGTCCTTGGTTTTGCCCAAGGACTGTCAGACTTGTTATTGAAAGATTGGTCTCCTGCTATTATACCTTGCCTCTCAGGTAAACATATTAAGTGCAATCCCTACAGACAGAGCAACAAGGCTTCTAGAAGTGATGGTACCTCTAGAAGAAAGTATTTTGAACCCAAACCAATAAAAGAAAGAAACCAAACAACTCTCTCGCTCCCCACAAAAAAAAAAAAAAAAAAAAAAAAAAAAAAAAAAAAAAAAAACAACACCCCAAAAAAAAAAAAAAAAAAAGAAACCACCACCACAATAAAACAAAACACCACCAAAACTAAAATGGAAGATTTTCAGAAGGACAGCTCATGTTTGCACTAAGCAGGCTTTTCAGATTTGGCTGGGCCATCTTCTCTAGACTATGATTTACCAAGAAAAGTTGAACCAGATGATCCCTGAGGTCCCTGCCAACCTGGTATTCTATGATTCTGTGATGGAGCACAGGTCAGTTTTATTTTGGTGTTAGAAGTAGAATGATGCACACCAAGACACAGCTGTTGAAAAGTACCATATATCCTCTCTGATGTTCTGCTCCTTAACTCAGAGCCAGAGTTTGTTTTTTCATTTGTGCTGATATGTCTGTGGTAATTCTGTTGATCCTGTCAGAAGTGTTGAGAATAGTGGTGTAGCTAAGATATAAACTGTATGGGCACAGTTTGAAAGAACACATACTATGGATGGACATATTCAGTATAATAGCAGGCTTTTTCACCCTCTCTAGATTTTAGCACACCTAACAAATATCATTATACTAATCTTACACTCAGAGTCATGGATAATGGTGTCTTCCCTTCAGAGTTAATCCATTTAAGTCAAACCTACATAGATGGTATTGCTTTGCCTACCTGGATCAGACCACAGTGCTGTTAAAGGTGTTGCAAGACCACTCCAAGATATTTTCTGGAGGGTAAAGGAGTTCATCCCAGTGAAATGTGTCTGTGACCCAGAGAAGAGCTTAGGCATGACAAACAGCAGATCTCTGGGGCTTGTAGACACGCCACTAGGTAGATCCTGCAGCTACCAGTTTCTAAACTACTGAATGAAGAGCAGAAGTTTCTCCCGGTCCTGCTGAGCTAGGTATCAAACAGTGTTGTTCCTGCTCTGCATTAAGGACTCACGGGTCTTTGTGTACCAGCTTTGAATGGCTTGGTTTGCCATGGTCAGAAGTAATCTAGTCCTATGCCTCTCTTCCTTACATAAATCTAGTATTCTTTCTTAACATAAGAAATTAACCCTTAACTTTAGCTTCTTGCTTTTTCAATATTTCAAGAAATAAGGGCTTTTGATTTATTGGTGTGAATTGAAATTGACAACAAATGAAATACTGGCCACAGAAAAAAGGAATCTATGAAAATGTTGCTGCGGGTTGGAGAGGGGCTGGTGGCAAATCATCCCAGTGGAGATTACTTTTGAGTAAACTGTAATTTTACTTTTGTAAGCTTCTTATCTACTCAAAGGCAAATGACATACAAAAGGGCTGATTAGTTTTTGAAGTAAATTCAGAGGCTTTTTGTGATTTTTATGTTAATCAGGTAACTGAGAAATACCTACATAAAGAATTGCAGCATTATGACTTATACTGAATACTAATTGATTGATACAGAATACTAATACTACATTACTGACTGACTTGAAAGACTTGAAAATGTCCCTTGAAATGAAAGAGTAAATAACTTGGAGTAATAGTTTTTGTTTGTTTCTTAAATAGTGTCATGACCCAGTTATAGGAGCACTGTTCTCATTCTGGACTCAGACTCTGCTTTCCCTTGGTTGAAGAAAAGTTTTAATGCATTAGAATCATCCTTCACCAAATTAAGGTAAAATAATAATGTCCATATCAATAAGGAATTGAATTTTTTATTCTCTCCAGACTGGAAGATAAACTACCATGGAACCAATTCCTCCATGGAAACACATCTAAACAAAGCACTCTTTGAATAAGTTCTATCTGTTTCCATATTTATATCGTATATTTGTTGAAATAATATCTAATTTTTGTATTTATATAATATTTGTAGTTATTATTTGTATCTGTCTCTTCCTAAAAGCAGTTACATATGAATTACTAAGATCATTTTTCTCCCTTTCATTACTTTTTTTATAGTTAACTGTTTGGGTTTTTTTATTGAAATCCTGACAGATAAGGTATCCAGTATTCAGATTTCTTATTTCATATGTTGTTGTTGTTGTTGGCTGGACTTCGCGAACGAAGATCTTGGGATAAGCCTGCGCAATGGATTTTTTAAGTGAGGCACAGGGTGTGCAGAACTAGCCTGGGAAAAAGGACATCATGATGGATACTTCATATATTACTTGCAGATTAAAAACACATTACAAAAAATTTCATCATTAAACCCAAAACAAACCTGAGGTAACCAGTTAAAGCAAGATACCCACAGTTCATACATTGACATAACATCTCTGCTTTCTATGGAATATACAAAAGATTGATCCTTGGTATCTCCTAATTACAAAATTAAGGAATGATCCTTTTCCAGTTTTCCCCTGATACCATTAAAGAGAAGTGGTAAATTTTTCAGTGACATATAGCCCTGGCTAGTGACTGTAGTCAGTGTAGATGTAGATGTCCCAGGATAGTGCAAAGCAGAGAGCTGTAACAGCTATAGCAATCTCATGAGAAACTGTGCCAGTAAGCCATGGATCCACAAGGTTGGGGAACCCTTTTTTGGAAGGTCAGCAAAACTGAAAACTTGGATTTTTACTTAAAGACAAGCTTTTGACTGAAGATCTGCTCTCTGCTTGAAAACTAGTGGGAAGCTACATGTTACCATAGCTAGTTCTGCTTGGCTTTCACGTAAATGAAACAAATTTTTAGCCGCCAAATTATTGTTTTTACCTTATGTGTAGCTTGACATGACCCCTGATTTGAAGGAATCATCTTGCTACATTGTTAAACAGAAGAAATCAATGCTATAGCTCTATTTGCCTAATAAAGATGACCTGTGAATGTCACAAATATGCTGAGTCAAGACTGGATTCTGCCACTTGCATAAAATAAGAAGAATGCATCAAAACTCTTTCTGGATAGAGAACAATGGAAAACACTAATAAAAGTATCTCTAGGAAATAAGAAGTTAAATGATCAAGGCAGAGCACTTGCAAGCCTGGAGAAGAAACAGCAAATGTAGATGAGGAAGGCTGAAACAGGGATGTGACTGCCCAGTTGCACTGCCCTCTCACCCTCCCAGCACAAACCTTGCTCTGGGACCTTTCCAGTTCTTCTGTTTGTCTTTGAAGGGTTTGAGGGCAGAGAAAACTCTTTTGAACTCTCTGCATGACATGTAGCATGAAGAAGTCACCAAGTACCTAACTGCCAATAACAAAATTACTAAAATTATTGTTTCAAATAATTAGGATCCCATATCTAACTGGCTTGTAATTTGTATGAGGAGAGTCTATATTTTTCTGGGATAGAAAAATCAACATTCTATCTGTCATTTACAAAGTAAAACATAATGCAAAAGCATAGCATACAGACTGTTTAGACTTATTTATGTGAAAGAGGCAAAAAAAGTACAAAAAGTTAAAAAAAATTTAAAATATCTGTATGGAGCTTGTGACAAACAGTATGCTTCAGGTAGCAGGAAAATATAAACTGGTTTTGTGTGAATAGATAGAAAAAAAGCAACTGCAAAATGAGTTAAAACTCACCACTTTAGCCTCTATATTTAAGGCATTTTCAGCCTGGAGTGGGTAAGAATGTATGTTAAAAACTAACAAAATTATCAACATTTAAATGCTATAGATTATATCATATAGAAGTGCTTGGTTGTAAACAAACATACAAAAAACAACAAAAAACCCCACCTGTATGACAATAAAATATAGCATAGCACTTCATACTTAAAATTCAAAGGCATTACCAATTAATGCAGAATCAATTTATGAAATTACAGGCAACCTGCATCATTATGTAAGGTAATGCATTATCATACAACTAATATACAAGTAAAAGGTGTAATTACTGATCCTGATGCCAGTATTTCTTGATATGCTTGCCTTGCTTTGTTTTTTTAACTGTCCAATTTGTGTAACTATGTTATGGAATACTACTTACCCATTGTAAAGCACATGTTAAGCAATAGATTTACCCAAGATTTGCTATACTGAAAAAGAGGAGGTCACTTAAGGGCTTGAATAACTTGAGATTTGCCAAAGAACTGTACTCTGAACATCTAGGCAGAGAATAAAAATAACAATTCAAAGCTCTTTTGTATAGGTATGGTGGAATATAATACAGGTATAATGTAAGTTCGCATAAATATAGGTGACAAAAATAGCAACTTTGATCATTCATACATAGAGTCATTACAAACTTGCTCATGCTGTGATTGAGAATAGTAAACACCTACCTTTGAATTACATATTTCATAAATGGGGTGTCCAAGCCGATCAAAATAATGTCAAGTTTGTGTGTTCTGCCAGCCAAGGACAAGCCTTAAAAGACAAAGCCTCAGCATTCAGGAACTTCGTAAATACAAGTATGCAAGTACTGTGAAGATAGATTGGAAATGTTCTTTCATAATGTCTGTTTTGCTTATGTTTCAATATATTCCTTTGTTCTTTTGAAAAAAATATAAGCAGTTGCTATTGGAATTTGAAATTTGCTCTTACAAAACATTGAATAAAAGTCTATTGTTGGAATGAAATGAAAATATGTTTATTTCCAAACTCAGAGAATCATATCTCCAAATGATATTAAGACCAAAGGACAATTATCTCCTTTATTCTTCCTATATTTCTCAAAATGTATATAAAAATATCTTTCAAGATTCTGTAAGAAAACTTTTGAGAACAGAGAAGTTCTTCTGTAAAGAATTCTTTATGCATTTTTAAATACCTTCTCAAGTTCTATTTAGCTCTGATGTGACCAAATGGGACAGCTGCTAAAAATGCCTAAATAAAAAATAGCCTGAAATTAAGTTGAAAGATGACTAGAATTTCTGTCTCAACCAAGATAGTAAGAGATATGTCACAGACTTATTAGCATAGTATATATTAATATAACCAATACCATTAACTCCCATCCAGTCAAGGGGTATCTAGTAGAGACAGTATAGTATTCATCCTCCCATAGAGGAAAAGTCTTTTACTCCCTCCAGGACATTGGGATGACCACAGACTCTCTCTGATCTGAGAAAGAACTGGTCAGCATCTGGACATGAGCCAGCACTATGCACTTGCAGCCCAAAAAGCCAACTGTATCTTGGGCTGCATGAAAAGAGGAGGGGCCAGAAGGCCAAGGGAGTCAATTCTGCCCCACTACTCTGCTCTACCTCACGTGGAGTGCTGCATCCAGCTTTGGGGTTCTCAGCATCGACCTCTTGATGTGAGGAGCAGGGCCACCAAGTTGATTAGAGGAATGGAGCACTCCTCCTTTGAGAAAAGGCTAAGAGGGTTGGGATTGTTCAGCCTGGAATAAAGGAGGCTTTGGGGGTTACCTAATGACAGCCTTCCAGATGGAGAGAGACAATTTACAAGAGCATGTAGTGACAAGACAAAGGCAAAAGGCTTTAAACTGACAAAGAGTAGCTTTACATTAGATATAAGGAAGAAATTCTTTACTGTAAGGGTGGTTGGACATTGGAGCAGGTTGCCCCTGAAAGTTGTGGATGCCCCATCCCTGGAAGCATTTAAGGCCAGGTGTGGTGGGGCTCTGAGAAACAAGGTCTAGTGAAAGGCACTCCTGTCCCTGGCAGGGGGAGTTGGAACAAGATAATCTTTGAGGTTCCTTCCAACCCAGGCCATATTATGATTCTGTGATCATTCCCATATGCACTGTCACAGCATTGTCACACCATGAGATACACAACCATGCCACAGGCAGACAGTGAAGAACAGTAATGAACAGTAAAAACAAAATGCAACATAAATTACTATTGTTTATTGTTTTATTATGCACTTTGCTTTCAGTTAATGAAATAAACCTCATTACTATATTTTGTATGCATAAACTACAGATTATTGACCAATGCTGTGATTTGAGATGGTTTGCCTTAGAGCAGCTTCTCTTTACTCTTTCACCTGGCTCTGATCAACCAATGCTCTGCTCTACCCAAAAGAAGTTTCTTTATTTCTGCCTCTGATTTTGCACATGCTAGGGGATGAAGAGGTCATTTGGGATGTGGGTTTCATTAGTGAAAGAGGGCAGGTTTAGACTAGATGCTAGGAAAAACCATGAGAGAAACCATGTGACTAAATGTAGATGGTCATCTACTAAATAAGAAAGATTTCTTATTGTTTTCTGTTCCTCTAGTCTGGGATTAAAGATCCAAGGTTTGCATATGGCCCATGGTCATGTGAGATCTTTTACCTTGTGATTAAGTAGTGTTCACTTAAGATACATTAATATAGATGCATAGTATAATTTTGGATGGAAGAGCTCTCCAGAGCTCCACAAGTCCAACTTTCTGCTCAAAGGAGGCCTAATTTCAAACTAAGTTAGGTTGCCCAGGATCTTTTCCAGGCCAGTTTTGAAAATCTTCAAGGATGGGAATTGCACAACCTCTTCAAGAAGATTGTTTCAGCTACTCCTTTAGTTTTTCAGAGACTTTTTATTCATATCCAATGGGAATTTCTCTTGCTGCACTATGTCATGTCAAACATCCTTTCAGTGTACATGAATTTTTCTCCATCTGTTGACGTTGCCATCTTTATGTCATCACCACCACACTCTTGGGTAGTGGAACACTTTAAATAGTTCCCTTCCTTGGCTTAGCAGTGTCATATCCCAGCTCTGCTCTCCAACCCAGGAGCAGATACTTCTTCAAATCTTGTAGACGAGGGCTGGATTCCAAGGAAGACCACTGTGGGAGGTAACTTTTGAGACAATAAGTGACATTAGTTTAAACCTTCACAAACTTGTTTAAGACCTAGAAAATTTCAGACCAAGAGGATGAATTTGTGGCACACTGTGAACAATCAGAAGTAGAAAAAAAAGCCATGCAGACACACTGGTAGCAATTACTATAACTCTGGCAACATTTTTATTCCCACGAATTAAGAGCTCTGTTTTTCCAAGTGGTCTGTCTCTAAAAGTGCTTTCTCATAATTTGTTTTTCAGGAGAAAATTAATTACTTTTCTGGCTCATTTGCTCATATACTTGTAGACTTAATGACACAGTCTCATGATAAAGTCTGTGTTTTCTCAAATATTATTAGACCAATGATAAAGTAAGACTTGCAAATGAATGCAAAATAGGCTCGTTTCTCAGTCTATTTGTTTAGGATTTTTAGCAGACTTGAATGCAATATCATAAAAGCTCATTTTAATTGTTCTGCTATCACAAAAAGCACAACAGCTTTCACCACTCTCCCTCAGTTACTCTCTGAGGCCAAAATCAGCTTCATTCTTCATCCATTTTTTTCCAAGTGTTTTATCTTTCATATATCTTCTGTTAAGTGGATTAAAGAAAAGTCTCCACTAGCTCCTGATCTATTTATAGCCTCCTTTAAAATAGGTACATCACAATTACACATGAGAGCTCTATTCTGGTTGAGTGAATTAGAACATTTAAAGAAGACACTTGGGATTTTTTGATACTCTCCTCTGAATGCAGCCTCAAATCCATTCAGCTGTGTTGGAGATGTGCTGTGACTTGGCGAATGTTCACCAAGTTCTTCATTATCACTTTGTGTTATTATCACTGCCAATTTATAGCACTTCATATGCACATGGCATGGCAGCAGTAGCAATTATGTGTATAGTGCCAACTAGTTTCTCTTGTCCCCTGCTTGTCTCAAACACTTCCAATTAAAGCAAGCAGCAGACAGCTTATGTGACGAACTCGGGGAAGCTACTCACACAAACAAGTGCCACACTACCAATACAGGAAACAGCTTGCCTAGAAAAGTCGGTTCTTGGGAAAATTGTGTGTAAGGAAAAAGCTCATTGGGAAAAATTGATTGAAAACACTGATCCCCTCGGAGATGTAGGTTCAAAGTTCCACCTGCAACTTGCAAAACTTGATATATTGTATATTATAGAATCACAGAATCTTTTAGGTTGGCTAAGACCACTAAGATCATCAAGCCCAACAGTTAACTCAGCACTGCCAAATCCAACACTAAACCATGTCCTTAGGAGTCACATCTACATGTCTTTTAATGCCTCCAGAGATAGTTACTCAACAACTGCCCTGGGCGGCCTGTTCCAATGCTTGATATGCTCCATCCTGATAAGAAGAAAAGCAAAAGAAGTAGGAAGCCAGCATGGATGAACAAGGAAATCCTAACTCAACTCAAACAGAAAAATTATGTGTAAAAGCTGTCGAAGTGGGGGCAGGTGACCCAGGAGGAACAGAGAGTTGCTATCTGATCTTGCAGAGAGGGTTAGGAAAACCATGTCTGATAAGCAGTTAAGTCTAGCAAGATATAGAAAGAACAAGGAAAGCCTGGAGCAAGAAAGACCTTAGATGGAGAATGACCAGGTTAGGGAGCACTGAAATGAGCTGGACATTGGTAAATACTTGGATACTGATGGACTGCACTCATGAATGCTGAGGGAGCTGCCTAATTTCATTTTAAGGCTGCTGCCAAACATCTTTGGAAGGTCACAGCAGCTGGGAGAGGTGCCTGAAGACTAGAGAAAAGTAAATGTCATTCCTATTCTAAAGAAGGGCAAGAAGGAAGATCTGGGGAACTATTGACATGTCAGACTCACCTAAATCCTTAGGAAGGTGAAGTAGTAACTAATCCTGGAAATACTTTTCAAACACATGAAGCACAAGAGTGTAATTGGGAGTAGTCATAACAGATTTACAAAGGGGAATCTCCTGAAGTTCAAGAAGGTGAAACATGCACCCGAGGAGGAACAGACCCATGCACCAGTACCTGCTGGGGCTGACTGGAGAACAGTTTTTTAGAAATGGATCTTGGGTTCCTGATGAACTCCAAGTTCGCCAAAAGCCAGCAATGCACCCTTGCAGCAAAGCAGCCCAACAGCATTCTAAGCTTCCTTAGACGGAGTTCTGCCAGCAGGTCACCAGTGCAGTGATCCTTCTTCTGTTCTCAGCGCTGGTGAAGCCACGTCTGAAGTACAGCATCCATATCAGCTTCCAAGTGCAAGAGACACCTGTGCAGGGTCACAAAGGTGAATAAAGGAATGGAGCATATTTCATATGAGTGGAGGTTGGGAGAGATGGAACTGTTCACCCTGGAGAAGAGAAGGTTTAGGGGAGACCTCATCAAGGTGTATAAATACCTGAGGGGCAGAAATTAAGAAGAGGGAGACAGATTCTTCTTGATGGTGCCCAGTGAGAGGACAAGATGCAACGAAACACATGAATCCTATTTGAACACAAGAAAATACTTCACCATGATCACTGGCAAACCTTGCAACAGGATGCCCAGAGAGGCTGTGGAGTCTTCATTTCAGGAGATACTAAAATCCCAACTGGGCAACCTGCCATAGGTGACTCTGCTTGAGCTTGCAGTTTGGATTAGGTCAACTCAAGATGCCACTTCCAAACTACACAATTCTGTCATTCTGCAGTCTTTTCATTACAGCAGCTGACTGACTCTCTAAACTGGGGCTACAGAAAATGAAAGGAGTGTTGAAGAACAGAATTTGAACAGATGTTTTTCTCATGGAGAATTCCCTCTGTTTCTCTTTCCTCTCTCACAGCCTCATTATCTGATGTTCACAATTCTTCATTTAGTGGAAGATTTTAAAAAATGTAGTTACCAACATCCATAGCAATACAGACTAATTACTAAACAAGGAATTCAGACAGACCAAATAAACCAAAGTTTTATAGTAATTGTGCTGAGACAACAGCAGTTACTGGAAAGTGTTGCAGATCTGGACTCATACTTTGTTGAAACCCAAAGTTCAGCAGTCCAACTTGTGATAGATTACAACAAATTACTTCCAAACTCTCTGTTTTTAACTTCAAACACTGCTCTGTTTTAGAGACAATTTCATGAGAATCTCTTTTTCAGGTTTATGAAGTTATGAAGTTGCAGCACTCAACATTAAGCTTCAATTTGCAGCACTCAACATTAAGCTTCAATCATAACAAAATTTAACCTTAAGCACATAAAAAACTTCACTGAAAGAAAAACAAATGAACACATATTGAAGAATAGGTATAAATCTTTGCTGTGTATGGCCTTAGACACCACAGTGATTATGTACGTGTACCTATGTGTGTGAGGTACCCTGCGTGGGTTGAGTGCAGTGCCTTTCTTTTTCATTTATTTAGGCATGAACAAGATTTTCCACTAGCTACACAAAGCCCTTCATTTCTCCTTGTATATAACCTAAAAAGGGCAGGTCTATCTTTCTTTGCACACATACATCTTCTCTAGCCAGTTGTCTCACTGGAGTTGGACAGATTTCCAATCACACCCTTCTGTCTTCCTGACTTCACTGTAAACTAAAACTTCTCTCTGCTGTAATAAACAGTTCATTATATTTTGGTTTTGTTAGAAATATACAAACATTTTTCAGCCAGTTTCCCAGAGAAACTCCAATATACCCCTGGTGATTAAAACCAGACACTCAAAAGGGTTCACTCAAGAAGCCTCTCCTATTTTCTGTTAATAAACTAATTAGTTTAAAATTGCAGTGCTGAAGCATAAGGCTTTCCATTACACGCACATGCCTACTAATATTTTCAGACATTCCTCTTACTATGATGTACCTCATTTCTTAATTGTGGACACTTCTAAAATATTAAAATACATTAAACAAGAGGGACTGAAATACTGTTCATTCTGTCAAAACTTTACTACAGTTTCCCTCTTAATTGGCATACAAATTATTTTGCAAGTATTTCAGACACAAAAGATGAAGCAAAAATCTGAATAATAATGTGAAGGATGTAGTGCAGAGCAAATTAACCTTATTGTCTTTCTGTCATTTTGAGTGAGGATAGAGAACTGTTCTCAGTTTAAACTTAAAGTTAATTTTTTCCCCACAAAAATTTCCTTACCAAAATCAATTTCCACTCAAAACCAATTTTTCTGGAAGGAACTTATGATAGTAGCATAATTTAAGGGATTTCCCAAGGAGCTTGAGCACACATGAAATAACCTTTTTTTTTTTTTTTACTGTTGTTTCTCATCCATACACCAAATATAAGAGAAACGTTGAAAATTCAACTGGGCAAGAACTCAACAACTTACTAGAATTAAGCTTCTTAGACCTGGTTTTGCTAAGACTACCTTCAGGCACATTATTAATGCGCTTTGGGTAAGGTAAAAAAAGTAGTCTCTCTCTGATCACTATGTAATAAGCAGATGGTCCTGCTCATAGGTGTGCTAATTACTCTCTAGAGATTCCCTCTTTTTCTCACTGATTACAGAGATAGCCCAAGGCAATGAGGCTGATGTCTGAAGAGAAATGAGCTGTGAAGAATCCAGTCCTCTAGAGCCTGCCTTTTCTGTTTTGGGAAGACCCGTTAGCATGTACATTTTGACTGCTACAGAAGGGTTGATAAATATGACTGCCAGTGAACATTTTTTGTTTAATCAGCAAAGGCAAATAGCATTTGTGACTTATGCCGGTATTACAAGTGCTGAGCTCCTTCCTTAACTGTGGTGAATCTGATCACTTAATTGATTTTACATTTAGCTCCAGGAAGACAGACCTTCATGTATTCACATTAAAAAGAGACAAAAGGTATTAAGTTGCAAATGCAACAGGTTATGATGCATAATCCAGAAAAAGAACAAATAATGAAAACATTTTCATTTCTTCGCTATTTTTCTATCTGTGTTGCTCAACTCCATCTGAAGCAGCTTTTTTGTTAATGTTCAATTTCATGTAAATGACACCATCTTCTTTATCAAGAACAAGATTTACTGCAAGGAGGTATGGAAAGAGTGAGCAGCTCTTCAGTTCAGGGATCCTGAAGTCAGAGGGAGATTCTTAAAGGCACTTACAGGAATAAATAAATTAAATAACCACAGGCAATTTTCCTGTACTTTTTCTTTTTTAATCTTTTTATATTGCTGTCTCTATATTACTACCACCATATCAGTGAAACATAAAGGAAGAAAAGTTGCTCAAAAATCTACTCTGTTTAACTCATCTTACTCCCACATAATGATAACCAGTTGAGTTGCTACACATATTTTAGTGATCAGTCACACAGCTGGTCATAGAGTAACCTGCATTGGCTCACATTGGTGTAAGGATTCAGGCCAGGACATATCTATGGGTATTTCTCAGCTGGCAGTCTGTTATACTAGATTAATTTGGATAAAAGCAACCAGATAACCAAACCCCATGATTCTTAGTGTTTTGTTTCATGGAAGTTCTTGTGCCACACTCATTATCATAGGAGACAGTGAGGCTTCCATTTGTGTTTTCTGTATGTGTCATATGTATATGTCCCTTCCTTTTCTTAGCTTGTGAAGTGAAACATATTCCCTTGGTAGATATTTTGGGTCTCTTTTTTTTTTTTCATCTGAAATGCACAACTCTGAGTGTCATGTTAGGAAACTTCTTTCATGCTCTTAAGAGATACAGAATGCAGTTTGATGCAGTCCTCAGAGCCTAGGTAAGACTATATCTCTAAATACAAAATTAAAAAAGAAATGGAAAAAAACCCTTTTACTGCTTTACTTTATCCATGAATCAGCCAAATCTGAGTAAGCCAGAGCACTGTAAGGCAGTTCAAGTCATCATGGAGAACAGTAGCCAATGCTAGCCTAGGTCTGCATCATTCTCCAGGCAGAGCACCTGGCACAAATATACCTATCAGAGAAGATGTGTTTCTTGCCCAAGAGTGGGATTTTATGATCTCATAATGTGAAAAATTATCCCCAAACTCTAATTCTGCCTGTTTTCTCTTTGTTTATTTTTTCCGGGAACAACTGTCAATGATTCACTCTTCTTTATTCACTGTAACTGCTCCCAAAGAGCAATACTTTTTATTGCTACTCTTGGATTCAGCATCTTGTTTTGCCAATTCCAATTATAATGACATTAAATGTTAAGATTTGTTATAAAACTGAGAACTCTTGCCTTTCTAATTTACAGTTCGGTATATCAAATTGATTCAGAGAGTCATACAGAAGGATCTTCAGTTGTCAACTACTATCATTTTATCCTACTCCAGACATTTCAATTATTCTGCAAAATTTTCTGTCAAATCATGAATGTACTCTCTTTTTTTTTTTTTTTTTCAATTTAACATGGCAGAGTCATATTATTTGTGCTAACAGTGCTTAGCTTAATAGAGGTGCAGCGAGGAGCAGCATGGCATGTCAAACTGTCAGAAACAAGGGAGAGACCCCAATGACAGCAAAGATCACCTTTAAAAGCAACATTGCACTAAGAAGGGAGCATGAGCTAAATTTAGGGCTGCACCCAAACCCTTTGTTATCAGGTGTCTTTTATCCAGGTGCAAACAGAAGCAGATATTAAGGAATAATACTGAAAGCAACTTGCTTCTTTGCATGCTCTACTTCCCACCTTCCATATGTAGGGCTTCTTGAATCAATATTTTAGGAATGCAACAAAATGCAGCAGAAATTGAATACAGTAGCTATAAATGGACTTACTGGTGTTTATCAGGAAGACTGTCCTGACTGCATGTCCTGCACTACTGCAGACCACCTACCAGAGACAGGCTGTGTTATTGGTCAAGGAAATGAGACAGGGAATGAGTTGGATGCAACTGTTGTGGATGCTGAAATCTACAGCTGATGAGCTACAGTCTTTTCGCTGTATTGATGAGGAAATGGGTGGGCAGTTGCTTTTACCAGTGGCTCAGTAGGATAGAATTGGAGTGCTGTTTCCTTTCCTGACCTGTCCTGCCTCAGCATATGTCCGTCCTATCTTACCCTGAATCACTCCTAGCCTGTTTCTGTATAAAGAAAATAGAAGGGGAAAGGAAATTTAAGCAACTGTGCCTCAAAATTTGGTTCACTGATATTCAAAACATCCATGGAAATTCCAGATTTTTATACCTTCTTTTTCTACTTGTTTTTAACCCTGAGCCCAAACTAAAAAAGCTGTGAGGAATGTTACCCCAGCCAGTGCGCAAGAGTTTTGTGACTTAAAATTTATTATTATTAAGTCAGAATACAAGGTGAGAGGTGGAAAGGGTTTCTGGGCATATGGTAACCCAAGCATTACCTTTGGGTATTTCCAGAAGAAAACTTGCAGCAGGAGTTTCCTTGCTGCTATGGTTCTTGTTCCCATGAGGTGCAGGAGAGGCACCAGCCAGGTGATATGACGGTTTCAGAGTGGGGCAGTCCAAACACCATGGTGGGTGTAGATCTTCTGGCTTAAGCAATTCAGCAGCCTGTACATGGGGCAAGGAGGCAAAAACCCAACATGGGAGTTCTTTCTTCTTCACAACCCAATAGAGCAAAGGAGTCACAAGTCTGGCTGTCTAACAGTCCTCCAGGCAAGACAAGAAGAGGGCTGGACTCCAACAAAATTTTGTCTTAATTGACATGTGTCTTCAGAACATTTGATTCACTTTAATTGAGGTTCTTCTCATTTTCCTACAAAAGTTTCAGCCAGCTTCAATAACAGCAAATTTATGTGACTGCACACTAAGAGAAAATCATTATAAGCTGTCCCCCCAAGTTGTATTTGTCTTAATTTGAAGTAATAATTGCTGTGGATCTGACTCTTGGTGCTAAAGCTGGCAGCTATAGCTGAATTGGATGCGACAATGGAAACAATATATTCTTTTAATAAGCTACTATGAGACTGAAAAACATTAGGGGTTGGGACTGTGATGGAGAAAGAAACACTGTTTTGTTGCACACATTAACCATGCTTCTAACAGAGGCTGATGGCAATTTATACATTATAGCAAGTGAGAGTGGAAAAATACTCTTAGCATACAAATATGAATATTGGAAGCTGTAAATTTATATTATGACAGAAGGAGGCAGATACAGCAGAAATCATCCTTTGGGATCACATGTGTTAACTACAGTCTTGAGAACAGATTCCTTAATACAGTGGCAACAGTCAAGAAAGCTGAAATTCTGAGAATGAAGTTGGGTAACAACCTACAAACAAAACGGGAAGGACAACTCAATTTCTCTCTTAGTCTCACATTCATCTGTAATTCTTAGGCCACATCTTTGAAAAGGTGGGAAAAAAATCAGGAAATTATTTGTACTTAAAAGTTCATCCTAGCTGTAAGTTCATCAATCCGTGTGGAAGTGGGGTTGCACTCTGGAGCATTAGACCAGTGACCCATCTGTGTTCCCTCCTCTCCTTTGCAATGACAACAATATTCAGCATCCTCACAGACTTGCAAGTAGGGAGAAAATGATGAGTGCAGAGCATCCTGCACATCCTACTGAGGCTGTCAGCCTATGGTTCTGGTTTCTGGTTCTGCCTCAGGAAAGCAAATTATAATGCAAGCTGTAGGTGTCGCTGCTCTGCAAAACAGAAATGAAAAGGAAGGAAGGAAGAGGTGGTTTGTGACCATGGGCATGGCAAACAGTGGCCTTCTGTCACTGCTCTGCTTTTTGTCAATAGCATCCCATTTCAATGTGAGCAATTCTGCACCTGGCCAGATCCCCGAGTCAGGGACTTTTGAGTTTGGCTTCCCAGTGGAGGCGCAATCAGTCAGCATTGGTTAGAGATGGAACAGTCTGTTTCAAATGGATACTTATGAGGAAGTCAACATGAAATTTCCTTGTCTTTATCCACCAGCCTATTACATAGAAGGGGAAGAACAAATACCACATGGACCCTGTCTTCAGAAAAGACATGGTTATCCCTGTTTCACTTCTGAAAAAGGATTCCAGTTGCCATCATGGAAGAGAGCAGTTTCAGCTGGAACACTGCTCAGCTGGTCTTACACATCCAGCCTGTGAAATCCAGATCAGGTTCTCCCTTCCTTTCCCTGTTGGCCTTAACACAGGTCCCAGGATTCCCACCCTGGGCTCTGCTCATAGAGATTTATATTGTGCTCCTCAGTGCTAAAGCATCTCCCTTCTGTTTTGGCTCTGCATCAAATCACATCCAGCCAAATTGCTTTCCTGTGAACCATCTCTAACTTAATCACTGAGCAGTGACCTGACTGTTTGCATTAGTTCATGTAGAAAGACAGATCCAAATTGGCACCTTTAAGCAAGTCTTCTTACCTGCTGCGAGGCAAGTCTTTCAAAAAGAAGCCCACTACTTTTTGTGTATAACTGAGTGGAACTTTCTTAGTTAGGAAATGAGGATAGAAAATCATTATTTAATCAGAAAAGCTCAAAAGTGATCTGATCTGTAACATGACATTTATAGTGAGGTATATGTGATGACAGTCTGGGCTTGGAAAGATAAGAGATACAAATTCACCTCAAACCAATCATCAAAGGAATAATATTAGACTAGAAAAGGGCTAATACAATTATTTTCCCAAATGCCAGACTGTAATTCACCTCATCTCACAGCCTCAAGTCTTCTGTCACAATATGGAAGAAAACTCATTAATAAAAGTATGCATCGTATTCACACTCACTGCACAAAACTCCACAGATTTCAATGAAAACATTCAAATCAATTAGTACAGAAGAAAAAAATGTTCATTTAAGAGATCTATTTAGGGGATAGATTTAGAGATTTTAAAAAATCTATGAGGAAGGATTAACATTTTGTTTCTTTGCCACTATTACAACTAACTTGCTTTTTTATTGACACTGTTGATGTGGAGAACTGGTGATAGTTCTCAAAATGATGGTCTAGTGGGAATGGAAAGGGGAACAGTAGAACATCAGCATTTAGTGAAATGTTAGTATGGTGAAAACTGCACAATCAGCTTAAGGCAGCATGAGGCAGTCAAGGTACCAGCAGTACTGAAGTTTGGGCTACATGACAATGTCATAAATTGTGTATGAAATTAATATTTAAAAGGCAGGAAGGAAGCTCTCTGAAGCACAAGGGTTGCATCAGAGAGCACACAAAAAGGCCAGTGGACACCTCTAACTGAATATTTCCAGATCAACACTTTCTGGACAGCTGGGAAAGTTAAGTGTTCATACTTTCTCCAAGTCCCCAGCCATTTTCCACATCAGTGGTATAACAAAATTCTCTGTAGCAAATTCTTTGCATTGATTGTCTGCTCATACATTTGTCAGATCCGCTGACATGTACATTTGAATTTTTCAAATATTCTGAGATGTGCACTTTCTTCCCAGCTAGAGCAAGTCTTATTTTTTTATTTATCCAGACTTAAGATTTGGGAGGCAATAGTGTTTTAGATAGTTAATTTCATCTTTATCAAGTGGAATAGACTTCATTTTCAGTATTCAATTGTATTGTGTAAGAAGAAAATTACCAAAATGATTTTAAACAAATGATGAATATCCAATTCTGCTTTTTATTACTTATATATAATTATACAATACTGGGTATTAGTTTGATCTACAACAGAAATTTGTGTGTATTTGACCAGTAAATCACAAGAAGACATTGATTGGTTTTGCTTCATTCCTGGCTCCTGCATTTTGAAACAGTAGGTCAAAATCTGATTTTTGTCATTTTGGGAAATTCTGAATGATAACACCTTCTAGGACCTGCCATTTCTTCCATTTTTCACAGTTACATCAATTGCTATTCCAGAAGTGCCAAGATGATGCATAGTACAAAGCAGAAGAAAGAGATTGTTAACTGAATGTTTATTTCCTGAAGCCAGACTAGTAAGAAATACCATTTTCAAAATGCCACATTAAGTTCATAATAAACTGCTTTTACTAAATCAGCACACTGGGCAGTTTTATGTTAATTGTGAACTTTAAAAACATGAATTCAAGCAATTTCAAACCAAACTCATTTTCTAACCAACTCCTGCTTCATTTGAGAACACCCAGTTTCAGGGGCAGTGCCAATTGAATTGATCCCTTAGTTAAAAGAAAACCGAAGTGCTCACAATTCATTAGCACTAATTTGTCTATGAAATCATCATAATTGTCACCTCTCTCAGAACAGACCCATTCTTTGAAAAGGGAATTCTCATCCCTTACCAGCTCTTCTCCATATTTATCTGCACTGTTCTAGAAACTAATCTTTCATCTCAAGTAAAACCCTTCTCATTCACTCTTCAAGATCAACTGTTCACAGTCAGCTTATCAAAAGAATGCCCTTAGAATGAGGCACATGGGCAACCTGCTCCATCCCACACTTCTTCCTGTCCATATCTCACTCTAGCCACAAACTGTGACCGTGTATGAGCATTTTATTCATACAATATTATCGTGGGTGCTGGTTCTCCCAGGACTGGGCTTGCTGCTGTCAGGGAGAAAACTGACTGTGTAAATCCACTGCTGGCTTTGTCACTCTATTCTTATGTACAGGGGTTACTGCCTCAGGAGGAATGAGGCACAGCGCAAATACACTGAGTTCTTAAAATACATGAAGCAAGTTACTGTTAGTCATCTGTACACAGGAAAGGGAAAAAATTTTCAAAGCCATTAAAGACAAGGAATATTACATTGATATGAACTAAAGAATTAATAGGTCACAAGTGCAATACTGATTAGTGACTCCCAATGGCTTTCACAGCATCTCTGTGAATTCTGTGAGTAATACTCATGTCTCCCTTCTACTAATATATTTGAAACAGTAAGATAACCTGAAGTTGCTGAGGCCTGTTTGTCTCAACAGTGAAACCCAATATTCAAAGGATTTCTCAATAGATATCAGTGGGGACATTCTGCCATAAGAGCTCAGGCCAGGTCTAACATCAAATGCAATGAAATGCAGTTTAGTGTCTTAGTGTGTATCATTTGATTATTTAAAATACTCAGTGAAAGTAATTACCCTTCTCTCTAATGGCTGGTTTTAATTAGGAAGCAGCTCATTAGCATGTCATAGGTGCAGTTCTTCCTTAAAAAATATGATAGAAGGTTAGTTTAATGATGTTCCAGGTGATTAAAAAATAAAAATAAAAAAAAAAAAGAGGGGATTTCATTATCAAGCAATCAGATTCTAGCACTTATTTCAGAAAGATAATCTGAATCTATGCTGTAATGCCATGGTCTTTTATCATGCATATAATGGCAAACTTCTAAAAGACTGATGAGATGCAAGAGTCAGGACATTTGAAATTCACTGGTGAAAGATGTGATATGGCAAACAATTGTGTTTGAAAGTCTAAGGGCAATTTGTTAGATTTAATAAAGAAAATAATGTGCTGCTCTTTTAGCTTAATCACCAGCTTTTTTAATCAGTAGAATCAATAAATACCTCTCATAGGAATATGAGGACTCATAAATATGCTCATAGAAATGTGAGGACTATTTGGACAGAATGGTTTCTGGGTTATTGCATCTGCAAATATAATTCTTCTCTGATGTTGGGATGTTCATTTTGAATCGGGAATCATTAACTATGATTGGCACCTACCTTCAGTTGAACAAACACTTTGCACTATTTCTTGCACTGAACTCATGTGTGATTTTATAGCACAGAAAACACAGTGTGTGTTGTCAAGAGAGGGTTTTACTCTGGAGTGTTGTCCCAAGCCAGTACAAGAAAGCAACTAAGAGGAGTACCTGGCATGATGACGACATATACATTGTGTTTTACATAATTTAAGAGAGTATCTGAAAGTTCTGCAAAAAATAAAAATTTTACAAAATGTAGACATTATGGATATCTGTTTCTGTCAAAGAAACCAACCACCAGTCCAACTAAATGATTAATATTCCAAATTATATAAACCACTCATTTACACAGAAATGCCTAGTATCTTCAGGCCACTAAAGGCAAAAGTAGGTATTTTGACTGTGAGCAGCCAATTAGATGAGCTTTCCTGCAGTAGAAATGGTTGCAACATCTCATTTTCGCATGTGGGAAGGGATAGTTGATGGTGACACATTCCTTCTTTATTTTTGTCTCAGAACTAAATTGTTTGAAAGTGATCAAGGAATTCAATCACTGGAATAAAATTCAGGAAGAAAAAAATTCCAAAGTTCATTTTATTCACTGATCAACAGTATTTTTTCTCTGGTAAGCCCCCAGAGGATACAATAGGATTTGGACATCAGAGAATACTGATAATATTGATAAACTAAAAACACTTACATGCTTCTGAATAAAAACATTGTCGTTTTAAAAATAAACATTTTCAGGCTTTTTTCCTCCTTTTTTTGAAACTTTGAATTAATATATTTGAGCTCTTTGTAGCTACATGAGAGTTGCACATCAAGTGATGTGCTTCAGATAAGTTTTCCACAGTTCCTCAATTCCAGGGACTTATTTATAAGTAAAAACAACGCATGGAAAAAATAAACATCTTTCAGATTTTCTCAAATACTTCAGCAGGATTCAGTTGTCATTATTCCACAGTATTTCATGTCCTCTCCTATGAGCACTAATCATTCAGAATTGCCTCGGAATGACACATGTCACTCAACTATTTGTTCCCTGTGGCAAAAACATATTTTGTCCAAAACACAGTTTAGCCAGTAAATGTCTCTGGACTGTATTGTTTAACTTGAAGAGCATCAGAAATGGTCCTGAATTACATTTGATTAAAGTGGTTGCTGATTTTATAGTTCCTGTTTTTGCAGTCAAGATGTCTAATTTGCCAGCCACCGATTCCTGAAACACGGCTTCCACTTGACATGGAAAATGTATGATGAAGTACTGCATATTCTGACTTTGATCTGAACAACTAAGCTCTTAACTTGGAGGACATACACACATGAATCAAAGAAAGGATATACCCCAGAGTTTCATACTTAATTTCAGAGTAGCAGAGGTACAGCTGTGCTATTATTTCTGAACTTTCTACTTGAATATTCACTTAATGGAATAAAATAGAATTACAGGAGGAGGCAGAATGTGATTCAAGCTCAACTCTGATTTTAATACAAATGACTACATTATCTTTGCAGAAAAAGAAAGACAAAGTAGTAACTAATAATCTACAACAGAATCAAAGTATACAAGAAAAGAGAACTTAATTTACATGATTTTCAATTTTTATACAAGACTGGAAAACAAAACCTAGCAAGCAAGATTAATTTATATGTTAGAAGAGTCCTTTGAAGAGAAAAACAACACATGAAAATACATAAGGGGAGAGCAGTGAGGGAGAAAAACCTCTCAACAGGGAATTCTTCAATTACTTGCCAAAACTACACAGATAATACTGCACAAAACATGGCAACTATTTCCTAACAACTGGGAAGATGTGCCCAAAAAAAAACAAACACAAGGAGAATATTTTTGGGACAACGCTATCGTAAACTTGTTGAACTGGTCATTTTGTATGTGTTTAAATGAATTTCACATATCTCAGTTTATAAATCAGATAACAGCTCGAGATGCCTCTGGCAGACACTGAGCATGTTTGAGCTGATCTTCAGCAAACCACATGTACCTCCCACACCTCAGTGGGGCCTGGGATGACTGACACTGCAAGTATACACACTATTTCCTCCTCAAGTCAGAAATATTGCTTCTGTTTTCATATTTTACTATTTTCAGACATGCTCAATATACCAAAATTCTAAAAGAGTCTCTTGAAGAAGACAGATGAAGATTCCTTTCTTGAAAAAATTGTCCTCATAGTAGACTGCTCAGTGCTTCCAAGAGGAAGATGACACGAGACTTCAGGGCTTTTCTCAAAACCTGCAATGAACCTCCTCGTGTCCCAGGCAATGAGATTCTGATCCACTGAGTAAAAGGAGTATTTAATCTCAAAATGCAGGCAACTGTGTACAGTTGGTAGGTAGCATCTGTTTTACGTTAATGGTCAGGCGAGCAGGTGCTGACTCTTTCTGCAGAATAGAAATAAGCCTACACTATGCTACCATGCTGAAAGACTTTTTCTGTTCTTGGGCCTTATAGAGTCATAAGGTTCATCCATATTACATCCATATACAAAAGATTTTCCATCAATCCCTCTGGCATGCTAGATCATCATGGTAGATCCTCTGTGCTCAGCCTTTCTGAATCCAGTCAACACACAGTGACATACTTTTAAAGTGACCCTGGGGCTGCAACAACACCGATGGCCCATATCTGAAGCACAATTCAAGCTGTACTAACCTAGACTTAAGCCAATATTCAGTACAAAAAACAAATTTTCTTAAAAGTTCATCAAACTATTAAGAAAGCCATGAAATTCTATAACAAGAGTCATCTCACATACAGATGCAAAAGCCCAGAGGTGCAATGGGACAGGGGAGAACTGAACTGTTCCTTCACCTGGCTGCTCCCAGAGCTACATCACAGGAGATACCACACCAGACTCATAGGTTGGACATGATTCCCATCTCCATGAACCAGTGAAAGATGCTTTCCAGATGACCTTTCAGATTGAACAGAGAAGTTTGATCCCCAAAGTGAAATGCAGAGAAGGGGAATAGGATAAGCAGCTTGGGAGCTGATTATTGAAGGGGCCATAAATCTCCCCTAGACATATACATATTATGTCTTATTCAGAGGAATGAGACAACAGGAGAACTTGGCTACTGCAGGAACCAGGATTTCCCAGAAAACCACCAGGGAGACTGTGGGATCTGAGAGAGCTCTTTGCATATGTGTATGCCTCTGTGCTCAAGACAGCTGGAGACAAGAGGATCCAGGATGGAGTAGCTGGGTTCGCTAAGAAGTACATTAGGCTCCCAAAATACTGGGCTTTCTAAAGGCTGGAGGGATCCACTGTGTGAGTGAATGTTTGAGTGTGTGCATGTACACACAGTGCTGTGTGCAAGGGTGGGGGTCAGCACCAGAAAGCAGAGTAGAGCTGTGAGCCTTGGGTTCATACATCCAGGTGCCATCAGAAACGAGACTGGGATGCAGGGACAATCACTTGAAGGACCACTCAAGTCTAAGCCTTACTTCCAAAGGGATCCACACTCTGTGTATACATATATATGTGTATTTCCCAGTAAGGGGCCATCATCCTGGACAAGGCCACTGGTGGTGTCTGTGAGTGCCGTATATTCTGCCCATGTCAGTCCATGTGACTGGCCACAGGGATGTGTGTTGGGAATACAGGATCAGCCTTACTACTGGTGAGACCTGGGATCACGGAGCTCTACTGGATTAATACATTTTGCAAGCTCATAATAGAAACAGTGATATTTCACCTTCACAGCAGTGAAATTGCATCAGCAACAGTAAGATTTTGTGACAGACTTCTTTTGAAATTCTGTAGTGAAACATGAACACTTCTAAACCCCTATTCATTTACATCTTACTAAACAGATTTTAACAAACCCATTTGCTGATGTTATTTCAATGGCAAAAGCTACATAAGAAAAGACATCATGTCATTTAACCTTCCAGATTTTAACTCATGTTAATAAGCTTATAGGTGTTTTGCTAACAGAGAGGGTATCATGTGAGTAGACCTTTTAATTAATTTTGGCCTTTTGCTTTCAATAAATAATTTTCAAATACATTTTGCCCTTGTCCATTGTATTTTTTTTGCTGTCGATTGGATGAAGTGCTGTGTTTTCAGAGTAATTGGCAAACACTGTTGGTTATCACTAAACAAGATTCTTCCATTGCAGAGCAGGAGATAGTGGAATAATAGATCCAAGTCCAAGGCTGGGTTATTGCAGCCTTTTAGCTCAGGGTGCACATGGCCCTCATGAGGAGAGGGCAGAATTTGTGTCAAGTCACTTCTTGCAGGAGGGAGAGCTCTCCCTTGGGGCTAAGGCTGCTCCTTTCTCCTCCTCTCCCTGCTGCTAGCAAATCTACTTCTTGCAGAAGCCTTCACTTTAATCAAAGGCATTCAGAACAAAAACCAGAAAAGCTTGTGTAAAGCTGAGTTAGGGGATTAGACTTGTTTGCTGAGATTCAGAAGAGAACCTGGTCCAGCAGGCACGTAAAACACTCTACAACTAGAAGGAACAAAACCCCAACTGATTTCTTTTACCATTAATTCTGCAGAGTTCAGTTATTCCTTTCAAAAAGCTCTAGGAAGAAGTATCTTTCCATCAGACATGCCCCATGCTCTAAATTACTCATGTGTCTGTTGAGCAGTACAAAGACTAACCAGAATGCCCCTGAACGAACAGAGAATCCTAATGATGAACCTTAATGGGCTGCAACTCAGCAAAGCTAGGAACAGATCTCATTGCTGAGCCAATGAGAAATGGAAATGCATGAGTCAACAGATGGCTGCAGTGATTTCCCCTTCCCTCCCTTTTTTATTCCCCCCACATATCTTCTCTATCTTCTCTGTTTTCCAGCCATTCTTGTGGAAAGTCCCTGGGGCTAAATTAACTATTAAGGCAGACCAATGACACAGACACAGACAGATACTGAGATAACAGTTCATGTAATGTTTGTTGTAAACTTGTTAGAAGCAAGAGTTCTGTTTTGTGAAAACAGAAGAAACATTATTAGCACCACCAGCTGAAAACTGGCAGCATGACAGATGATGCGAGTTCTGTAGTTGGAATTGATGTGAGCAGCCTTCACATTGCATTAATAAAAAAAGAGTGCACTGGGTGCTGATCTTACTAATACATTGCCAACACTCTGCATGCTTGGGGCAGATCAAGGAAAGTGAAGGATGGGAATTGAACTATTAACTTGACATGTTAAGTTCTTGATGGAGAATTTGAAAACTTGGGTTTATTTCTATATCAGAGAGTGTGATACAATTGGCAAAACATTTCACTTCTCTTGGACTCTAGAAGAGACACTTTCATCCTACCTGTTTGGTACAAAAGACCGTGCTTTGCCATATGGGTGAGCTGCATGTAAGATCACAGCTTGCTTAATAGGAAGGTGGGAAGATTAGCAGGGAATAGACAGACCCTACAATGTACTGTTCATGACCAGAGTTGTCAGGTGCACATTTTATTTCAACCTTAATCATGCAGATCCATGAACTTTGTCAACTCCTGCCAAGTTAGAAATTTTGCTGAAGTCAGCCTTTCTGATTTCACTGACAAGATGGCCAATCTGTCAACTCCACCAGGGCTTTCCCAAGCCAGGGACACCACGATTACCACATACCTGTGATGTTCCTCAGTGGCTGATGTGTGGTCAGCTGGGTTTAGCCAGCCCTTGGGACTGCAGCCCCAGGCAATCTGCTTGACCAAAGCCAGAGTCACTGTGTCCCAGGACCTTCCAAAAGCACCAGTGCTGAGTCTCCAATAGAGTAGACATCAGTACAACCAAGTGCTTCACCAATGATAGATTCATTAGTCCTTACCAAGGGTTGCCATTCTCTGTGAAGACCCAAAGATACAGACTGAGACCCAACCAAATATGGCTAGAAATTTACCAGAAATTCTTAAGCTACTAAATTGCTTAAAGGTGAGAAAAATCCAGGGCTTCCTGGCTGAAAAGCTTCCACTCTCAGTGGAAGACGTACTGCATCTACAACCAGTGCTAACTGTGCCTGTCACAGTTAACCCCAGCTGGCAACTCAGCACCACAGAGCTGTTTACTCACTGCCCACCAGTGGGACGGAACGGGGGAGAGGATCAGAACAGAAAAAGTGAGAAAACTGTGGGTTGAGATAAGGACACTTTAATAGGGAAAGCACAAGTCACGTGCTCAAGCAAAGCAAAATAAGGAATTAATTCACCACTTCCATTGGCATGCAGGTTTCAGCCATCCCCCAGAAAGCAGGGCCCCATCACACGTAACTATGATTTGGGAACACAAACACTGTAACTCCAAAAGTCCTCTCCTTCCTTCTCCTTCCCCCCAGCTATACATGCTGACCTTGATGTTGTATGCTATCTCTTTGGTCAGTTGGGGTCAGCTGTCCTAGCTGTGTCCCCTCCCAGCTCCCTGTGCACCCCCAGCCTCCTTGTTGGTGAGATGGGTGAGGGGCAGAAAAGGCCTTGGCTTTGTGTAAGCACTGGCAAACAATAATTAAAACATCCTTGTCTTATCAACACTGCTTCCAGCACAAATCCCAGACACAGTCCTGTGCTATGAAGACAATTAACTCTACCACATCCAAACCCAACACAGTACCTTACACTTGCAATTGTTGAGAGCACAAATAAATCTGCTAGTTTTCTATTGCTATTCTCTTCTATAACATTTGAGTTCATCAAACAAGGTGGAGTCAGCAGTGAATGCTTTCTATTGACATGCTGTGATCTGCATTTAAAGCATTTAAAAATTCTAGTTTTCCACATTTGCAGTCCAGATTCAGTCAGGAATGCACAACACTAACTTTGTGGTACTCTTTTTTGCTGCACAATATTTGTCAGAGTATTTTTAAATTTTGTGAGCAAGACATTAAAATTGTTCAATTTGTCTCCAAGACAAAGTATTTCCCTACGTCCAAAAGCCCTCAGTCAATAAAAATGGTCAGGCTTTCTTTACAAATGCATTAATACAATGTCTTGGGGTTTAAATCTCAAAATTCAATTAATTCTGATTGTGATCAATCACTTCCCAGATTCATTGCAATTTAAAGAGCTGTGCAAGAGGAAAACAGAACATCTTAGATGCCCAGATTCTTTCTTTCTCCACTACAGTTGCTGTAATTCATTGTGTATGTCCCATTTTCTTTTTGGACTATGTATATATCTTAGATTTGGAAATAACCAGTTATCTCCCACAACCCACTGCACAACACAAGTCAGAAGAATTTTATTCAAGATTTCATTTATTGAGACTAATAATCTACATTCGACTATGTAAATTAGCTTCTAAGCATTTAAACAAATTGAATTCATGCATTAGTTGGTATTCAAGGAAAAAATGCAGAAAGTTCTCTGGTGTGTATAAAAAAAGCTTAAAAGAATTAAAATTGATGGTCTTGCAAGATATTTATAGTACTTGCCTAATGATTAGAAGCATCATATTTTGTTTTGTTTCTTTAAAAAAGCCCCTCTCTTAGAATATCAGTGATATTGGATCTTTGCTACAGGTTGTGATAACTGAACATGAAGGAGTTTATCCTGCCTTGAAAATGTTCACATTCTTTTTTACAAAAACACAAACCTATTACAGATAAAAAGAAAAATTAATCAAGATGGTTTGAAGTAAAAAGGAGAAAACTGATGTTTATTCTTGTGTTCTGGTTGCCATAAGAAAAGAGAATAGATAATTTTTATTACATTATTCTCTCCCTACCTTGGATTTGCAGTTTTAAAGACCTCAAGAAAATTGTGCTATCATAATTTATATTATGTGAAACTTTATTATCAATATGTATTTGATAAAGAGAAGATAAAAAGCAAAGATCATTTCAGAGAAATGTAAAGTATTTACTGCAAACAACATTAATAATATTTTCTCACTAAAGTTAAATTTTCCCCAAATCCACTACTGAAACTGCTTTTCATCAGAAAACTGTGGACAATCTGACCAAAGCTGAATGCTAATATCATGTATCCTAAACTTAGAGCTGGGTAACTAACAAGAAACATTCAGAAATCCACCAGCTTTCACTGGAATAAACTGCCTGCATCAGACTGCACTGCATCAGGCAATGCAAATGTATACTTTTTGTAAGCTAAAAGTCAAAGTTGAGACTACATGATCAACCCCTCAACTTTTGAAGCCTAAACAGTCATTGACGGACTAATCTGTAAGATTTCACTTTATCCTCGTCTGACAGCTGCTGCTCCAAAGGACACAAACCTTGAGAAAAAAAGAAATTAAGTGGAAAAAAATTGAAATGACAGTAATAGTAGGAGCTAGTAACTCTATCCACTGGTTTTTTACATTCAGCATCAGAGTAAAATCTGTAAACTCTAACCAAAGGAGTTGCTAAACAAAGGGTATCTCAGCAATAGACAAGGACATCTTTTAAACCCCTACCACAACCCTTGGCTCCTATGGGAGAGTGATGGTCTCACCTCCCCAGTGAGAATATGACATTCTCAGTTTTCCTTAAAAAAATAATTAACTGTAACACCTTCATACCCTGCATAACAAAAACTCAGTTCCAGACAAACACTGTCTGAGAAGACAAAATACTAATTAAGGGACTGCTTCGTTACGACTTCTCCCATTGACAGCCAAATACAGCCATGTTTTGTGAGGATGCTTTGACAGCAAATATTACACTTGGGAGACTGATAAACATCCATTTCAACAAGACATTCCATGATTAAACAAGCTTCTCCATTTCTGATTAATTTTGTAAGGAAACATGTAAAGTGAGTAAAACCATTTAATTTATTCATTATATGGGTCATTAGTTTTTCATTTCTAAGATGCAAACTTGTCACACTACTGAGGTAGGATTATAATTAAAATACATATAAAAGAACTTTAGCTTCTGCTTTCTTTATGGTTTTATTTGAATGACTTGACTAGCAAACAAACAACATGCTCCTAGAAGAAGCTGTGATTATGTTACCCTTTTAGTTTGATTCAGAACCACATCTTGCATCAGAACAGTGTTTGACACAGTCTGAAGTATTTTTGGATGAAAGAAAAATTTTAAATCAGTAATGTAGGGATGCAGTTCTAAATATAGAAGAAATAAAGTATAGAAGAAATAACCTGAGGACAACTGAGCAATAATACTTCTGAAAAATGGGCTTTCCATCTGATATACAATCTTAAGATGTTAAAGTCTTAGTTGGGAATCTGTGACTCTGAATTCAGTGAAATGCTTTGAGAGGAAACTAACATGAATCATTTTAACTGCTAGTACAACATACTAAACCTACTGAAATTTTTACATGTGTATCCTGTAAACAAAAATGTGATGAAACATCTGTACTTCATTTTCATTATTTCCCACTGAAATTTTTTCTTTTGACAAAGAAAATCTAACCTCTAGAAATATATTTATGTTTTCTGTTAAAAGATTGAAGAAGATAATAAGTTTCTGAATCTGTCTGGTAAAAAGAAATAAAAACGGCAACCGTGAGTACAGTAATGCTCTGCTTTCTCTTCTACCACATTTTGTCATTTACATGGTACTCTGTACTTTCTTTTCACGCCAGAGTGGAGGAAGTGTGGCTGTTTGGGATTATTTTATGTTCTACTCATGGGTTGAGAGGATTTTTGGGTGAGGGGTTAAGGAAGAGTTTCTAATTATAGCTTATCCATTTTTCAGAATCCAAAATTACCATCAAAGTAAAATAAGAGGATCCATATCGGTAGTTTGCTTCATGGTGAGACATAAGATACTGTTCTTTAACCATTACTTAAAAAAAGATCAGTGGCACTAGAAAAAAGACATTTGACTTACAGTTTCTTAAAGTTAAAAGAATTCTACAGAATAGTGACCTTTTCCTGAAAGGAAACAGAAAATGAGCTGACTTGAAGAGTTGGCTCCCTCTCTCAGATGAAGGAGCCTTGTGGTCAATACTTGATGACTGAACACCAAAGAGATTCCAGCTCAGAGACAGATAACATAACAACAATACCATGAATGCAACCAACTTGATCCCAAAAAACCTTTTGAGCAGTTACTGCAGAACACACATTTAGAAAGGATTAACGCATTTGGCGGTTGTGACTTTGCCAGCACTATGGGTATCTATGATTAGCACAAAACACTTTAGGGTAGACCTTAGAAGCACAGCACAAGCAATTAGGATAAAAACTTTCCTGTGGGACTTGTGAAAAAAACACCATACTCTGTTGGTGTAATCAAAGCAGTATATCCCCATTCCTCTTACTATTGTCCTTATATATTCACAGAGTCATTCAGAAATCAGCCTGACCTGCCCAGTTCTATCCAGGTATTTATTCTGATGTTATATATTTTAAAAAATTGTCAATATAGAAACATTTTTGTCACTGAATATATATTTCAGAATATTATATAGCTATTATATAAAATTGTGTGATATAGACTATAAGTTGTTGTATTCTTTTATATTACATTA
>VXAU01000586.1:248017-285068 GCA_013399695.1 Formicarius rufipectus | reverse complement strand
GAAGGGAAGGGATCTTAATTTTCATGAAAAGTGTGTATCTTTAGCAAATAAATATCTCCTCCAAGAAAATACAGCCAGCTCTAGTTCTCTCCTATATTCTTAATACAAATGTTGTGAAGATGAACAAAATATATCAATTTTTGTGTTTTCTCCATTTGACCAGTGCTCCCAGTTCATATAACTGGACACAGACTGCCCATTGCTAAACAGGCATACATATTGGGTGGCGTAAGCAGAGGTGCCTTCAATACAAGAATCTTCCTCCTGACAGGGTATGAAAGCTGATTTCTGCTGGATTAGTCATATGATCTCACGTGGGGCCATCTATTGATTTTGGAGGACTTCAGGTTACTTGCCAAAAACTTATTAAAACCTGGGTCAGTTTTTTGTTCTACTCATACTTACATGGTGGTGTATACCATGGATGGTTGATGTAGTATGCAATCCAGGACGTGAATCCCCAGTAAAAGACACAGCCCTGGAAGAGACAAAAGATAATTTTTTGAAAGGCAAATAAGAAAGTAGAAACCATAACTTTATAAATTCTGGTAAGTGTAAAACCTAGATAACCCTTGAAAGACTTTGTAGTGGCTTTTTGAGTCTCAGAATATATATATATATTTTTTTTATTTTTTTTTAAGATGCTCTGAAACTAGGGGAAAAGAAAAAAATTGAGACAGTGTAGATTATTTTTAATGCATTAAATGTGTTTTATGCCTGTTGTAGGAATTGGTGTTTGTTTTCTCCTTCTTTGATTCTACTGCTGAAGAGCACATTTCTTAAAGTTGTACTATGAAAAATTTAGGACTGGTTAACACAGCTGAGCTGTTACTGTACTTTAAATTCAGCATTTCAAAGCAAGGCAGAATAAGATGAACAGAACACTAAACTAGACAAAACAATAAGGAGTAAAAGTAAATAGGCCTGATTTAACTGTCATAAAAAACAAGGAACACGTTTCCTATAAATATATTTGACTTACACACTGCATCTACTCCTGTAGGCTCCATGGCATTTTATCGTTTTGTTAAAAGGCAGCACCTCAGCTGCCTTTCCTTGGTGGTTGAAGCTATGGGCCTGGTAAAGCCCAAGCAGAAATAATGTGATTATGTTCTTGACCTGTGTAGGAGTCACTGTTCCCATCCTTTGTACAAGAGAGAAAAAAAAATCCACCAGTCAAACAAACAGAACCACCCTGGAGACTGGTTAAAACTTTTCTGTGTGTCTAATTCAAGGGTCTCATGCCCAGCAGCTGTTCAAGAAGAGCTGTGTGCTGAGACTGGATGCAGTTCCATGCCAGAAGTAGGGCTGCATGTCAGGCTTTCTCTTTTTAATCTTTTTGTTCAGTGTCACTGAGATACACAAGGGGATAACTGCAACTGAGGGTCTTTAACTCCCACACGCATGAATCACTTTGGAAATGACACTTTGGTTCCAAAGCCATTTAGCTTATACATCACTATCTGTGCATCTCATTAGCTCCTTTCTGACTGGAATTGAGTCAAGCCCCCTATCATGGCCATATGTGTATCTCCTTCCCTAAAATCCTAAATGCATTCCAAAACATTTAAAGGGAGGGTCCTTACATCACACTGAATGGAGTGGGAGGCTAATACAAAATGACCAAGATAGAGTGCGTGAAATAAAGGAAAGGAAAGCCTGTGAGTAATGACACACAGCTGACATCAGTAGGCTTTGGGAGACAGAAGACTAGGCCAGCTCAGTATCATTCTTGCCCGAGGTCTCCATCTATAGAAGGAGAATTTTTTTTTCCCTACATTTAGTTTAGTTTTTACTTCCTAATGCAAAGCCTGTCTCTTTCTCTGTAGTTACATTGCACAAAGGAAGTGGTGTGTGATTTCTGTCAACATTGCTAGATGTTGCAGCAGCAGTTCTCATGATAAAATAGGATTCAGTCTGAAAAGTATTCTGGACATGACAATCAGCCCCTTGGGTGCATGAGTCAAAGTGGACATGGACATGCAGGAGCTAAAATGGACACTGATTTTAATTCATGTCCTTGGGGACATGGGCATAGCCCTGAAATTCTTCCGGCATCTGTACTTTGACTAAACACAGTTCTTGGAGCTCCAAAATAAATTAGTTTTTTTTTCCCTGTCTTCTTCCAAGGACTACTTTGATATGAGGATATTTCCTCTTACACAAAACAATAACCATATTGGCACCTTTATCATATTTTTCAGAGGAGTGTGGCCTTCTGAAAATTTGTGGACAAATAGTGTCTCCAGAAGATGTCTGATGTAGTGTAAACAGTGACAGAAGCAGGCCAAGCTGGAAGGAAAAAAAAGAAAGGAAATTAAGGTAAGTGAAAGATTGCTTTTTATTACTTCACAGTTAATGTCATGAAGGGAATAAGAACTAATATTCCAAAACAGCAGTCACATTGAAATAGTGGGATTTAAGATACTGTCTTAATTGAAGCATCTGGAACCAAAGATTAATAGAATCATTTTCAGTGTTATACAAAGTTACTTGCATTTTGCAAGGAAGCAACTTATTTTTACTAGCCTTGAATTAAAAAGAGTTCCTCAACCTCTGAATGTGATACAAAGCCATGGCAAGACATTTAGACAGGACAGCTGTGTATACAACCAGGCGTCTGACATACTTTTCCTAAAGAAGTCTCCCATGTTTTAAGGCCACCTTAATGCTCCTGTAGGATGTGTCTGACATTTAAAAACATTTTGAATATCTTCTGAATGGTTTCCTTGTCCTTTTCCAACTCTGCTACATGGAGGTAGTTTGTATTTCATTTCCTTGTGGGCGCAAAATGGGATTTTTTTTGCAAAGTTAATCCATTATGATGGCTTTTTTGTTGCCTGTTATAAAGAAATGAGGTAATTGTGGTAGAAATTATTACACTGGTTCTCTTTTGAGGACGATTATGAAACAATAACAGGCGTTGCTGATTTGCTTCTGAGAATGAGTTGCAGCTCAGAGTGATTGAGTTTCTGAAACAAATGTCAAGAATGATTCCTGATGACATTTTATCTTGGTTACATTTGCCACACTACCACAGCCCATCTTTCTGCAAACCAATTATAAGACATAAATGAAAAGTGGTTTTCAGCATGTAAAATCTCAAATACTTTTATTATGCATCTTGTATGGTAGCCAGAGTCAAAGATTAAACAATTTCAAAGTGATTAAACCAGAGTGAGTTGAGCTAAGAAATTTTCAAACAATTAATGACTTATCCAAAGCCTGGAGCAAACTTCTAGCTTTGCAGAGAATTTTAAAATTAATTTGGCTTAGGATGGGGACCTCAGATGAACCCATTAAGGACTGGTCAGTGGAAGGATTCTGTACACTCCTTGCCCACAAAGAAGAAGGTAAAGGTATTGCTGGTTCTTCTGTGCTCTCTTTTTAAGCATATGAGCAAGAGAAGGAAGACAAGCATCTTTCAGCCCTGGATTTGTATTCAATTATTCTCTTTTCTAATTCCCAGCTCCACTAACTCCCTTAATGTCTCTCCAAATGTCTGCTCTTCCATCTGTAAATGGCATTATTACTCACTGCGTTTCTCTGCTGTATACCAGTTCCCTTCATTCTGCAACCATAGTGTGGAAAAAGTGCTGTGGGAAACCTGTGCAGTCCTTTGGGCTTCTCTGTGTGCCCTCCAATAAGTGGTCCAACTTACAGAGATGACAGGCTTTCCTTGATCACATTTTACCCCTCTGCCTGGCACTGGCTACCCAGAATGAAGACAATCACACTGAAGGAAAGTTCCTTACAGTGTAAAAGTTCCCACCCTGCCTGGCGCATTATACCACCATCCTGTGGAGATGCCTCTTTTGAGTTTCTTCACCTGACTCACGACATGCACCCCTGTTGAATTTCCTCCTTCTTGTGCCTAGGTGAGCAGTGGGTGGGGATAGTTATCCTCTGTGCTGGATGCTGATGCTATTCATCTCATGAGCAGGAATGTGCTATAAAGAGAGTGGAAGTGGGACACCTGAAGTCTTGTCCTCTCTGTCAAGCTAAACTTTGGGTTACTACCCACTGTTTTTATTATTTCACCTTCTATCCAGGCTTTTTGTCTAGACTGTAAATTATCTGTGGAAAATACTGCACCTTCCATGGTGACCAGGTACTGGGGCCATTGCAACTGGGATCCCATTTTTGGTCAGGCTTATCAGTGCTGCTAAAATGCCAAACCAGAATGGGTAAGAAGTGAATCTGAAACTAGGCATGAAGCCTCATAGGCCCTGTAACCTCCACAGCTCTGAATGTATAAAATCCATCCCTCTGGGTCCTCATGCTCCATGACAATTGTTCACACAAGTTTCACTTACTGAACCACTGGGTGACGGAAGTTCTTCCTGCTTTCCACTTGATCATAAATAGTTGAGAGGCGAATATAAAAGAGCAGATATATTAGAAGAGGTCCAGTGTATTCTGTTAGAAAAAACTAGAAGTGAAAAATAAAATAGCTGTATCAGAGTAGAAAATTGTACCAGCGAAGGTATGAGAAAAAGAATACCCCTCTCCACAACCCTTATTCATCCTTCAAATGACATTTTGGCTTCATTTTGAGGACTTAAATGACACATTGAGGGTTTTTTTCTGCTGTCTCTTTAGCAATGGAGTAAAATCCATCTAGGAAATGAGAGAGAGGTTTCTGTGCAGAAAATTAACCCAGTCAGGAATGCTTCATGGAAGGTGGTCAAAATCATGTTTATCTCCTCTTTATACTTTTGGCTGGGATATCAAAAGCCTATTTGGAATCAAAATGACACTGCAAATCAAGGCCCAAAAGCTGAAGGCAGCTTGCTTTCTGCCAGTGTTTTTGGCAATTAAGTGATAAGTCAGTTAAAAGCCAACCAAGCATGACAGAAACAAACATAGCCTCCACTCCAGGTTGCTCACAGAGTCATCTGGAAGGGAGGGATCATTGCTTGAAATTTGGTAGTGGGTGGAAGAGCAGGACCAGCCTGCCTGGTGCATGGTCCTTTGAGCCTTTATTCGGTGACTGAGGGCTACTCCTCCTGGGTGGAATGAACAAGTTACCCTGTTGTGATGAAAACAAAGCAGGAAGAAATCATTTCATGTTCCCACTGCCACCCCTGCTAGCCACAGAACGCTGAGAGGAGGGGCAGGAAGGGAAGGCAGAGTCATAGAGCTGCCAGGACCCTTCCTCAGTTTCAAGTCCTGGCTTTGGTTTTGGTACAGTCTATATTGCCTTTTGTTGGGGAACACTCCTAAGCCACTACCAGTTGGAGGAAGTAAAACAAGGTTAGAGTGATATGAGATCTGGATTTGGTGATCTGTCCCCACTGGAATGAATCTCAGAATACAATGGAAGCAGTGTAGTTGTACATGTTTACAAGGACTGGCAAATCGTAACCCAAGTGCATAGTATTGCTTAAGGGATAGAGACTTATAATTAATGGGTCATTTGGTTTTAAAGTGGTGATTCACACTGCTGTGGAATTGTAATGATTAAATTCCCATGGCTTAAGGAAGCAACACTGAATTTAGACTACGTTTCTCAAAATTAGTGTTTGGCCACCCAACAGGCTGTTCGTCTAATTGCTCTTCAGAAGAGCATTGAAAGAGAAAGGTTTGCCTGCAGAAATATCCTGCAATTAGGTTCCCTTCATTTGGGACTCCCAGTACTATTTCTTTTTTTCTATTGTAGGGGGAAACTTTTTGAAATTTTAGCCTTTCATAGCAGGACTGTCTCCAAAAGGAGCAGACTTAAGTGTTCTCTGCCAGGGAAATGTCAAATTCTCTTTTGTTCCATATGACATCATGACTTCTGTGCTCCATTTAGACTCTGCATGATCCCAAGAGCAGGTGTGTGTGTAAAAATATTTAATCTATGAGAGTCTAAGAGCACATTGTTTTAGAATACCACACAGCCAAGGCCTTACTAGTGTTTTGTCCTAATAGCAGTTGTATGGGTCTGTTCCTGACTGTGAGCCCACTGTGTTAGGCACTCTGCAAACACTGGAAAAAATGGCCTCCACTTTTAAAACACAGTAAACTAAATACAGACAGTGATGGTATAGAGGACAGAGGTGCAGATAATATGGCCTAGGCAGGTCAGTGTCAAAGCTTGGAATGAGCTGCTTTCTTAAGTGTAGGTTTTTTCTCTCAGCCATGAGTTGCACCACAAAATACATCCCTAACTGCCAGCTTTTATCATCTGTTTGGCATGAGCATATTGCAAAACTGCCAGGGAGAGCCTGGCAGGACTTAGCACCAAGTTGTGCTTACTTGTCACTCCATCAAGTGTTCCCTCCTTGCCCCCTGCCTGATTTCAGATGCTGAACGAAGGAAAGTTTCAAGATTTAGTAAAAAAGATCCAGTCTCTATTTATCAGCCATTTACCAGCTACGATACCTGAATCTCTGTGATGAGGTTTGATGTAGGATGGTGGGTGCAGCGCCTCCTGTCAGAACAATTCAGAGAAGCAGCTGATAGCACCAGCTTGAGTTGGGATTTGTGGAGGTGAGCAGCACCAACATGCTCAGGGTGCTTCACAGGGACACCTGTTACAGCTGGGGACAGGGTTCAGTCTTGTCTGTGTGTCAGTCACATCCAACACAAAGCCATATCACCCATGTGGAGGCAGGGGGTCCAGGGCAGCCATGAGGTTTGCAATCAAAGTAGGCACTGTCTGGCAGGCAGGACTATATTTGCCTTTGCCATAACTGTGTCACACTTGCTGGAACTCAGTTAAGATCAGTAACATTCTGTTTTAGAGGATGAGGTTCATTTGCTGTAGTCGTTTTTATTTTCTTTTGTTTTGGGTGTTTCAGACTGTTTCCTTCTGTTGCATCTTCCATGCTGCAACTGCTGCTCTCATTCTCTGGCCCTTTGATTTTAAATTCCTCAGAAATGAAAAATGAGTTCCAGAAAGGCAGGCAGAGAAACTCTGCTAAAAATTCCCATGAGTTCAAGCAGGTGAAAGGGAAAGTAGTCTTAAATTAACACAACATTACAATCATTTCAACCCATTGGCAATCAAGGGCAAGCACCATTTTTTTAACTATTGATTCTCAATAAGTGTATTCAATTAAGCCTACCTAGAATGTTCATACTCATCCTATAGCTGACTAATTGCTGGGCTTGGGGAGTTATTAGTTGTGTCAAGGATCAGTTCAAGCTATCATTTTTATAGGTGCTCAGAATTACTAATTCCTGCTGACATATTCTGCAATAATAGCATTGTAGCTTGTTGTTTCTGAACAAAATACCATTTCATTAAAAAAAAAAAGTGATCATTTAAAACACAGAGCAGTTTTATTCTGCAGAAATGTTTAAAAAAAAAAAAAAAAGAAAAAAAAAAGAAAAATTGAACCTTTAGAACAAAATTTTTCTGTTGTTGTTGCCATCTTGTGACCCTGCCTAGATTATTTTGATGTATTTGGTGCAACCAAACATGGTAGTCCGTAGTAAACACAATGTTCTCTTCCTGAAGGAGCATTATGTCTCCATAACAATGAGCACAGCTCAATAGAATTTAACTGTTGAGCTCATCATCAGCTCCCTGAAGAGAGAAAACAGGAGTTTGCCTCTTTTTTCCACATCTGTACACTTTATTTAATGTCTTGTGCAGTGTCCAGATTTTTACCTTCCTTCTCTCCTCTCCACTGACTGGCATTATATACTCTATATACCTCTTAGTACCACAGAGAAAGTGTTCTTGAGTCAAAGTATTCTTGAGTGAAAATTCTCCCAGGCATGAGCTAAATCCAAGCTTCTTTAACCATCTCAGTTATCAATTAGGTCCTTGGTGATCTGATTCAGTAACACATAAACTGGAAATATCTACTACATAAACAACAAAACTGAGATCTGAAACATGTCAAAAGAGAGCAAAGATAGGTTTTTCCATCATTCAAGAGATGATGGGACAAATGGTAAAACAATACATGATAGCTAATCTGCAAACCAGCAAGGCATCTCATCTTCCATGACCCAGATTGTACTTGCTTCTTTTACCTCTGTTCTGCTGATCATACCAGTAACACCTTGCTGAACTGAGTAACAGCCAAGTCAGGAATTAAATCCCAGACTTTATGAGGCAGAGGGTATATTTTGGGAGGTATGACTTCAGCAGAGGTGAAAAGAATTCTTTCAAGTTATTTGAGGGAAGGTGAGGTGGATTTTCTGGCTGGTAAGGGCAGCTGACATTACCCCAAAAGGTCTGCTAAAGGGAATGGAAAGGATTGTGATGTGAGTTAATAGTGCCCTGTGTACTGGTTGGGAAAAGTCAGAAAAGGACAAAAGGAAGCTATAAACAGAGATGGTGAAGTGGAGGAAATCTGAACAAATTCCAACAGAATTTTCATAAATGAACAGCCCACATATTAGTATCTTCACATGAGGGCATCACCTAATTCCTCTCTGTAATGTTTGTGACATGCCCTTTTTGTAATATCACACAACACACCCTATCTCGTTGCCTTTTGGCATAGTCTCACATTATCTCGTTTTTGACAAGCAGCAGAGCTGAGGAAAGACCATACAGACTCTTCCATATTGACCTCTTCCTGCAGCTCTTTCCATGCCATGTAGGGGAAGTTCCCTAGTTCATCAGTGCTGGTTGTGATGTTTTCTCTTCCACTGCCCATGGGATATCTGGGTTCAAGCAGCAGAAGCAGAGAGTTTGGGAGGAGGATATCTGCAGCCAGGACAATGACTTTGGGTGGCTGTCTGTAGTTCTCAGCACAGCAAGAAATACTAACTGGCTCGAGCATGACCTGAGTAACTCTGATGGAAAAGCAGCTGCAGTGTATAAATTATGTAATGGACAGGGCTTAGTTTCTGTGATAAATGTGAAACAAAGGCACTAGCTGCAGGTCTGAGCCAAGGTCAGACTGGGGCAGTACATAGAGCACAAATAGGAGGATCTGCTGATATCAGACAGACCATTACTGTGTTTGAGTGTAAAGAGCACAGCTACAGTTTCTGAGAAACCCAAGAGATATGGCAGTTGAATCCCCCCAAGTCCTCAGATCACATTAAACTTAGCATCTAACTACCTTAGACTGCTTTTACAACCCCAGCCCTAAGTATTCTTGAGCTAATGATCATTAAGAAACATTATTAATTTCTAGACTAATTTCTACTTCATACACTTTGTTACCTCATTAAAGGCTGTACAGTTACCTGGGGATGATAATGGCATAATTTTAGCACCATCCTTAAATCTTCATCTTTGTAAAAGTTTTGTATTTTCACGTTTGCAAAAATCCACAGCAACAGCAATTTTGCATCAGGTGATACAATTCTTAAGGGCTGCTTGAATATTCAATGACTTTTTGTTCCAGTTCTCATGTAATCCATTCTTACTAAAAACTTAAATAGGGCACTCAGGGGCACCTGAAACTTCCCTTGTCTGGGCAGATTTTGCAGTGACTCAGGGTCTATGAGTATTTCAGGCTGCAGCTCAATATTTACTGCAAATACCAGAAGTAGGGATGGATTTGCTGTAGGGTTTTATAGGCAAATTGCAGCTGACTCAGGACAGCTTCAGGAGCTGGGGAGTGAACAGTGATGGACCATGCTTGCACCTTAGTAACCCTTGCTCACTCTGTGGAAAAAGGGAGGTGAAATCCCAGCTTACTCCTGTGTCTTTTCCAAAGACTGTCTGAAACCTTGGCATCAGACCACTTCATACTACAGTCAAAAGTCTTCCCTGAGACCACAAGCCATTTCATGTTACTTACTCAAAATGGAAAATTTCTACAAATTACAAATGTTATTCTTATGTACACATAGATATGCATGTTGTATATGTTTGTACCAATGAATATTCAACGACGCACTTAAGTACTCTTTGTAACCAAACATCAACGTGAATTCAGATTTGCTGCCAAATCCTTACAAGACTTTGACAGCATTTTGGAATCTGCCATATAATGTGCATCATTTTAGAATGTGCATTTATCATCTGTGATGCAGATACATAAATGAAATAGTGCTTTTTAACACCTGGTTATTATAAATAACTCATCTATATCTTTGGAGTGCTTTTCATCCAGAAGCCTCAAAGCACTTTGAAAAGAGGAAATACTGTCACTTTCTTGCCACAGATCTGGAAACTAAACTATGGAGGAACTCAGTGACTTGTCAAGGGCATCAGACAAAGGTGGACAAAGAATGAAAAAAGGGCACCTGCTCTGCCCAAACACCAGCTCAGTCTCTGGGTCACTCTCCTGGACCCTGGTTCACCCTATGATTCACTTGCTGTGCTCTCCTTACACCCTGTATTGGGTTGGTCAAAATTCCTAATAAAAAATAATTTTGCCAGGCTTACACATTCTAAAGGGACAAAAACTACTCAAATTTGCACAGATTGACAAAATGTCAACCTCTTTAATTACTCTGAATACTAATAGGAGAGCATCTACACTTATCAGCACCATACATCAAATAGGTCTTTGTTCCTTAAGTAGCAGGAAGGGTTTAAGCCTACAGTTGTAGATAACTGAAAGAAACAACTTGTTGTATTTATGCTTACTGAATTCCCTCTACCTCCTTTTTGCACTCAAAGGGGTAAAAACTCAGAGGCATTCCTATAAACACTTAGGCATAGGTTCTTTCAGTCTGCTCTGCTCAACAGCAACTAAAACGTTCACCCCTCAAAATTAATTTTTCTAGTAGCTCCCTAATTCCCTTTGGCACATGAAAAATTGACACGTTGGCATGATTCATCATGAGCTAGTGGCATTTGTCGTTGAGACCAAGAGAAACTATTGCAACAGAGTTTGCATTATTATAAGCAGCATCTGAGTAATCCAAATCAGCCAGCTGGGCACTTTCAGAGGTCTCCCCTTATCGGTTGACTTCATGCTGCCACTGGGCAGTAACAAAGAGCCAAAAGTATATGTGGCCCAAGGAAAGGCACAAACAATATAAAACCATGGCAAGAAATCAGGCAAATGCAAGCTGTTCCCTCCTGATAACCCTGGAGGTTGAAAAATATTACACTTAATTAAATGAAAAATAAGACAAATTTTGTGTGTGTAGTTTGCCTTTGTGAAAGGTCACAATGTTTTGAAAGTTCGTAGCTTTTGACTGGGAACAGCTCAAGCCTTGGCCAGCTGTACCAAGGCAGAACAGCACTTACTGGCTGTTCAAGCAGAAACAAACCTCTGCCAAGTACAAACTATCAGCTGTAAAATAGAGGTGCTTTGCATTACAAATAATTGTAGTTGGAAAAGGTGCTGTTGAGGAAATAGTGAGGGTTTTTTTCCTGTAGATCATCTTCTATGAGCAAATTATCTATTGATCCAAAAACCTTAGCAATGAAAAACCACTTAGGTATTTTTCTCTCTTTGGCACTTTTTTTTTGTAGCTGTTCTTAAGCCACCCACAGATTTACACAGAATCACACATTCTGTTTACTTGGCACTGCTGCAAAGTTTTTCCAGGTACCACAATTCCCTGAAAGTGTTATTCAATTTGTAGGGTCCTATTCCCACAACTAATTGTGTTGGAATTGGCTACAAAATATGCAGACTCTGATAAGCATCTGCTGAGGATTATATTCAGTGACATTCTCTGATTCATCCTATAGATCCTCAGCTCTGTCTCTTATCTGGATCTCAAATTCCTTCCTAAGCTATGATCATATGAGTTTTCTTACATCTTTACACTGGCTCACTATTTTTATGGGACTTCTAGTCCTCACAGTCCTTCAAATTCCTCAAATCCTCTCTTTTCTTTTTTTTTTTTTTCCTATTATAATTGCCAGTACTTTTACATCCCTTTGAGAGGTTATAAACCTTTACTGAAGTCTTTTCTTCCATTTGCAAATTAGGGAAAATATCTTAAGTTGTTCCCCATGGGAAGCTCAAAGCTGACCTCAGTACAGAGAAGGTGGTGAAGATGAGTCTGCAGTAATTTGGCTGCCTCTTTTCCAAAGCCATCAATACACAAATTGCTTCTTACCATGATCATCCCATAGACTTCATTGGATTGTTCCACATTTACAGGACCAATTTGTTGAGCTGTGCCAGACAGTCAGAGAAAACTACTCTAGTCACAGCCCACCCCTACCCACAGGACAGGAAAACTTCATCACACTGGCATTGTGCAAGTAAGAGGAGAGAACCACACTGACTGAAACTCTGCCTTCACCTTGAGAGAACAGGCACACCTCATTACTGCACTTCCCCACTGTGTGTACCTGCTATATCTCATAACCACACAGCTTCAGACATAGATCTCCTGGCTTCTCGTACATTTTCCACAATGTCTAACTTGGTGATAAATTTGCTTGCCAGCCAGGAAGGAACAGATTAATTAGTGAAAAATGTGGATTCAGACTTCAAAGATGCTCTTGGGTTTAAATAAGTACTAGTCTCTATGTTTCTAAATTGGGCAGAATTCTTTTTTTTTTCATGGGGAAATTTGAAATCGGGCAGTTCTGCTGCCAGCCTTACTATTTTAAGGCCCTCAGGAGTCAAAGTATTTAAGGAATCCCTAATTTTGATCAAAGTTACAAAAAATATTTGCTGAAGTACTGTGTTTCAGATTTAATCTTCTGTAATTCACAGACTTGTAGGTAAAATATATTTTCTGCAGTTCTATGCAGTTTTCTCAGTTCTATTTGGATGTTTCTGGTAGCTGGCCCAGGTGGCAATAGGACAACAGAAGCTGATAAATCAGAAATTTCAATCACTGCTCAAATGAGGAAAGCTTTAGCAGAAGTGTGAATTTGAGCAGTAAGAATGGCTTTTTTATTTCCTCTGGATTCCAGCAGCAGTTTGCATTCTTAGCAGTGAAACACCAGCCATGTTTCAAAAAGTCGCTATGCTGCACTGCAAAATGTGAAAAGAGGTGTCTGTCAAACATGCTTAGGCCCAAAATGGAACAGAGATTAAAAATACAACTCATCACTCCAGTGGTGGGAATTTCAAACACTCCTAGGGGTAAAATCTTTGCCTTATAGAAAAGATCTGAAAACTCATCTCCCATTAGTATCTCTGCAACATCAGTCAGCAAACCTCAACTATGCCCTCTGGATAGAGTAAAGGAATTGGTAAGTCTTTTACAGAAGAAAATTATGTGTTTCAAGAAATATCTGATATAAAACAAGGCAGGGTAGACTGAGAGTTCTAACAAAATCCATGATACTAAGGAACAGGTTTTGTTTTGTCCCTGAATTGTGTTCTCAAAATCAGCCTTGAGGGTTTCCTTTCTTCTAAAAGAGCCAAGTCAGGCTGGAGATCTCCTGACATTATCCCAGGAAGGGATCACATTCTCAAAAGAGATTGACAAATAATTATTCCAGTGGCAGAGAACTGCAAATCCCTCACCCCAGTTTGTCCTCCTTCCTCCATTAGAGCAACCCAGCCTCTAGGTTGCAAACTCGTCAACCAGTCTCAGAGCTGCAGTGTAACCTGAGCCCAGGGGACGTCTGGCCTTTCACAGCACCAAACACCAAAAATATTTTGATCACTGTGCACCATGCTTTAAAAAGGCTGAGGAAAAGAAGGAAACATCCTTCCTACAAAGTGTCAGCCTCTGACAGAGGGGCTAAGTAGACAAGGGGAGACAGCAAACTCTTGAACCACTAAGGTGGAGTGTGACAAGGACTGTAAATCAGAGATTATGCATGCTCTAAAAGAGAATGTGAGGTTTCTTGATTCAGAAGAATGTTCCTAGACTTATCAAGACCCAGACTCTGTTTGGGAACAGACAGTGGCATGATCTTTTATTCTACAGCGTGCTTGGAAAGGGTGCTGCTCCTGGGAGCTGGAGATGAGTACTGTTTTCCTCTGTTAAAAACCGCAAGTCATTCTCTTGCTGTAAGTGCCCACCATTGATCCTCAAGTGTGATCTCCAGTGAGGTGACAGAACACCAGAAGCCCCATCGCTGTGCTAAATGTTCCCCTATACAGATCCATGCCCAATGCATCAACCTCTGGAGCACCAGCATGTCTCCATGTGCTTCTGTATCTATTTCTGGAGCCCAGATCTGAATGTGGCCCTTTGTACCTTAGCTATCAGTTTGCTGACAAGATAAGAATATTTTTATTCTGTGCCTTGTTTATTTAAATGTCAGCCCTTTAAATCAGAAACATTCCTCGCTGTGGACATAAATCTGATAGAGCATCAAGGGGAATGTGAGAATTGGAATTCTAAGCACAGTTAAAATGGCACTAAAACTCCACATCCTGTGTACAAATGCATTCTTAATTGGTATTGTTAGAATACAATCTTCTATGAACTTCTTCTATATTGCTACAGATTAGTTAAAGTATAAAAATCTCTTGGTTGTTTAAATGACATGACTAGGAAGAAGATTTCTCTCACTAAGAATGGAGACAATTTAGAATATGGAGCAGAATGGAATAAGATGAATATTCAGAAACTCATGGAGTCAACTTCTCGCATGCAGATTAAATCATAAAAAAATGCCACTGCCTGCAGAATCAACTCTGGTCATAACTGCCCTATTTATAATGGGATATTAAGCTTTAGTTATGTTACTGTCTTAGGCTACATAAACCACCAGGAAAGGAGAAGATAAATAAGGTTTTTGTAGATTACTTAATTGTAGCAAACAGGAAGCTGCACTAATCACAGTTTTGCTTTGCAAGGAAATTCCATGGTTGAGAGGTGGTGGAATGGATTCAGGAGGGAAGCAGGACTAGCATTAATCAGGATGGGGTACAGCCTTGGTAACTCTCAGACCTCTTCTGAAACAGGTAGGTCACATGGTGTGAGATGCTATAGCTCCACTGAAGTAAACTGCTTGTCACCACCTGGAGATTTGGGTCCTGTTAGGACTGGGAAGGATAGATAACAGGTCATGTTCTTTGTCAAATGGACTAAAGCCTTTCAAAGTTTGTGCTTCTCAGGGCTATCTGCTTCCCTTAAGAGGGACAAATGTACATGAGTTTGAGCAGGTGAGATGGATATATGACCTTAAAAAGCTGATCCAGAGGCTGACTCTTCCCAAAGTCAAGAACATTTCTGGCTTGAGTGTGCTTTTCAACAGATAACTGTAAAGTAGCATGTTCATACCAAATGTCTTGCACTAACACTTCCTAGCCTGTAGTGACCTATTGGAGACATGAGTAGGTACTATCACCTAGGAGTTGCTCAAAGCATGACACCCTCAAACTTCATCCATATAGGCACAGCCACAGAAGGACTTGTCAGTGGGTCTTGTAGTCCCACTGCATGAGCAAAGTCGTTTCTGTGTGCTGCCTAAGAATTTAATAATTTGGCCAACAGCCATGATGCCAGTTAGCAAAAACTCACTTGCTTCATTAAAAGAATTGTAAGCAATTGATGGTTTGCTTTTGCTTTCTGATGCTATGAACAGTCTTGTCATGGCTTTTATGGCTTTCAGAAAGTGTAGCTCTCTCTTACTCGCTGCAGAAATTGGGAATCCTATTATCCCGTATACAGATGTGGGCTATGCATTACCCCAGGCAGTAAAGTACATCCAAACTACAGCAAAAGCTGGGTCAGTCAAGTAGTAAGACCACTTTCAGATCCACCACATATGCTTGCTGCAGAACACTGGAAAGGTATCTTCTTTTCCCACTCTTTTCAAGCATGTCTTCTGTCTTTGGGCTGTGAAAGAATTTAATTTTTCTCTTCTTCCTTTCCCAGAGAAGCCTGTGAGATTAGAGTTCCCCACAACCCCATTTGGGTGAAATGTGTTGCCTCTCTCCCACCACCTTGACCTTCCAATTTTATTCTTCATATTGATCATAGACTGTATTCTGAAAGCTGATTACAGGAAAATAACTGAAGTCAGACTGAGACCAGGTCTACTCACAGCATAATACATAATAATCTTGCTCATGGCAAATGCTTTTCTTTTAGAAAGAGACTCAAAAGTTGTGACGCCTGAGCCTGGCTGGGCATCTTCTCCCTGAAATCCTTGGCCTCTCTCTCAGAACTGTTCTTTGGGTGTACAAAGAGAAAGATATTTCCATCCAATAACGTTCCTGCATTAGTAACAGGATTACTAGAAATGCCTTTTTTCTTTTTAATATCCTTCCACTTTCAAAGCTGAGGAGTCTTGCGACAAATTAATGTATTTGACTACAGGTTCTACACAGGCATATAAACCCTAGATAAGCTAAAACTGTTTTTTAAAATTGATTTTTTTTTCCTCAGGCAATATTGTTATGTCCACCTTATAATCTTTAATTGGATGTCAGAGTTAGCATATTGATAATTTGGCTCACTATGCATTTAATTCTGTTTTGACTGCTGATAATGCAATTATGCCATTTTACATAGGGAAAGACAGGCTGAGGAAGCTGGAGTCATTTGATGCTAAAATACATCATACATTAAGACATATCATTATTACAATGACATACTTACAGTGGTCCAACCAACCTGCTGACCCAGGTCTGTAAAATACAGTGTAATGATGGAGGAAACAGCAAGACTTTGGATGTTAATTGAATCCTTCAAAAAGGGCCCATCTGTAGTGACAAAAATGGAAGAGGAGATAGCATGTACAACAGGTGTCCTCTAAGAGGCTCAGCATAATGCATAGCCTGCCCTGATAATGGCTCAGGTGTCAGCCCAGCTTGTATTATGATTTATTTTGGTGACTTGGTACTTATTCTTCAGGTTAGCAACTTAGAGCACTATTAAGAGAATCTCATCTCATTTTAACAAAAGCATCAGGTTGACATGACACTGGGCAGCAATGTGTAGCAATTGTACGATGCTATCTCTGTTAATCTAACCCATTAGAGACATACCGAGCAATCACAGAGACAGCTCCACAGAGCACTCTTTATTCTGTCTTGCAAGACTAATAGCAAAGTCGATGTAATGCAGCATCTCCCTCACTGACATATTTTGCTAAAGCATTTGCATTCTTGTGTTTTTTCACAATAGGTGGCACCTCATGATGAATGCAACTTTGTGGGCAATGGCCCACAATCCAAGATTCCTTTGTAAGCTCTGACCTATGCAGACTAGGTATATCTGAACATTACATTCCTCTTCACAGTATTCTGAGGCATCTGCTTCCAGTCCTAATAGACCTAGTGTGTATAGACAAAGAGATAAAATGGCACTATATGGTTCTCTTGTTTTTTACTAATACAGGCAGTGAGCTGCATCTTGAGAAATTCCAACAGCTACTGGCATGGGATGTTGCTATGGCTGCAACACCTCTTTGCTCTCTACTGCTTTATGTATCATGTCTCCCTTTCAATGCATTTGTTGGTCACTTACATCAACAAGGATGCTAAATTCCACCAGGTGCTGAGCCCTCATTTTCTACAGCTTTGCAGTTCTACATGTCCACAGACCAAACATCACACAGCCTGTGGCAGCTTTATCTCCTACTGCCATGTCCACCAAGGACTCCTGCACTGGCACAAAAAAAGAAACTCCCTCCTGCAGTCAGCTGCATCTTCTGATGAGGTTGTGAGCAAGTATTAAAACAAATGTAGTGAGTGAGGGAAGTGAGCAAATGGGTTTAAAACTGCTTTGCCCTCATAATTTGATCATGTACTGTATTCTGAAACATTTCTATTTAGTGGATATGAAAACTGTTATATTCCTTTAATAATGAGGAGACTAACAAGTTAATAATTGATATCAGTTACTGAAAATGTGCTAACAGTTTACCCAAAACACATACAGAGAGAGCAGTGCTGTTAGGAGAATCTGCCAGAGGATTAGTAAAACATTAGGTGACTGTATTCAACCATATGAATACTCACTGCGTTCTAGTTGAAGGCCAACACGGGAAGGGTACCACTGGGGACCTGTTCCAAGCACAAAGCATGGCTGTTAATTTCATGGTGGAGGATCTAAATTTCTGTTAGTACTTTTTTTCTAGCTGATAGCTACAAAAGTAAGATGGAGGGAAAAAAAAAACACCTCTCTTTTGGTCTTAGCTGTACAAGGAGAATACAAGAAAGCTGGTAGGAGCACACAATACATATATTAGAGCATAAATCTCTTCTCTTTTCTTGAGTGTTGGAAGGGTCAATCTCAATGCTGAACACCATCAGCCCATGAAAAATGGACCTGTGCATGCACCACTTGGAAGTGTAAAGAGGATCCTATTTATTACTATATTTGCTAAAACTAAGTACTTAATGTGTTGGTCTAGCCCCTTCTTCTAAGATGATGCTTGTGTTATGGTTTGGTCCAAAACTGTTGATGTTTCCCAGTCAGGAATATAAAACCTGACTAGGGATATGCAGCTTGCATTAGTTCTTAATCACAGATTAATCAGGGAAATAGAGACACAAAAAGTAGAGGCACATGGTTAGCTAATATAGGGTTGCTTGTGACTTCCATGATACCCTCAGCTTAAGGATGTTTCCTACAAGTAGCTTTTTAAATGCTCTTAAGGTCATTCCTAAATGCACAATAACAGCTGGTAGTTGTTGTCGGATGCCCTTTGATGATTTTGGACAGAGACCTGTGAGTTTGGTCAAACTGGTACATGTCTCCAGCTGTATGTTTCTCTCCACGTCAGAGTAAGTGGGTAATTGCCACAGACAGACTGCAGAGAGGATTGTGGCAGTTCAAATTGTTAACTCGGCTACCTCCTCGTAGTGCCTGTATGCAGGAGGCTGTGCCTCTACAGCTGTGCTGCTGAATGGACTATATAAACACTCTTCCTTTGCATCACAAAGAGACATAACTTTGCTTAACACTACACACACTTCCGTTTGCTGTTGAAGCATTTTAGTGCTGATCTGGCACATTTCTGGGCTGATCTGAGGCAGTGTAGGGAGACCTTACAGCCTGTGGTGTTGACTGAGATTTGGGGGCAACCAGACTGTGAGAGGAAAGCAGGGAAACTGCTGCAGCATCACCACCCACAGCCATTTCTGCCACATTTGCCTTTATTTCCTCTGACACACCTGCTGACAGTTGATAGCCTGAAGAAATCACAGAATGATGGAAAATTCTGAGTTGGAAGGGACTCACAACTTTTAAGTCAATGGCCTGTATTGGGACCAAACCTGCAACGTTGGTGTAATTAGATTTGCTTTTTCTTTTCATTTCAAATTCTGGGTGAAATTGGTCAAATATAGCCATGGTTTTCTTCAGATCTATCTTACAATTCTTAGTGGTCCTGTATTTAAGATATCAATGTTTCCACACCTTTAACAAATGAGAAAAAATGTTCACAATGACTGTGATCAAATATGGGAACAGTTTCCCTGAGAATCCATGGAATCTACATTCCTGGAGATAGTCAGGCCTAAGCTGGGGATGACCTTGAGCAATCTTACAGGACTTGAAAGTTGGCCTTGCTCTGAGCTGGAGCTTGGACCAGAGAATCTCTGGAGGTTGCTTCTACCTTAAACTATATCAGGATGATCAGGATAGTTGGAGAGCTTGTTCACTCACCAGCTGGAGAGGAAGAGGAGCTGTACACAGTGTGCGCTGTGCAGTGACACCCAGCATACTCTCATTTCAAAAGCATTTGGTCTGACTTTTGTAGGCAAGAACTGGCGTTAGATGAACCCATGAACCAGGGCTAATAGCAGGAGGTGAAATATCCATCAAGTACGTTGCAAATATTTTTTGAAGGTACCACAACCATGACCATTAAAGATAACAAAGGGAAGATAGAGAAGGAGCAGCTGTCTGACTTGTCAAGGAAGATATGATTTGCTCCAGGACAGCAGATATCAATAGTTATTTGGGAGCCTGAAATGCAATGTATTTGAGTTAAATTGGAATCTTCCCCCCTTCATATTACAGTATGTTTCAATAAAAGTCAATTTACCTGATCCTGTGGCAATGCATTTTTAGGTATGGCTCATAATCTTCACAAGGGCAAAGAGAGGTTGTACGTTTAAAATGCCGTCCCACATATCCAGTCCTTTAGCCTCAATACACCATTATGTTCAAACGCACTCAAAGATTTAGACAGATAGAAGTGTGCCTTTGTTGCTGCTTTGTCTGCAGTGACCTTGTTATCACACCAGTGTCTCTCTCTGGTTTTCAGACCATGCTTGGGGTGCTGTTTGTATTTTGCTGGAGTGACCTGGAATTATCTGTTCCTCCCCATCTCTTACTATTGGGAGTAGGGGCGGGGGGCACTAGCTAATGTCAAGTGGAAATGCTAAACGGAGTGGGACACAAAATCAAAATACATTTGTGTGTTGGTTTGAGTCTGAACACAGAAGTTTCCTGCTTTTGGTCTTTACTGGCAGCAGACTAGCAAGGCTGTTCCCAAGTCTTAGCTGCCCAGTGTACTGCAAAAAACAGTATGGCGTTCTAGGGAGATGTGTTATCCCCACAGAGTCTGCTCTCTCAGCTTGATAAGACTCATTTCAGAGATAGGGAACCCCAAACATTCCTAGGCATCCTGTGCACCACTTGATAGCAGTCAGCCAAAAGGGCCCCTGGCCTCACTTGTCACCATTTACTTGCCTTCCTCCCATGACTACTTTCCACAGGCATCCTCCATAGATATCATTAGGACAGCTCTGGATTTCTACTTGGCAATGTGGGAAGCCATTCCAATACAGCCTGACCCTGGCAGACACATCCTCATCTCACTCCTATAGGAGAAAAGCTCTCTTTAAATAGTGAAGAGAAGCCAAACAGAGTGACTAATTATCACTTGTATTCATTCTCGCTACTGCCTGTCAGAATAAAGGGTTGATGGCTCTCTTGGATGTCTAGAGCCAGTGCTGTCTGACAGATTAGCTTCACCTGCCATCAGCAGGAGTTTGGAAGTGCGTGTGGAGAGTGCATGCTCCCAGACAGAGTAAACAAGCACCTACTGAAGGCAGAGACACAACTGCAGCTGTGCACAGCACTTGAAGGCCTCTCTGCACTCCCACACCTGGCAAAGCTCCCTTTGCTTCCAGTTTAAAGTTGAAGGGTTTCTCTTTTACACGGCTGGTTTGGGGTTTTTTAGTAGGGTTTAATTCCCATTTTTTTCTTATTAACATTTTCCACTGTTGCCTCCCCAGAGGCGAATGGCAATCCAAGACAACGGGTGACTGAAGTTTGTCTTGTAATTCCTGTTGTATCTAAGATCAGGCTTGTATAACTAATTACTTTCTGACATTGGGGTAGGGCATCAGAGCTCAGCTACATGGTACTTGGTAAGTCACAGTCTCTGTAGATTCCTTGTGCCTAACAGAGCTGTTCAACTCCCTTATGCAGGGTTACAGGTTTGAATATGCATGTCACACTTGGAAAAAGCTGTAAAAGTAACATTTCAGCTCACTTACATCCCAGTCTGGTTTTGACTTGGAAAAGCAGTTACAGACTCTGCAGAAAGTAAGAATGGCCATGATGGTTCAAATCACAGGTCTATTTAGCCAATATTACATCCTCTACTATTTAGCCAATATTGTAGTTCTTCCACATTTCTTAGATTTCTAGCATTTATGTTAAATAGCTTTGATTCCTCTCTTTGAAGCATCTTTGGACAGCTATTGAAATGTTTTCCTGGTTTTCCATTCTCTGTTTGATTATTTCTACTCTCCTGACTTATCCTTCTCTTGAAGGATGTTTGCCTCAGTCTTTAATATGATCACACCCCAACTGCATGCACATATGGCACCTGAAGGTTTTGCCATTCCTCAGCTGAAAGGTTATGCACAAACTCCTTGAATTTAAGTGACATCAACTTTACTCTCCTCACCAACCACCCTGAGCTAGTTGAAGATGTCCCTGCCCATGCTGGGGGGCGGGGCTGGACTAGATGACCTTCAATAATCTATTTTAACCCAAACTGTTCTACAGTTCTATGATTAATTCTGTTATGACTCTGACAGAGTTTATTCCATGAATAGAGGCTTCCATTAGTCTGGAAGTGTAAGCAGTTGATGACAAATCTTTTACCATATTGTCTGTCAAAATTTGTTCCAACTTTATGAAAAAAAAAATCCATACATTTATTTAAATAAAAAAAAACCACAGTTAAAATATTTTAATTCTATTACATTTAAAGAATCATAATTTTTCAACACGGGATGATATTTTCTTGGAAAATGAATTAATACTTACCTTCAATAATCTCTTTTTAAAAATGGATGTGAGGAAAAACACTTAATTTTGGATGGGTTATTTGTTTTACCAGTCCATATTTAAAACAGAAATTAAAATATAAGCAAACTGACAGGATACATAAAAACTGATAGCCAGTTTTAATTTTCCCGTAACCAACCCTGAAATTACCTTTTAATACTGGATATAAAAAACAGATGCAGTGCTATCAAACAACCATACAAATACTAACTAAAATGAAAGCCTCAGTTCCATGCGCAGTTGCCAATACCTCTATGCATAAATGCAAAGGAAACCAAGTTCTACTGATCCTGCTGCCCACATGATTTGTTTTTTCACTGCATGTATACTGGAATCTCAGTAAATTAATCAGCTGACAATCCTAGGAATTAGGGACAGTTAGAAGAGACCATATGCATGTTTGTAAAATTCAGCAACTATGAAATTTAACTACTTTCTACTACTTATGAAATTGAGGGAATCAGCCTAATTTTAATTAAGTTTTATAAGGAACCTTCTATAAAAAAAAATTAGCGCACTATCTGTTCTGCAGTAAATTACACAATCAGATGCCTGTTTGTCACAAAGTATTTATGGAGTTATGTGAACCTGTACGAGAACAAAGATGTAACATAAAGAAGATCTCTCTTGATGGTGAATTCAGTGTTCCTTAGAATGCGGACCTGCAAAAACTATTCCACTGGGGAGCTAGGAGTCTGAGAAATGCAAAACAGAACTGACAGACACAATTTGGAGATAATTAGCAGATTGACTTTCCATGATCAGCTAATTTTATTACCAGTTAAATTGTTTGCTTCTCATTGTATTTCACCGCCCATGCATCTCTAATAACAAATAGCCTTAATAATTACAAGCAATACCTGCTGTGATATGAATAGGATGATATGAACAACAAAATTACTATAATCAATCATCAGCAGCATGTTGTTTAAATTTGCAGAAATAGAGGAAATTCCAAGGAACCACTGCGGCGGCAATCTCCCTTATCTGATCACAAAGTGTTACACATGAGCTGAGAAATGTAACAGCACTTGCTTCTGTGCACTGAGCTCGGCTGAAATGCATCCCACCACCTTAACCAGATGGCACATTTGATATCTATGTAGCAATACGAAAAGATTGCTGGAAAGATTCACATATTAGTATGTATGGGGATGGTGGGTTTGTGCATAATATATAGAGACAGATTATCTGAAAACTTGCTGAACTCTTTCCTTGACAAGTAAATGCTGAACAAATACAGCTGTTCCATGTCCGTGATCTTAGACATACAGTGGTCATAGTGTTGTTTCTCTTGGTTGCAGCCTACGTGTCTGAGTGCTCTCAGAAACACTTCTGAGGAAACAGGGATAGAGACATCACCATGCTAACAACTGCAGCCTTTGCTGGGCTGAAGTTTGCATACCCTTGCTTCACTGAGCTGACAGAAGGAAAGCAGGATGCTGAAATGACTTGAAGCTACTGCTTTCTGCTTTTATTCAGAAGAAAAGGCTGTGAGATTTATTGTGCTAACGCTGCACTTAAATGATTCCTGAGTGTGGTGGCAGAAAGCAAAGCACACCTAAGAAACCACAGTAAAACTAAGCTCGGCCATAAGATCAAGAAAGTACCTGAAGTGATTATTTACTGTGCTTGCCTCCACTGTAATAAATGACAGCTGCTGAGTACTGCAATCTGAACAACCATCCCACTTGAAGAATTGCAGCTCTCAACAGCAAGTCTGGGGCAAGCAGGGCCCTGGCATCTCTTCACATGGCCCCACTTGAAAGGCCCTCTTTGACTGCAGGCCATGAGATGTTTTGTTACTTTGACCTGCTAAATGCCAACACAGTCACCTGGGTCTATTTTTCAGGGCTAGTGCAGAGACCAGCCAGTGCTCATCTGTACTGGCCTGGCACTGTACTGAGCTCTTGAGCCCAGCTGGGTACCAGTTGTGTGCTGCTCCCACCTCTTAGTGTCTTTAGGGCAAAGGGCTAACCTTGGGAAGGCATTTGCTGGATCCAGGATCCTTCGGCTAGGCTGTGTAGTTTTGTAGAAGGACTTTTGAGAGTGTGTATCAGAACATATAAAGAGTGGCAGCAAGATCTTGAACTAGATCCATGTTATTTATGGGCAATCAGTGCAAAGAGCAGATCCAGTGTGTCTGGTTCAGTAAAATCTCAGCAGAGTAACTGAAATGGATGTTGTTTTTAATGACTCCATAGCCAGGGATAAATCCCTATTCTCTGTCAGCTTTTCTCTCTAAGTATTTTCTCTGATTTGTTTAATTTGTAAGCTTTCCCAGGAAGATCTCCGGCCATGTGTTTTACAAAGGCACCTTGAACTGTAGTTGCTATGGGGACACAAAAAAAGCACTTTCTTAATGGCTTGTGGAACTTGAAAAATGAGCTATTTGATCATAAGCATCCATTTCTTTCTTCTGGTTTTTGCAACACCTGAATTCATCTACCTACAGCCATCCTGCTGGCAGAGGAAGAGCAAGCAGTGAGCTGGCTGAACTGGTGTCTCCAGACATTGGCTAAGACCAGCAGGGCTAAGGACAGGGTCTGCCGTGGGGGCAGGACAACACACACTTCCCACTGATTAGTACACAAGTAAGCCCCAGCCTGACTAAACATCCAGCTAAATGCTTCTGTTCATTTGATTGTTCATATTGACCTTAAACACTTAAAATCTGCTACCGTCCATTTTTCCTACAAAAGTCATGTGACTGTCACCCTGGCACCGCCACTGAAACCCCACAGAACCTGATCCAGAAGGTGTCTCAGAGCATACCTAATGGCTTTGTAACACATTGCACACAATGCCTGCACCTGCTCCCTTTAAAAAAAAGGGTCAGAGTTTTGCTTTTCTTGCCCAGGATCTGGCACACAGATCCTGCCCTGTCCTGTGTTGGTTCCTGGGAGCAGATAAGTTGCTGTGACTGTGCCCAGATGTGAAACTCCAGCACTTTGAGAGACTGCACTGCACCTGGAGTTACAAATTTACCTGGTTGCATTTTTTGTTTAAAAATAAGCTTATGAATGCCTGAACTCCTTGAGGAACAGAACATTCCTCTCCCCCTATGCCTGCCTTTCCCACTGAAAAAAAAAACAACAAAAAAAAAAAAAAAAAAAAAAAAAAAAAACTCAGACTTCAGCTATATTCTGATCAGGCAATAATGGACAAATTTCTTAAGAGTCAGCATAGTTTTTCTTAATGAAGATTGATTCTTATTAGTGGTAAACAGAATATTATTTGTCATTTACAGGTCAATTTATGTCACTAGCAGATTAACCTTTCAATATTACTTCTGAAAAAGCCTGCAATTGAAAGCAACTGTGGAAATCCAGACAAGCAAAAAGCATGAGAAAATAAAAGCAAGCAAGCATTTAACATTTAGATGAATATTTCAGTATTTTTGATACATTGTTTTTCCTTTGCACTTGGAAAAAAAAAAAAAAGGAGAAAAGGGAAAAGCCAACTCTGTGCATTTCAATTTTCCATGTAGCCTGCTGCAGAAAGTATAATTAATTTTGATCTTTCTGTGTGAATTTGCATTTAAATTAATGTGTGTGGGCAAGGGAAGGGAAAGGGAATTAGTCCCACCTCTTATTTCATTAATAACAACCATAGAGCAGAACACAGAGAAACAAGAAAATAGTTACTCTGACAAGCCTGGAGCTTGAAGGAACTTTCCCACAGGGGACTGCCCTTCATCAGAGCAACGGGGTGGTGAGGAGGTACTGAAGGTGCAGTGCTACACAGGGCACAGCAGCTGGGGCATGGGGGGGCCAGTGGAGCAGAGTGACCCCCCACGGGGCAGTGTCACTGCAGGGCTGTTCCCCCTCACCTGGCCCTCAGCCCACCTTTGCTGCTCTTGTGACACACAGTCACAGCACTGCTGCTCACATGGTCACTGCAGCTGGGCTCTGCATAGTGGGTTTGGGGAGCCTTTCGACCCCTTTCCCAGGGAGGGTTGTGTCCCGTCATCCACGCACTAAAGCAGCACTGAGTATGTTTCTGTATTCACAGACGGTTGTGTTCAGGCTCCGAAATGCCAACCCCAATTAAAAGAGAGATAATTTATGCCAATTGAGGATCTGTATTCTGGTAGTTATCTTTGCCTTTGATTCTCCTGTCTCTAAAGTTTGGAAAGGGTAATGAAGATAATGGTTGAGGTATCCGGGGGATGTGAGAGCTCCAGCAGGATTCTCTTCCTAAATATTAACTCTATCAGTGAAACCTTCATAAAAAGGGCGACCCAAACATGGGAATCTGCACATTAAGAAACAAACATTTGCCAAACTAAATACGTGTTTCATGGACTAAAACTATCCTTTCTTCTCTATTTGCTTGTCCATATTCCACTGTGGCATTTTTTAAAATGCAGCTTAATATTTCGTGGCTTATGAAATGAGTTTCTCTCTATCTCAGTCCATAACAGCTTGAATATTTTACTGCTGTGGAGTAGTGAATCCAGTCAAGGTTTTCATAGGCAGCAAAGCAGAGCATCTGAACACAGGTATCTGTCCATCCTCAGGGTCTCAGAAAACATGAACAGTAAAATATAAGGGCCTGTTTTAAAATGTTTCTTTTAAAAACCTTTGTTCATGTTCATTCTGTGCCAGGTTCTGAGAGAACAAACAGTGCTGTGCCTTGCAGTGTTACAGATATGCTGTGTTTCAGGACACTGATAACACAGGTCATTGCTTCCTCACTTCGGAATGTTCTGTTGTGTGTGTACTGCCACAATCAGCACAGCTGCTGAGTACATTTAGGTAGCAGCTCTCCACAGAGCTACAAGACAGGCAGAGAGCAGAGAACTGGCAAGGTCACTGTTTCAGCACTGTGTTGTTTGCACGCTGCCTGGATGGGGTACAGTGACAACACACGTTACAGAAGGATTGGGGCTTTGATGATTTATGTTCCAGCATCAGAAAGTACATGGTGGTCCAACAATCACAGCTGATGGCTCAAAAGCTTATTTGTGCCTCCCCCTCAGATGTACTGGGCAAAGGAGAATCCTACCCTGGGCTCTAGCTATGTTTCTTTAAACATTAAAAGCATTCCATAGTCAATTAGCTATGAAAATATGCTAATTAAGTATACTTTTCTTTCAATATTTGACTATCCAGGGGATAGTATTCTCTCCAGCCACTGATCTAATCAGGATGTGTTCCCTCTTTGACCCCAAAAGCAATGTGGTTTCTGTATCTAATGACCACCCCAATGCCATCAACAATTAATTGAACACATTTGAACGGATACAATTTCTTCCTAAGTACAAATTAACTTCTTATAAATTCATTGGTTAATTCATCACACTGAAAATTAATCCCCACTAAGAACAGGGCTATACTGTAATTTCTTCAGGAGCAATGAGGAAAAGGCAGCGGAGTTCTGCCGTGTGCTGGTAGCAGATCAGACACTAGCATGTGAGCCAGAGGCTGTCATGTTCCCATGTCCTTCTTGGGAGAAGTTTATTCCAGCTGGTTTAATTCTCTCATCCCACCCCATTTAGGTTGAGCAAAGGCTTCTGTGCCTCAGAAACACTGCTACAAGATTTGGGAAGCTGCTCTTCCCGTCACAGCTCTATGACAGAGGACAAATAATTTTCCCTCTGCACACTGCAGTTCCCCTGCTGTGAAACAAGGATCCAGTATTTTTCCAACGAATAGAGGCCCTGAGCAGGCTGGACTGATGGGCTGAGACCAACAGTGTGAGGGTCAACAAGGCCAGGTGCCAGGTTCTACACTTTGGCCACCACAGCCCCATGCAGTGCTACAGGCTGGGGGAGAGTGGCTGGAAAACTGCCTGGCAGGAAAGGACCTGAGGGTGCAGGTCAGCAGCTGCTGAACATTAGCCAGCAGTGTGCTCAGGTAGCCAAAAAGGCACCCTGGCCTGTATGAGCAGCAGTGTGGCCAGCAGGACCAGGGCAGTGATTGTCCCCCTGTACTGGGCACTGCTGAGGCTGCGCCTCGAGTGCTGTGTCAGTTCTGGTCTCCTCCCTAGAGGAAGGACATTGAGGTGCTGGAGCAAAGAACAACGAAGCTGGTGAAGGGTGTAGAGGGTATGTCCTGTGAGTAGCAGCTGAGGGAGATGGGGTTGCTTTTCCTGTAGGAGGCTCGGGGTGACCTCATCTCTCTCCACAACTACCTGAAAGGAGGTTGTAGCCAAGGTGGGGACCGGCCTCTTCTCTCAGGCAACTATCAGCAGGACAAAGAGGTCATAGCCTCAAGCTGCGCTAGGGGAGGCTCAGGCTAGACATCAGGAGGAATTTCTTCATGGAAAGAGTTGTTAAATATGGGAGTGACCTGCCCAGAAAGGGCATCCCTGGAGCTGTTCAAAAAATAACTGGACATGGCACTTAGTGCCATCATCTACTTGGCAAGGTCAAAGGTTGGATTTGATGATCCCAGAGGTCTTTTCCAACCTAAACAACTCTGTGATAATGCAGGACCCACTATGCCAAGCTCTTCCACCAGCAAATGAGTCCAGGCAGGCTGTCTACACATCAACCATGAGAAGGCCACGTAGAAAGAAGTGTAACATGCTTAAAGCTGATCAGCAATGTGCTTTTCCACAGTTAGACTATGAGGGACTTGATTATGGTGATGCTGTTTGGTGAGTATTCATTCTCATACTTGAGGGATGGTGTTTCATCCCAATCTATATGGCAAACACTTCATGGCCTTTGAACACTTCTACTGATTTCCCTCTGTAAATGTTATAGCCACAGCTCATCTAGACTGTTTGTGCACTCTGAACTTGCAACCTAATGGCAAAATATAAAATAATATTGCCTTCCCATTAGTGTAGTATTTAAACCAGAGCAACATACTTTGTTCCAGTATAACTCACACATCATTTATTTCAATGGTGAATAATTTTCAACAGCAAATATATTCAATATCATTGCAATTTGGGGACAATTTAGAAAGAGGCAGAACACCACTCTACTACATTATTTTTATTGTGAATCATTTGTTCAGCTTCTTCTCTTTGATGCATTGCTTTCATTAACTTGAAACTCACAAATACTCAGTTTTGTTCAAAAGCTTTCTTATTTTGGTTGTTCTTAGGGTTTCTTTCCTCTTGTGTCCAAATAGAAAGATAAGCAGGCTACAAATATGAGAGCTCTTGTGTAAACAAATGCAAAACAAGCACCATCACATTCAGGCCTGAACAGCCTCCCTTGCTCTTGTCCTGCTCACCTGACCCTGCACCCAGAACTCCAACTACTTGTTATGCCACATCTCTTGGCCCTGAGGAAGTCAGGGGCTGCAGAAGCACAGACAGGGAAGGCACGAGGCAGGGAACACCTGGGGGAAAGTCTATCAGAACTGACACCATGGGCCTGGTCATTTTTTAATCAAGTTCCCCCATGGTTTTTCAAGGAGGTAGGTTCCTCTCATTTTGGCAAGAGAGATTCAGTTCTTCTGTTATCCAATGCCTGTTGGCTGTCTTCCACAAGAAGTCCTGGGACATTTCATGCAGACCCATTCCATGCATCTCCTCGTAAGAGAAACTATTGGACCCTTCAGTAAAGCCTCTGCCCAGCTCAGGCATTCCAAAGCACAGGGACTACTACAAAAAACCTGATGTAGATGCAGAGCATGTTTAAAGCCTCAAGTGATCTCGACCCTGCTGTAATCAACAGACACCTGTCTTATTAATGGACATGAAATCCTTTGCACACTAATGAAGGCCCACTGGGGCATTTAGAGTCTTGAGTTCCTTGAATGAACATTAGGCCCACATGAAGCTGGTGGTGGACACTCATTTAACACTGGAAATGAATCTGTTCTTCAGACAAAAAATGTAATACCTGAGTTTAAATTGATGTAGGAGCAGTTTGAAAAGCAAACCTACTTTGGCATCTTCTAATAATAGTTCAGTAGGCTTTAATTACCCATTTTAGCTGAGACTGGATATTCTCTAGGGCCTGGATTACTTCCTTTGGGCCTTCTACTCTAGTTTTCGCAGCTGAGCCGTAGGTACTAATATAAGACACATTGTAAAAAATAATAATAGGCAATTCTAGTAAACAAATTTTGCTGTTTTTCATCTAGATCTGTCAATTAAATCTACTGCAAAGGCATAAGAAAGCAAAGAATCTAGCTATGAAATTTCCTTTTCTTAATGAGGCATTTAAATAGCATTTCACATTTGTTCTCCAATTGTTTACATAGGATGTCATTTGTGATGCATTGTTAGAACCCTGTAAATCTCAGCTGGGGACAATATCCCAGAGAGCAGAGAGGGACAGTTCTGCTTCAAGCTACATCTCAATAGATTTGCTGCCTTTTCTTTTATTATGCTACTCATCTGAAATGATATCTGTAATCCTGTTAATGAAATGCAATAACATTAGATGCAGAAGCTGCCAAAAAAACAAAGAGAAATAATGTGAATTTCCATTAAAGTTTTTTAGTTGATCTTTACTTTTTCCATTTCTGGTTTAAATAGTGCTGGTTTTCTGAAGGTTTTCTTATTTCTAGAAGCATTTAATGGATAGCCTGGCTTTTGTCTTTTACTCCCTCTGGTTCAATAGGTCATTAAGCATATATTTAAGTCATTCTTTGTCCCAAATGTTACTCACAGAATCACAGTCAAAACAGACAAAAGATCCCAAGGTGAATGAAAGGAAGGTTAATTATTCTAATTTTATAGATCAGAAATGAAGCTTGAAAGGGAGAAGGTGTCCAGCATACAACTCACCCCAGTCAATAGCATGACTCCCATTGGTCAAGTCTTAAAGACCTAAGTTTCGAACATCACATTCATTTCAGTGTGAATCAGGAGACTTCAAAAGTCCTAGGTGGCCTTTTGGCTTTTACTATTATCTTTAGAAAACTAGAAAGCTTTACAAATCTGCCTCTAAAAGTCTTGCTTAAGGTCCTGTATGCCCTGCTTCTAAACCAGGTGGGTAAGGCAAATCTCAGCCACGGTTACCTAATTCAATACATACAGAAAATATTCTTTGTAACCATGTGTAAATTTCAGAAAGCAAAACTTCAGAGATCTGTGCTCAGATGCTTTTCAGACTGGTTTAATATCTCTTTCTCCAGAACTTATAATGAGATTCGAGTGCTCAGCAGAGACGCAAACTGCAGGTGCCTAGTCTGGTACTTGCTCTCACTATTGGTATCTCAGCACCCCAGCTAGAAATGTCCAAATGCAAAATCTGGGCCTTAGCAGTGTCAACAAGAGACACATGGCTTGAACTGGAGGGTTGCGACCACAGTTCAGGACGCAACATAGTGTCTGTGAAGTGCACAGAACCTTCTGGAAGGCATATCTGATGGATCCCATGAATTGTCAGTCCCTTTTGAAAACTGGCCAGAATTGTTTTTCTGTAATTCCTGCACAGAATGGGGAGGGGGGGTGCAGTTTCTAAGTATAAGGTAAATTTTCATTCACTTTGAAGATGAAAATCATGAGACTAACTTAACTTGGCTTCTCCTTCCTTTTAACAGTGTTAGGACAATGATGCCATTCTCATTTCCTGACTGACTATTACAAAAGAAGTGAAAGTATCCCCAGCTTTCACAGGAGTGCCTCAATTATTTTGACAGCTAAGCCATAAATTCAAGTCACATAAATCTGTACCAACAGACAGCTGTATTTTGTATAGAAAGATTTGCACAGATATGTCACAAACTGAAAGGAGGATGACCTCCTCGTGATTCTTCCTGCACAGATCAGAAATGAAGGCTACCAGACAGGCTGACCATGTGGCTAAAGCACCATGCCAAGGCAAGCATTTAGGTGTCTGTTCTGACAGGCATCTGCTGCAGAGGCAGGAAGATATTTACTCATTGATTGGATCTCTGATTGTGAGCTGGGAGGAAGACAGTAGCAACTGGTTTGATTTTTGTGGCAGGATCTGTTGCTTACTTTGTGCTTAGAGTTGCAAAGCAAAAATTAAAGAATTTAAGTATATACAAGCCTCACTGTAGCAGTAACAAGAAATTCAAGGAGATTCTAATTAACTGAGTTGTGTTGGCAGGCATAGAAAGGTAAAAATATCATAGAATTTTTTCATTTGAGGTATACTGAATTTCATCATAAAGTGATGTTATACTGATATCTGCTGTGTAACTAGGACAAAAGAAAAAAAAAAAGTTGTAAATACAAGAAGAAATAAATACCATGTTTCCTTCTAATCTAGTAATTTTCATTTACAAAGCCAATACAGATGAATGAACAATTTGCCCTGATGAAATCACTGTACTTCTTAGTGCCTATTTGTAATAACTGCCCTTCCCCAGTGATTTGCCTTCATTGCAATTTCCAGTTGAGCTGTTATGAATGCAGAGAGGGGTGAATTTATTAAAAACAATAGTTGGATGTGATAGCCAACCCAACGTGCTCTGTGATTCTGCACTGAGGACATAATGCTGGGCCTGTGAGCTTTGTAGTCAGACACCTGCACAGCAGGATATTGTCCATCCCTTCAAAAACTCTTTTGTATATGGATTCTGGGCTAATGTGAACTACTTAGGACACAATCATGGAGGAAGGAATTTGAAATATGATAAAAGCCATAGACTTTGTAGCTGCCTTTCTGTCATGGTGGGATCAGATCGTGGCCCTTTTTCAAAAATTTTGGCTTTTTCAAAGCCTGATCCCCTAATACAGAGCAGAAGAAAGATCCCTCTGGAAGGCTCCATGCCCTAGATATAACTTATTTGTGCCTCTTTGGTTTGTGAGACACATAGTTGATTGACAGGCCAAGACTATGAAGTCAACTTCGTAGAGCCATAAATAGCATAATTCAGCTTCTCTGAGTCCCCAGATGTATTCACCAGGCACATGAGTCTCTCTAGGCATCAAAATTGACAGATTTCATTAACTTTCTGCAACCTGAGAATCCAGCTGTAATAGACAATGTGGAGAAATCAGAGGAACTGCAGGTTCTCAGCAAGACTGTGTTATCAGACAGTCCTGATTATATAGAGCTGGTAGGCAAGGCACTGGCTTAGCAGTCACCGTTCTCCCTGGTACTGCTCTTAATGACTAATCCCCACAGCATCCCTTTTCACCTCTCTGAGCCTTGCAGTTTAACATCACAGCCAGCCTCTGGAAAGGAATTACATGATGCAGTACAAACAGTCATTCTTTCCAGCAAAAGCTCTACATCCCACTCTCGTGTTTTATCATAGGCCTGGCAAAATACAGAGTTATTACTTATACCCTGCTACTGGAATCATGCTGCTAGCTGTCTGATGCCATTAAAAACAGGAAAGTTGCAGATTCAGAGCACAAAAACCCTTGGCAGACTTTCTGAAAGGGAGAAAAGAAAGAGGACCTCCTCCATTAAATAATTAATTTTAACACCTCGTGCTTCAAGCTCTGCTCACAAGGCTTTCCTTTGATATGTAAGCAATGAGAGATTCTTCTTGCTCTTCACCATGTCAGCTTGACTTCTGCTGTTATGTGTTTTGAAGTTCTGCTTCAGGGTTTTGGGTTAGCAAGAACCTGTTGGTTTTAAAATGCTACTCTCCCTTCAGCTGCTGAGCACTGCCTGAGCTGAGCACTACTGACAGGCAAGAAGCAAGCTGGAGGCTGTAACAGGTCATTTTGAAAAGGGAAGGAAGGAGAATATGCACAGGCCTCTCATGCAGCTGGAGAATTGTGTCATATGGTACTTCTGCTTATGTTTGCACTCTGAGATGGTATCTGCTTGCATTAGGCAATAAACATTCAAGCCTTTGGAAGTCACTGGGATTATTTGATACAGCTGGTGAAATGGTGTGTTGGAAGGGCCTGCACAGGAGCCTCTGATCTTGCTTTGGTACAGGTAGACAGACAGGGAATACTCTGACAAGAAGGTCTGCAGGGGGAAGAAATCCATGGGGCCGCCCGTTCTCATATAGGTTCTGAGGAACATGCAGGGTGAGAGCAGTAGATAAACCTGGCAGATGAATCCTAACACACTGCCCTGCAGCCTATAATGAGGAGGCTAAAAGAGATATTGGGCCTATCATGAAGGAGCTGCACTCTCTTTTTCTTTGTCCTCTCTCTAGAGAGAAGCAACAGAACTTATGTCAACAGTTTTCCATGGAACATAGTTCCTAGGATCACTGTAGAAATACCTGTAAGGAGCAGTTGTAAGATGATGTAGCAGGATTCTAAGGGTTCATATTGTCCAGAAATGATGCTGTTTATTCTTGAGTGCCATCTACTGACAATTTCTATCTTAGTGATTTACTTTCATTGATACTGCTTATTTTAAATCCTCTATGTAGCATCTGTTAGCTTAAATGGAGGTGCCTGTAATTTTGGAGCTGAATGATTAACTATTTTATGGAGACAACTGGCAGTTTGGAATGTTCCTTATTCCCTGAGCACCTCCTTCCCCTCTGCAGGCCAGGATACTCATGATGCTTTCAGTTCTCTCCTGGCTTTCCCTTTTTCATTCCACCTATCACCAGGCTTCCTCCATTGCCTGCCTGCCCTCTCTGCCTAGAAGGCAATTTCTGCTTTCCTCTGCTCACTCTTCTGGCTTCAAAATATAGCTCTAGTTGTGCTGTCCCCCTTGTGCAGGGGGTTGCCTCCATGAGTTTGTTACAGTACTGCTGAGGTCTTATTTCCCCCTCTCCTTTCTGTTCTTCCTCTTCTTTCAAGAGCTTTTTCAGCAAGTTTCATGCAATGACCTTGAAAATATTTAATGATCACTGACTCCACTATATTACCTGTTCTAGAGGTATTTTATATTAGTTATGTGATACTTGAATTAGCATTATTATTAGAGTTTTTCATTTTCTATCTGTAAGATTTCCTCCCACAGCAGTCCAATACACTTTGCAAAGATAAAAATAAATTAAAGGTGAAAAGTTATTGCCAAGGACAAGAGCTCAGGAAGTTTAGCCTACAAGATATTTCTTTCTCCACTGAAAACATAATCTGTACAGATAAAGAAAATGCCAGGTACCTAATTCATTATAAGCAACTGAGAAAATGGGTCAAGAGACTTCCTTCTTATACACTCAGTTTTTGGCTTAGTTCCACCACTGCCAGCTAGATAAAGGAATGAGGAAAATACTAGTAAAGTCACCTACTGCACAGCATCAATTTCATTGAGGCTTCTTTGACCATGCCTTAGATGATACAGCATGATGGCCAGTGACACGCAGACATTCAGCTGCCAGTCAATTTTGGGCTGAAAATATCAAGTTGTAGAATTGTAGACATTTGTCCACAACATACATATACTGTGGAACTCCCTCCCAGAGGATTTTGCTGAGGTCAAAACTTTATGTTTAAAAAGGATTAGATAGACTCATGGTGGCCAGGTGTGATGTTCGCTATTAAGTATGACAGCCTGGCTCTAACATCTGTTAGAGAAAGCCCCTGTAGAGCTGATGGCTGGAGGGCTGCGACAGGGAAATTGCAGTTCTGTGCTGACCTCAGCTGGCACTGCCAGTCCCTTGCAGAGGCAGTGGCTACAGCAGCCAGGAGATGATTCAAAGCAGCCATCTTCAGTCTGGACAAAGCCTTTGAATTATCATGGAAATGGCAGTTTGTCTTAAATGGTTAATCTCCACTAATATCCCTGAATCTCCAGTGATAAAACTGAGATTGCCCCTCTGAACTCAGTGCCACAGAAAGTACAGGGTAGGCTTTGTTGGTGTTGTTTCAGTAGAAACAGTTTTGCTGAAGTGAGGGCTGAGGAGTATTCCAGTATTTGTTGCTGGATTTCTAAATCTATATTCTGCCTTTTGTATAAACACGAATCCAAACTAGTATTTGACTGATTTAGACATTACCTAGCAGTAAGATGGCACGTGTCACTTGCATTACATTTCTTTTAATGTTTAATAGGCTGCAATTCATAATTCAGTCTTTTTCCTCCTTTCTTGAATCAGGCAGCAAAACCTGATCTGTGACAGAGATGATGCTTGTGAAATTGCTGTACAGGGGTTCTTCTCACTGAAGGGTGACAAGCTACCAGCTGAGGAGAAAGCTTAATTGCATGGGTGATCAAAGGAGAGTATATGGAGATAGGGAGACCGTAAGGGGGGGTGTGTAGGAGTGTGTTTTAGGGAAACATGTGAGTCTGGAACACACAAAATGACAGAAATGAATTCATGAGCTAGTACAAAATAGCATGCTAACCAAAGGCATCCACAGATCAGCCCCTTCTCAGCTCTTGCCTTAAAGAACTGTATTCTATCAGCCATCATCCTCCAAACTATGCAAAGAGAAAAAAGTGAAAGTTTGATCTTTGCAATTGGGAAAGGAGTTGGGGGGAGGGAACCTCATGAGACAACAACATCCATGAGTCATGAACTGGAAAAGAGAGATCAAAGCAATGAGCTGAAATAGGAAGAAAGGGCACAGGACACTGATATGGTGCACTCCCAGGAATGGGAGGAATTGATGGAAAAAACTTAGGACTGAAAAAGCGTTGAAGGCCAGTGCCAGCCCTTCCATGTGCTGTAAAATGTTGTCACAGGTTTGGTTCATGCTGTGTACTATGCTTTGCTGTATGTTCTCTTCCTTGATACTAGCTCCACTTACGTCACTGGGGCTACTTGAGGAGTAAGAGACCTCTTAACATCAAAATAGGCACCACTAAAATGGCTTATACAGAAACTTGCACCACTTTAGCCCAAATCCACTAAAAACCTTGTTGTAGTCACACTGGCATAAACCTCTGTGCCAGTGTTCTTCAGCAGATTTAAACTGTATCAATATAAATCCAGTTTCAATTGATTTAAGAGATTCTACACAGAAATGCACTGCATTTCACAAACTGATTGGGAGGACATACTCTTATTGAAATATTAAAACATACACACTCAGTCCTTTCATACTCAGCAGTGTGTTTTTTGAACTTTTGCCATTTTGTATTTTACAAGCCCTTACAGGGAGTGAAAATAAGTAATTTTAAAGCAGTCAGGTCAGCAGCATTTTGCTTCATCAACTAAACCTGTGTGCAACCACAGAAGCCTTAAGCTTTAGTGTTCTATAAAATTCTAAGGACAGGGCAGAAGCACAATTCTTCTTCTACTTACCCTACTCTGAACTCAAGATATTAGTGACTGACAACCTTTTTTTT